>CM055276.1:76270779-76839024 GCA_029237695.1 Conchocele bisecta
ATTTCTTCACCTTTTTCCACTATCGCGCTAACGATAGATTTTTTCTTATTATTATTTTGGCGTCTAATTTGGGACAAATTATTTGTGCTTGAAGGTTTGATTTACACTAGCCCTTAACCCCGCAATACTTTCTTTTTGAATTCTGTTACCTACTTCCTCCGCTTTGGATATATCTTTAAAGGCTCCTCGTTTGTGGGCGCGGGTAAACCGCTTCATAAACGCCTCATTCTTTGTGGCATTTATCAGCTTTGTCAACCCCCTAACTCTCAACCGTTTACTATAAGTAATCCCTAGAGATTCGGCTTCTCTTCTCAAACTTTCTATTTCTGCTCTAGTTTCTGACGTTATCATATTTTCTGTAATATACTTTTGTATAACCTATGAAATTTATCTGTTCAATTGGTCTTGAAAACATTATGTTTTTTTCACTTCTAATTGAATATAAACATAAACATATACATATATAATGGAGTGTGAGACTTGTTGTAAGACGTTTACGCGTAAAGAATATCTACGAAGGCATCTAGCGAGACGTAGAAAAATTCCTTATGTCCCCCCGCAATTTCAATGCCCATGCCCTTGTAAATCATTAGTGCCCAAACTCTTTGTAGACATAAGCAACTACACTGTCAGGTGGCTACAGGTGAACGTGTAGACTAGAGCTGGTAGAATTAGTTGCTGATCTGCGAAATAAATTAGCTATATTGGAGGAGAAAAATGGGGTGTTGGAATATAAACTATCACTCGTGGGCACATTGAAATAATTATTTTATCATAAATTTACTGTCGGGAAAACATTATGTTTGTTTTTTCACGACCAATTTTTCGTGGTTGGTGGGAGACAATTTCCTCGTTAACCAATTTTTGATTTTTCGGGGGTGGTGGGGGTAGTATAAAGTGTTATAAATGATGCCACCGCAGGTGGTATCATTTTGACTCCCTTTATACTACTACATGCTTACATGTATATTACATTCAGACATGCCAAGTCTCCCGATTTGATCGGGAGTCTCCCGATTAGAGACTCAAAACCCGATTCTCACGATCGGGATGAAAAAAATCCTGATTTGAAAAATGTAAAAAAATAATAAAAATGCAAAAAATAACAGTTACATTTTACTTTATTTGGTAGATATACAATTCCAAAAAAACATTTATAGCTTTAAAAAATACATTTGCTATAGTGTTTTCAGGTCATATTTTGTTTGAGACGATCCCCGCAAATACGCAAAATCGGCAATCCGCTACTACCGGAATCAGTTGCGTTATTATTGACGTCTGTGTTCAGTGACATGGCGTGATTTATGAACCAAGCTTCTTTGCAGTTATAGAGGACATGATTGTACATCATATTATTCACAGAGTTTGTTTTTTCCAAACTAACTGTTTATACATTTTTAGTGAAATTACTCTGGAGCAACCTACTTTCGCTTTAACTGGTGTAAACTTCCGGTTACGTCATTGTGTTTCTTGAAGCTATACGCACGGCAAGGAACTGCTATATCAAAGTAAACATGTCATTGTGTGGGGGATAGATCACTCTTCCTAACGGTAATATTTTATTTATTTTAAATGTACATTATAAAAAAATATGTTGATACAAATCTACACCGATCCGCTATACCCTAAGATCCGCTATACCCTAAAGAACTGTACATAAAATAATGTTCTTGTCACTTATTGTCGCTTTTTAGTGAGACCCCATTTTAACATTTGTGTGGAGTTGTCAGTTGATGCTAAGCCAGCTGAGCTGTGCTAAACACCATCAGATTTGCTGGACAGGATTTAATTATACCCCCACAAAGTTTGAGGGGGTATATAGGCAGCGAGGTCAATGCTATTGTTAGAACAGCTATTTATATCTGTCAACAGCCAAAAGTCATATTATGAATCGGCATGCTATAGTCTTATTTTAATATCAAACGTGTTATTTTAAACTTATTTCAAAAGAAATATACATTAAACTAATTAGAAATTAATTATAACATAAATTTATCACCTCATGTAACAAGTATAGCTGTTTAAAAACCACTGACATTCGTTCGCGCAAATAAAATTTCCGCCATCTTTATTTTCGTATATGTATATAGGTCATAGGATATCCCTAATAGCTCGGCTAAATATACTCCAATGATGCTGAGTTTTTTGTCAGATAGAGGCAAAGGGGTGCTCTATAGGGTATTAAAGTATTGGCAAGAAATGTTTAATTTTTAGTAACAAAAAAATGCGATGAAAAATGCCCATTTTGATAAGTCAAATATAGCAAAATTACATTGTTGCTTCAGACATCTTCACATTAGAGAAGTTAGTTTGATTCCTCTACTTTTGTTTTTACTAACTCGTTTCTTTGAGAATGCCCCCGGATTTCCCGATTATTTCGCCCCTAATATACCAACCCCCACTGATGCCCTCTCGGGAAGTGCGGGAACTTCATTGTAACAAGAGTTGTCGCACGTGGTGTACTTATTTTGGCGATTGTATTTGTAGGCGAGTCATCCGAAAATATTCTTCTATCCGCTTGACAACAACAACAACATTTTGCGCGTTCTGTCACTCTGTTTTTTGAAGATATATTTGTTATAAATCGAAATAAATTGTAATGTAAGATTTATTTGATACAACAATAATTACATATATTTGCCTGATGTAGTTACTATGATGTAGTTAATATAATTTGAAGCCGCTGTGCATCAATCGGGTGTTAATTAAAACGTGTCGTTCCCCATCATACCTACATAAAGTCGTCCCAAATTATAGTCAGTTCATGTATTCTCGCGGCAATTGGAATTTTTCGGTGAAAACAAACCACATCGTCACATAGCGACAATGACTCGGAAGTTACTCTGGAGTAGTTCCGTGAATATTTAATAAATATATCATTATGTTAACTATCCAATTAATTAGCCATCGTTCCCATTGTGCATTTTGGTAATTTAGAAGAAATGTGTCGGGCTGTGGTTCGCTTTGTGGTCTGTTGGAAAACGGGCCGCTCTGCGAGAAATTTGTCCCACTATATTTGTGTATCACGTGCCCAACTCCATACATTTAGACACTCATGTTGTACTTGTATTATTCGTAAGCATAAACATGTGATATACGTCAGTATTTTCTAATTACTGCTGCCATAGAATTGAAACCAATGCCCCTGTACCGTACTGAGTTTTGACCTGTCGTATGTATGAATAAATGTAACGTTATAAATACAAGTCAACGCCTTCGACGTCATGCATAGTTCTCACGAGCTTTGTTAGGTTTTGAGTCGACGTCATGCATAGGTCTCGCGTGCTTTGTTAGGTTTTGAGTCAACTCGTACCTTGGTCAAGTCGTACCCTATTTGGTCAACTTGTACGCCGAGTCAACTCGTACCCTAACTCGCACCCCATACTATTGTATGTATTTTTAGCTCACCTCAGCGAAGCTCATGTGAGCTATTGTTACCGCAATGTGTCCGTCGTCGTCCGTCGTCCGTGAACATTTTCAAACGTCTTCTCCTCGGTAACCATTGGGTCTATAGTCACCAAACTTCATGGTCATGGTCCTTAGGTAGGGGGATTACAAAATTGTTAAAATGACGTCATTGCGTAATCCAAGATGGCCGCCGTCTAAAAATAGCACAAATTCTTAAAAAATCTTCTTCTCAAGAACCGCCAACCGGATTTCGACAAAACTTGGTAGGAATGATCCATGTACATTGCTCTTTCAAAGTTGTTAAAATGGTGACCCCGGGGTCAAAAATGGGCGTGGCACGTGGGGTCAAATTATGGTAAAATTTTATTTTGAATTGAAGGTATCAATGAGGCGATCACTCTGGTGCATTTTTTGTCGAAATCGGATTGTTATGTCATCCAAGATGGCCACCGAAAGGTCAAAAGGTCGTTCTTTTATTAGAGATTTCAAAATTCTTCTTCACATGAACCGCTTGGCCCATGGTAGCCAAACTTAAAAGTTATGGTCCATGGGTGAAGCCTTTTCAGATTTGTTAAAATGGAGGTCATCGCTAATCCAAGATGGCCGCCGTCTAAAAATAGCATAAATTCTTAAAAAATCTTCTTCTCACGAACCGCTAACCGGATTTCGACGAAACTTGGTAGGAATGATTGATGTACATTGCTCTTTCAAAGTTGTTAAAATGGTGACCCGGGGTCAAAAATGGGCGTGGCCCGTGGGGTCAAATTGGGGTCAAATTTTATTTTTGACCGAATATGTTCATGTTATATATTAAATCGAAGGTATCAATGAGGCGATCACTTTGGTACATTTTTGTCGAAATCGGATTGTTATGTCATCCAAGATGGCCGCCGAAATGTGAAAAGGTCGTTCTTTTATTAGAGATTTCAAAATTCTTCTTCACATGAACCGCTTGGCCCATGGTAGCCAAACTTAAAAGTTATGGTCCATGGGTGAACCCTTTTCAGATTTGTTAAAATGGAGGTCATCGCTAATCCAAGATCGCTGCCGTCTAAAAATAGCATAAATTCTTAAAAAATCTTCTCATGAACTGCTGGCCGGATTTCGACTAATCTTGGTAGGAATGATCGATTTACAATGCTCTTTCAAAGTTGTGAAAATTGTGACCCCGGGGTCAAAAATGGGCATGGCCCGTGGGGTCAAATTGGGGTCAAATTTTATTTTTGACTGAATATGCTCATGCCATATATCAAATTGAAGGTATCGATGAAGTGATTGCTCTGGTGCAATATTTGTCGGAATCGGATGATTATGTCATCCATGATGGCCACCAAAAGGTCCCATTTATTCAAGATTTTGAACGTCTTTTTCTCAGGAACCACATGGCCGATGCTGGCCAAACTTCATAGGAAGTTAAGATCCTTGGGTGAAGCATTTTCAGATTTGGTAAAATGAGAGTCATCGCTTAACTCAAGATGACCGCCATCTAAAATAGCACAATTTTTTTAAAACACATGAACTCAATGTCACATTCTCCTCTGGTGTTCATGGTGTCAGGTGAGCGAATTAGGGCCATCATGGCCCTCTTGTTTAACAACTGATGTACCATCATGAATTGTTTGGCCTGAGCTTTGCATTCAAACAAGACTGAAGTACCAGAACAATCTTGAGGAAAAAATTAAGGCAGAAGTTTCTTGACATTTATTAAATATACGATAAATATATAATACCAGATGTATCCTAAGTGTCCGTGTAATATTGAAGCATTCAATTAAGGAAAACAGAATTAAGTTAAATATTATAGATTTATCCCAATCTCAATTATCAGCAAATTGCATTCGGAATTCTCACATAATCATCTCAGAATTAGTTAAGGTGAATAATAGTTTGCCTCTACTACTTACATGAGCCGAAACTTTTAACCAATTACTTGTCATTAACTAGAATTTCAAACAGATATTGATAAGTCGGGCTAATTTGCTGAAGCCAACAAAGGAACAAATTATTCGGTAATGCACTTGTAGTTCAAACAGCTTAGTCTGACTAATTGACTGAGCAGTTTACTAATTAATCCGAAGCCGTTGTGTGAAATTTTTATATCACACTGTTCAAATAATCGCCACCGCTGACTTTATTAAAGAATATTCCTAATGGTAATGGCTAATCTCCACCAGCCACTTTGCAATTAATCCGAAATTATTGATGATATTACCTAATAATTAAGATAGCATAATTCTGTTTTGTTTTGGTACTGAAAATTTATGCATAGCAAATATAGGCATATCATGACCAGTTTGGGGAAGTTCGATTCAATTATTATTATAACTGTTCAATTAATTTGAAACACAAAATAAATACATGTACGTGTATACATAAACACTGCAAACATCTTTCCCAATCGGAGGACCATGTAACTTTATAAGTCATTCATGTTAGTTACCATGGTAACCGTTCATCTGATAGTTTTGAGTGAAAAAAGCTTAACCATGTTGTACTTACAATATAATCCAATTAAATAAAAATGTTATGTATGAAATGGTTTCTTTAAAATTAATGTAACTTGTGACGGTTACTCGTCGAAATATAATGTATTAGTTACCATGGCAACACAAACTTGCTTAATCTCCACTAATTGGCTTTTTTGGCATCACTACAGTATTGCATTATACGTATTATAGAAGCTATATACCATATGTATGGACGAAAACAGTCCACACACAATGCTATGTTGATATACGCATAACTGTTCCAAATATGACATGCAAAATTTACATAATGCTGATGTTCAAAATGGTATAATTGTCTTAAAAAATGTCATATATGGAATATAAAGGCATATTTCAGTTTATATGTGCACACACTTTTAATAAATATATGGAATTCTGTCAATTCTACAATTGTTATGTTTCAGAAACTTCCAAATAGCAACTATGCCTATGTACACAAAAATGCTCTAAAATCTGACAGACTGAAATTACAACATTTCGATTTTCAAAATGCTATAATATTTTCAAAAATGGTCATATCTGAACAAAAATTGCATATTTACACTTGTATTTATACCCCCACAAACAAAGTTTGTTCGGGGTATATAGGAGTCAGCTTGTCGGTCGGTCGGTCTGTTGGAAATTCCCTTCCGCTCTATATCTTCTACACCGATGCATGGATTATCAAATGGCTTGGCACAAAAGTGACAAATGTTTCTTATGATGAGAAGGTGTGTCGCGATCAATAACCACGCACCTACGTCCAAGGTCAAGGTCACAGTTGAAGGTCAAACCTATCAAAATTCCCTTCCGCTCTATATCTTCTACACCGATGCATGGATTATCAAATGGCTTGGCACAAATGTTTCTCATGATGAGAAGGTGTGTCGCGATCAATAACCACGCACCTACGTCCAAGGTCACAGTTGAAGGTCAAAGGTCAAACCTATCGAAATTCCCTTCCGCTCTATATCTTCTACACCGATGCATGGATTATCAAATGGCTTGGCACAAATGTTTCTCAGGATGAGAAGGTGTGTCACGATCAATAACCACGCACCTACGTCCAAGGTCAAGGTCACAGTTGAAGGTCAAAGGTCAAACCTATTGAAATTCCCTTCCGCTCTATATCTTCTACACCGATGCATGGATTATCACACTATGCCCAGGGTCAAGGTCACAGACTTGATGCGTTTGAAACCATAACTCTGGGCTAAAAGGTTTATAATAAAAAATGCCTCGTTTTCTTTGGCTGCCAGTGGGGGTATTCGTGTGCCGACAGGCCACATTTCTAGTTGTGTATTCTTTCCAGAAATGTAAAGTTTTATGTGTATTTTTAATTTTTTTTAAAAAGTGTTGACCTCGCTAATATAGGAGTCAGCTTGTCTGTCGGTCTGTTGGAAATTCCCTTCCGCTCTATATCTTCTACACCCATGCATGGATTATCAAATGGCTTGGCACAAATGTTTCTCATGATGAGAAGGTGTGTCGCGATCAATAACCACGCACCTACGTCCAAGGTCACAGTTGAAGGTCAAAGGTCAAACCTATCGAAATTCCCTTCCGCTCTATATCTTCTACACCGATGCATGGATTATCAAATGGCTTGGCACAAATGTTTCTCATGATGAGAAGGTGTGTTGCGATCAATAACCACGCACCTACGTCCAAGGTCAAGGTCACAGTTGAAGGTCAAAGGTCAAACCTATTGAAATTCCCTTCCACTCTATATCTTCTACACCGATACATGGATTATCAAATGCCGTGGCACAAATGTTTCTCAGGATGAGAAGGTGTGTCACGATCAATAACCACGCACCTACGTCCAAGGTCAAAGGTCAAACCTATTGAAATTCCCTTCCGCTCTATATCTTCTACACCGATGCATGGATTATCACACTATGCCCAGGGTCAAGGTCACAGACTTGATGCGTTTGAAACCTTAACTCTGGGCTAAAAGGCTTATAATCAAAAATGCCTCGTTTTCTTTGGCTGCCAGTGGGGGTATTCGTGTGCCGACAGGCCACATTTCTAGTTGTGTATTCTTTCCAGAAATGTAAAGTTTTATGTGTATTTTTAATTTTTTTTAAAAAGTGTTGACCTCGCTAATATAGGAGTCAGCTTGTCTGTCGGTCTGTTGGAAATTCCCTTCCGCTCTATATCTTCTACACCCATGCATAGATTATCAAATGGCTTGGCACAAATGTTTCTCATGATGAGAAGTGTGTCGCGATCAATAACCACGCACCTACGTCCAAGGTCAAGGTCACAGTTGAAGGTCAAAGGTCAAACCTATCAAAATTCCCTTCCGCTCTATATCTTCTACACCGATGCATGGATTATCAAATGGCTTGGCACAAATGTTTCTCATGATGAGAAGGTGTGTCACGATCAATAACCACGCACCTACATCCAAGGTCAAGGTCACAGTTGAAGGTCAAAGGTCAAACCTATTGAAATTCCCTTCCGCTCTATATCTTCTACACCGATGCATGGATTTTCAAATGGCTTGGCACAAATGTTTCTCATGATGAGAAGGTGTGTCGCGATCAATAACCACGCACCTACGTCCAAGGTCAAGGTCACAGTTGAAGGTCAAACATATAGAAATTCCCTTCCGTCTATATTCTTACACTGATGCATGGATTATCAAAGGCTTGGCACAAATGTTTCTCATGATGAGAAGGTGTGTCGCGATCAATAACCACGCACCTACGTCCAAGGTCAAGGTCACAGTTGAAGGTCAAACATATAGAAATTCCCTTCCGCTCTATATCTTCTACACTGATGCATGGATTATCAAAGGCTTGGCACAAATGTTTCTCATGATGAGAAGGTGTGTCGCGATCAATAACCACGCACCTACGTCAAGGTCAGGTCACAGTTGAAGGTCAAACATATAGAAATTCCCTTCCGCTCTATATCTTCTACACTGATGCATGGATTATCAAATGGCTTGGCACAAATGTTTCTCATGATGAGAAGGTGCGTCGCGATCAATAACCACGCACCTACGTCCAAGGTCAAGGTCACAATTGAAGGTCAAAGGTCAAACCTATTGAAATTCCCTTCCGCTCTATATCTTCTACACCGATGCATGGATTATCACACTATGCTCAGGGTCAAGGTCACAGACTTGATGCGTTTGAAACCTTAACGCTCGGCTAAATGGCTTATAATCAAAAATGCCTCGTTTTCTTTGACTGCCAGTGGGGGTATTCATGTGCCGACAGGCCACATTTCTAGTTCATTATAAAGTTATTGATTTTATTTCCTGAATTAAATTTGTGGATTTGCTGTTTCTATATGTTCTGTCTGTTTATGGAATAATGTTTTGATAGCACATGTGAATCATTCTCATGACCAGAGTAAGTGTATTGTGGTAGGGACGATGTGTGTGGCTCCCTGTCGGGAATGTACTACTCGTTGTTGTATAAGTTGGTATCCGCTATTTATCCCTACCCTAGGTACGTGATCGTTCCCAGGTTCTGATTTTGGGATGTATTGTCGGGACTGGGGGTGTTGTGATTGGTTGTGAAGTGGGACTGGGGGACTAAGAAACTCCGGAGGACAATATGGGTGACTCTCGGACGTAATTGCAACTATCACTCGGGGATTGTCCCAGGTATGGGGCAATCTAGCTTGATTTATTTACGCCAGAAGGCCAGATTATTGAAAGGGAAAAGCAAATCAATTATGTTTCAATCTTTTGTACTGTTTCACAAGAGTATTTATTAGAAGGAAATAATAGACAAGAATATTTTCTGGGTTGGAGAATTTAACTAAGTAGCAGGTGGATTTAGCTAATTAAATCCCACATGACTGGCAGTGTATTTGAACCTCCCCCAATTCTGGCAGAGTTGATCTGCCCTGCATGAATAGAGATTTAAAGTAACCTAATGTTTTAGTGTATTTAAACCCCTGGAGGTGTTTGGAACCTCTCCCAATTCTAGCAGAGTTGATCTGCCCTAAATAGGAGATTTAAAGTAATCTCATGTTTTAGTGGATTTTAACCCCCTGGAGGTGGTTGGAACCTCCCGCAATTCTAGCAGAGTCAGGCGCGGATACAGAAATAATTGCAGACACGCGTGTTTACTATAGGAAAGAATGGCCTTTTTGTGGAATTTATCGGGGTATAAACTTAGAAAAGACGTGGGAATACTGGACGAAGGCCGGAAGGCCTCGTCCAGTATTCCCGCGACTTTTCCAAGTTTAGACCCCGATAAATTCCATAAAAAGGCCATTCATTCCTTATAATTCCAGCAATTGAAATAAATTCAAGAAAATGTGTTTATTTTCCGTTTTCTTAAGAATTATTTTAACTGCGCCTCACGGTTACAGAAAGTAGTTTGGCGTGGGAGTTTACTGGGATATAAATTTTGGACAGAGACTTGCTACGGGCCAATCAAATGTTAGGGAATTGAGTAAATATTTTTGTGCTGGAATTATATGTAAACATTGCGTGTTTCCATTCCTTTGAAGCCAGTAAGCATATTATATACAAACAGAACATTGGTTTTTATTTGCAGGTAAATAGTTTTTCTATGTTTCAACATTATTTAATACACACGTTGTTTAAGATCGTTAGAATCTCGAATTATGGGCAGTCCAGGATATCTGGCTTCGCACAGACAGTGTATCTATATTCACACACCTCAATTTGTTACTTGTTTGATGACTGTTGTTTCATTTTTCTGACTCGTGTAAACACATTTCACTTTCTGAAAACATTTGCCTTCAAGATACCGCATGGATAATACGAGAGCTCCAGATAACGTGCGTATTTGCGTAGATACCCAATCAAAATTGCCAAAAACCCAATTGAAATCAGAAGTAGTGCGTATCAAAAAGCAATGAAAAATTTGTGGTATCTTTATCATGCTACAGAAAACAATAAACGGACCACACTTTTAGCATATTTTCTTATATTTCCATGAAAACACATCTTGGTATTCCAAGGAGACAATTCTAATGAAATACCAAGATGTGTTTTCATTTAGAAGCAAACTATTCAATAAGTGTGGTCTGCTGATGTGTAAACAGTAGTGTGATTCTATTTTACCCAATTAACATTTTGAAATACTCGATTGCTTCAGAAATGATGGAGTGACGATACTCAATTACTAATTCCTTATCTGGAGCCCTGTAATACAATCTGTAAACTATTGGTGTGTGCGAAGCCAGGTACACGTATTCTACCAAAACATGATTTCAAGAGCCAAGCTACTTTATGTTTCAGGAGAGATATATACATCTGAGAAGTGTGGGTCGGATGATGCGGGGGATGGCACATCGGAACATCCATTTAAAACTGTCATCCAGGTATTTGTACTAGTCGTGACTTCATGACTGTCTTGAAATTGATATACAGTCATGATGGCTTTCTCTTGTAAAGTGGTATTTTCCAGTGGAATTTTCAAAAACAGTGATACAGTTACATGTAGTATCAAATTTACATATTTTTTAAATTAAATAACTTGTGGGTTATTTCAATATGCTCGTAAATAGTAGTTCTGAAATATTTTAAGCTTTTATTGTTTATAGAAATAAAAAAAATCATTTTTATTGACAACATTCATCAATATCTTGAGAAAAAAATACACATTTGTTTTGGTAAAAAAATTCTATTGAAATCTACAATATAATGCTGGTGTATGTTTGTACATGTAAACTGAGGTTTCAATCCAAGTGTTTATACAGTTAGATGCTGTATATGCCGAGTTTTATTGAAAAATATAAAATGCCAATAAACAAATAGCAGCCATCACGACCCAACTTGTTTGGGTTGGTGATGTTCTCGACTAGTATTTGTACATGCCAGGGGCTTTTTCCCCAAATATAATGTTCGGTGGCTTCACGATTGGAAATATGTTGTGTCAATATCATTTTGTAGCCCCATGCAACTTGGTACGCTAGGCTAATTCCGTAAATACTGTTTAAAATACTTTGTATTTCCCCACCTGCTGCCCAAAAACACTCGTCTTTAGTATATATATTATTAAATTATTGAAGAAATGGTCTCAAATATGTATAGCCTAGAGTATACATGTATGTAACAATTTACACAATGAGTAGAATTAATTCCCTCCCTTGAATATTGTAAATGAGCAGAGCTCCAGATAAGGGGCGTATTGGCATATTTTACACACTATTTAGAATATTCATTAATCACAGCGTTGTGAAAATACACATTGATTTTCAAATTGAGTAGTGAAAATACTGTAATAAAATTTACTTATTTGAGCTGCAAAAAGCAAACAACTAAGTAAATGTTCAATTGTATTACAGTATAAATAAGTGAATAACTAATAATAAACTCAAAATTTAAATAAGTGAATGTTTAAATTTGTTTTGATCCTTTGTTCCCTATTTAATGATGAAGAAAATCAATAATCCATTTGTAAAAATAAAATACGCATTGAATTTTAAATCAGGGGTACAGTACTCTTTAGACACGAAGCTTATCTGGAGCTCTGAATTGAGTCACTTTTTTTTGTTGTTGCTCACAGCATTATTGCGCACACCATCCTTGTTCAATTATTCATTCACAATTGAATGTTTCTATAATCCATTGCCCAGGTGCTTCTAGCGTGTCTTGGATGGTCAATTATTGTTTGTATATACATTTACATAGCGAATACGCAATCACACTCCCAGAGGCAAACCTTTCATATGCTATATTGTGGTCTGTTTATTGTTTTCTGCAGCATGATAATAAACAATAAACAGACCACAAATATAGCATATTTTTCTTATTTTCCATGAAAACACATCTTGGTATTTCATTAGAATTGTCTCCAAGGAGACAATTCTAATGAAATGCCAAGACATGTTTTCATTTCGAAGCAAACTATTCAATAATTGCTGTCTGTTGATGGGTAAACAGTAGCGTGATTTTATTTTACCCAATTAAAATATTGAAATACCCAATTGCTTCAGATATGATGGAGTGAAAATACTCAATTGCTAATTCCTTATCTGCAGCCCTGCGACATAATGTTGTCATGTTTACAGGCGATGCGACATGCTGGGAAGGAACCATTTCCAACCATCTATGTGGATGGGAAAGAGGAAGGCAAGGTGAGTGTATGTCTCACTCTCTCCAACAGCATACATTGTTTAAGTTTTTACATTTCCTGCCATGTTTTTTAAAATGGGTCACCGGCTGAAAATAATGAACTTTATAACAATTTTAACAATTATAGATCGAATGTAGGACATTTGCCCCCCGGAAACTACATTTGCCCCCCAGTCCAAAAATATGCAGGTGGATGGCAGCCCCCCTAAAGGCACATTTGCCCCCCAGTCGAAATGTAGGGGCGGTCATTTGCCCCCCTGTTTGAAATGGGCTGCTTAGGAAATTTGCCCCCCAGTCTAATATGTAGGGGAGAAAGGAAACATTTGGCCCCCCAATTTGGAAATGGCAGTTAGGACATTTGCCCCCTAGTGAACAATTTGAGGTATGACAAGGTGTGACAAGATTACAACACATTTCCAAACAACCAGTTTATTTGAGCATAAATTGTGATCAAGTGTAAAAACAGATAATAGATTAACGTCAATATCAACACAATCTTGGCATGATTGTCAATGTTTGTGATCAAGTACTATGAACTAACCATGATAATACTCATTATTTCGATGTCTCGTGAAATTAAAACAGATAACAGATTAATGTCAATGTCAACACACTCTTGGCATGATTATCAATGTTTGTGATCAAGTACTATGAAATTCGAACAAATAACAAAATGTCACATTATAGCACATCAGTATAGTAGCACGTTTTAGAGTTACATTGTCAATTAGACGAATCGGACGGAATGTCCGACCGCTCTAAGGAAGTCGCGCACATCCTTCTCACCAGCATCAAAGTCCTGGCACAGTTGTTTAAGTCTATCCTGCAGATTTCTCGTCTCGCGGCGGACACGTTTACGTGTTGGGGCACCCTGTCTCACTCGCTCCACTTCTGTGATCACGTTGAGTTGATCCTTCTGTATACACTGAATAGTATGCCAGAGTCCGGGATTTTTATGTCCTACAAGGTGGCTGAACAGTTGTTCCACGCCTCACATTTGTTGTTGGTCCGGGAACCATTCTTCTAGAGTGACCTGGTTCACGTTCCATTTATCAATCGCATACTTCGGACTCGTTCGCTGTAATGTGATGCGTCCCCTGGCCCCCATCACAGACTTGTACGGTCCACTCACAAAGTTGGTGTCGAAGTACTCGGTGAGGTCTTCCAGTGCCGGTGGGGTGACAGTCTTCAGATAGCGCATACCATCCTGGACGCGGCTAGGTGGCAGGAACGCAAGCCCATCGAGCATGCCACAGTACTGTTTCACTTCATCATCTTCTTTGTAGAGAGTTGAAAGTCCTTCACTCTGTACCCGCCGCCATGTACACTGAGTAAGGTGGTAAAAACATCCCTGGATTCGGACATGGCATCCCAACATAGATGCGACTGCGCCGTGAATACCCAGTTCAAAGTCGCAAGTCAGGACGGCCGGATCAGTGTGAGTTGAACAGCATCGCAGGCGTTCAAGACGGCGGTGAATACTTCCTCGTAGCTAGACTGTTGTTTGTCCGGAAGAAAAGCGTAGACACAGGTCAGAGTCACATCGTTCACCTCGGCGCGAATGACAAACAGCTGCGTAAACTGCCTAGGCGCAGTGCCGAATGTCCCGTCAACAAACCAATGGGAGCTATCACAGAGATGTTTAAGTCCTAGTTCTGTCGCAAACACAATTACACGGCCGTCGTTGGATTGTCCTTCTACATAGTTGTCGTAGATCAGGAAGGGGAGTTTGTCTGGACCACCTGTCGTCTCGAATGCCTCTGGTAGCTCAGGGATGTCGTTGATGCTGGTTGGCTCTGGTGGGGTGTTTCCACGCTTCAGACGTCGAACTGCGCGTTTGATAGTATCAGTTTTCCCCGCTGCTACTCTCACGCCAACTGGGTGCTGAGTGAGTTTGTCGGATATGAGTTGGCCAGGGTTTCCACGGTTGGTTGGTGACATGTTGTTTTATGTCTTGCCGAACCTTCATTGCCGCGATAGCATACGCGTCGCTGTCGTGAGAGTGTGGTGTCGCTGAGCTGATCGTGGTAATCTGTAATAAAAATGAATTACAATGATAAAACCGATAAAAAATGAAACGAGATATATTTTGATGAATGCATAGAACTCAGTATGCGATTATGTGAATGGATATCATTAGGTAATCAATGTTTAAAGCTAATCAGTAATCACACCCAATTTACTTTGATGTCTTTGATAATTAAGTATCATGGTACACTTCATACAATATGTCCTACCCTACATTTCGACTGGGGGGCAAATGTCCTAGCTGCCATTTCGACTGGGGGGCAAATGTCCTAGCTGCCATTTCCATTGGGGGGCAAATGTCCGCCCCTACATTTCGACTGGGGGGCAATTGTCCTAGCTGCCATTTCAACTGGGGGGCAAATGTCCACCCTGCCATTTTTGGACTGGGGGGCAAATGTCCGGGGGGCAAATGTCCATATCCCTTATAGATCAGCGGCCTGTTGCACATTCACATCGTATTATTATATTCTAATCCATTTGTTAACACCAGTGATGCTGCTTTAATGACGCAATGCGTAGTGCCATATGCCCTGACTACATGTATTTCTCGTCTTTTTTAGCCAATATAAATTTAGATAATATAAATTGAGACGTTTCCAAGGGCAATTCCAGAATTAATTGTATGGGGGGAGTGGGGGTAGTGGAAGCCATTTTTTGAAAGAAAAAAAACCACTACCGGTATCCATGTACCGGTAATTAAATTAGCTTTCTGATGAATTTTTAAGGTCTTTTAATTTTTTCTGCTCAACCACATAAATAAAGAAATTCAGGTGCCTTCCACTCCTGACATAATCAATTATGGAATTTCCACTGGAACTAACAATATTCAAAATATGGCTATTTTCTACTTTTTATGCCTCACCACGTTAGTTTGTCCGTCCATCACAAGGTTAAATTTGTGTAAGAGCTTGTGTCTTCAAGAGTATTAGGCCTACAGCGACAATACTTGCACACTATCCTTAGCCAGTGATGTGCACCACAAGCCACTGTGAAACTTTTGACCTTTGTGTGACCTTGACCTATAATTACAATATTTACATAGGTAGTTATTTCCCTTGGTTAAAGTTTTTATAAGAGCTTGTAACTTCAATAGTATTTGGTCTACAACCATCAAACTTGCACACCATCATGAGCCAGTAATGTGCACTGCAACCCACTGTGAATCAAATGACCTTTGTGTGACCTTGACCGACAATTGTAGTGTTTAACCAGTTATTTTACCTTGGTTAAAGTTTTTGTAAGAGCTTGTATCTTCAATAGTGTTAGGTATACAGCTTCCATGATACTTGCACACTATCGTGAGCCAATGATGTGCATCACAAACCACTGTGAATCAAATGACTTTTATATGACCCCGGACGATTGTCTCCCTGTTTTGGACTTAGAATTTTACCATTTTGCATTGTAACTTGTAAAACTTCTAAACCGTAATAGCTGGAGGCTTGGTGCTTTGTATGTACATGTAACTCTATATGGTGACCATATAGGTGTGTAGATGCAATAGTGAATTTATATTTGCCATAGTTTCTCCAATCTGCCTCCAGGGGCATTCGTGTGCTGACAGGCCACATTTCTTGTTAATTTGACGCTGGGCCTTGGATTATCTCCCTCTTTTGGACTTAAAATTTTGCCTTGTTTGCCTTCAAAGCGATATGTGGGGCATCCATGTTCTATGAACACATTTTCTAATTTGGTGAGAAATATGCTACATTATGTACCATCCTATTTATTGTATATTTGTATTGTTCACACCTTTGAATACATAACTGTGTTAACCCTTAGACCGCTACTCACAACAACTGTCATCTGCTGTTGCTTTTATATCTTGCCTTATTTCTCAATAAAAATATGGTTTGACAGCACTTCAGAATTATTTCCAATGGAAATGATTCTGAAGTGCTGTCAAAGCATGTTGTAAATTATTCTAAAGTGCTGTCAAAGCATGTTTTTTATGATAAAAATGGAAAATAGAAAATAAATAGCAGACAAAAAAAAAAATAAGATAGCGGTCTAAGGGTTAATTGTTTATTCCATTTCATTTCATAATCATGTCTGAATACACAGTGAAATATCTAAGTTGTTTATGGCAGGTGTTTGAGCCAGTGGCCAAGGCCCAGTTGAAGAAACAACAGAAGATCTGGCAGCGTGAGGTGTCCAAGGCTGCTGACAAGGAGAAAAAGGATGTACGTACAAAAAACAGTCATATAAATCAGTTCTCAAACTTGGGTAATCATACATCGCTGTATCATTGGCATTAGAATTGGCAAAGTTTGTCTGTTTTATTGTGAAAACAACACGGAGAGATTAATAATGTGATGTAAAATCGAAAAAATACCTCCAAATCTAACATCGGTGTTGCCGTGAAGTTCTAAGGGAAGTTACTAGTAATATTACAAGTTCAGAAACCTATTTATAACACTGGTCTATTCAGCCAGGTAACCATGACAGTACTAGTCAAAATAGTGTGTGCAGCTGATTAGCTGAATTCAGATGATTTTGTCATTGTTTGAAGAGTCTCCTCAAATTTAATATGCACATACAGTCGAACCTGTGTTAACGACCACCTGTGAATAGCGACCACCTGTCCACAACAGCCAGTTAAAACCCCCCGTCCAATTTGTTCTTTAAAAGACCTTGGAATAACGACCACCTCCGAACAGCGACCAGCGATTTTCGTTCCCACGCGGCATTTTTTACTGCAAACAGCGACCATTAGCGACCATTAGCGACCAAGTCATGTTTTGTCGACAAAATAAAATAACATCGCAATTGCCGATTTTCCTTTCATCACAAAACTCGGCGACATTTTTCAATGAAAAATATTGCATAACTCCATTAACGGTAATTCCCGATATGTATTCCGTATCGTGTATTCCAATAGGCATAATGCAATTCTGCGCAAGTCATAAAACTCGATCATTAGCTGGCAAACTGTGTTTACACGATGCTGATTCGTCTACAGTGACAAGACTAAGACTGCAAACACACGGCGCGTGTCAAGTGTAAATTTCACACATCGGGGCACAAGGCCATATCAAAGATCAATACACGCGGTTCACGTAGTCCACACTAGACTGGTACCCTGTCTGATGCGCAGCATATATAGCGTTATTCCTAGCGACCGGGAACCAGTCTAAAGGGACACGACAAACGTATTTACATGAATTGGGCCTCGATCTCCGACAAATCGCGGCTTATTGCATTAGCAACCAGACCAGGCAGTGGATTCGCGTAGTCTGCCCGTGGTTTACATGGTTTACAATGCTCGCGAATCTCTAATTAAAAACATCAGTAATTACGTCAGCGGACATTGCCAATTCGTCATAGGCTGCTTAAATATTCGGGCTTGACCAGGATAGTATACAGTACATTGGACAGAAAGCAAATAAGCCTGGTGTTCATCCTGAATTTGGACACCTAGCTCGTGTGGGTTACTGGACTTGACGCATTCAATGAAACATTTTTTGTTACAAAAAAACTCGCGGTTTTCACAGGCCACGCCACATAGGCTATCGTTTTAATACAGACTATATGACCGTTATTAATTTCAACTGGTGGTGTGAAATACTAATGGTCATGCTAAATTAAACCACTTACATGTAATTACGACAAGTTATTAAATGGTGCACCAAAGCGGGCCGCGAGATATACTTATCGTGAAGATAATTACTCCCCTTTGTATATAATTTCCAAAGCGAGGCTGGGTTCAGAACACTAACAAGATGACAAAACAAAATAAATTGACTATTTTAGCCATTTTCGTGCAAGTTTTAATTGATGAAAAGCATGCATATATATTACAATAGAATGCTAAAAACATGGCCAACTTTGTTGTGAAACTGGGTAAATGTTCGACCCTTGGAACAACGACCACCTGTCAACAACGACCACTTTGGCCACTTTCCTTTGCCGGTCGTTGTTCACAGGTTCGACTGTATTTGCAAATGAGTACGGGGATATTTCATAATCAACATCAATGGCTTTTCATCTTATTTCACAGATAGTCATCTCTGTGACAACAAAGGGCTTATTTTCCCCACTGTGACTCAGGGACTCAGGGATTCCTCTGGGGAAAATAAAAAAATCGCCACTTCAAAAAAAATAAAACAATTGGCGATAAAAAACTACAATTTTTTTTTTTTCTCGAAAATTGTAATATTTTATCGCCAATTGTTTATTTTTATCGCCAATTGCGAAAGTGGCGATCGCCAGCGGAATCCCTGGTGACTGGAGAAATGCGGATTATGACATTACCGGTAACCCTTTCAACACCACATGCCTGTATAGTGGTATTGGCAAAACGTGTAGATCCAGCCACTTTTCATAAATGGACTAGTCTGAAAATCATTTTGTGACAGTTGGATTGGTTGCAAAATTAACATATCAAAATCCATTCCAGTTTGTCACCATACTAGCCTACTATGTTACCGGCGGCTGCGGACATAATGCACACTGTAACTGTGTCATGGATTGCAGGCTGAGGATGCCGAGCGACGAGAGAAGAATCTAGAGGAGGCGAAACAGATCACGATAGAACAGGACCCCAGCCTCCCACCCGCCAAGGCCGTATGTATAGCCACAGGCTATTGAAAAGCCCACCCCAACCCCCATTTTTCACCATTAGTTCAAATCGCATGTGGTACAACCAGTAGATATCAGGGTTCAGGTCGGGCTTAAACTCTTTCAACCTTACATCCAACATGTGCAAACTCTGTAGATACTGATGAGCCGTCTTGTCAGGATCTGGAATATTTGTCAGTATTAAGATTTTAAAACAGTACCCCTCTTGTGGTTACTGGAAATTAACAAGGAACAGATCATGTAAACGTTATGAGTGAAAGGGTTAGATACATTCAGATGATTGATGCTATAATTACCAATTTAGCGGATTATTTACAAGACCGTGTGAACCAACAGGCACTGTGCTGTGAAACACATGTTGTTTGGAACACTTACCATGCTTATTTGGCCAAACTCCAAGGCTCCAGATAAGGAATTAGTAAGTGAGTATTGTCACTCCATCATTTCTGAAGCAATTGGGTATTTCAAAATTTTAATTGTGTAAAATAGAATCACACCAGAGGTCCAGATAAGGTATTTGCGTAAATACACAATTAAAAAATGCAAAAACCCAATTAAAATCAGAGACAATGGGTACCAAAAAGCAATTAAAATGTCTGGTACGCAATTCTTTTTATGCAACCGGGTTTCGAAGAAACGGGTGGCATATAGTGTTTGGACCGTCCGTCTGTCCGTCCGTCACACTTTTCGGTGAACCAATTTCACAATTTCACAATTTCCAATAACACAGTTTCTCAAATATGCTGCAGGTGGCATCCGCGTTCGACAGATGCATTTCTTGTTTACCCTGTAGCGTACTCCTCAAATGTATTTTCAGTCTGTCGCGTACTGCTAGATTTGTTCATGTATACAATCCTACAAAATCATCACCGATGATCTGTGCGGTCGGTCATTCAATGTTTACAAAGTCTGGTCCCGGCTCTAGCTGCGGACAATGTCTCGCTGTATATCACCGATAACGGCTGGAAACCAGTTTTCGGGTGTATTCGATTTGAACTCCAGGATATAGCGGGAGCGATTCCGACTCTCAGCGGGAAAAAAAATGGGTCCAACTCGATACGAAACTCTAGTAACCCATTACACAGCAGTTGTTTCGGGTACCGTTCAAGTTAATGAACCAAAATCTAAAATTTCCACCCTTATCGCATTAGCCGTTTTTGCCCATATTGATTTTGAGAAAATAAATCGGATAAGACAGGGCCTATTAATTACGTCATTTACGGAAAATATTACTGATTTTCAAATCAATAATTGTGGAAAAAAAACGGCGATGCGACACTATTGTGAACCCGACATCCAGGCTCATTACTAGTCTATTTTCTTAAATTGAAATCGATGTGAAACTGCTTGTTTCGGCGACACCGAGTCTACTCGAGGAGATGCAACGAAAAACGTCCGTGACAGACATTTTATTATTTTGAATGTGTCGGGTTTATAGTTTACATGTGGGACAGTATCATAAGTAATAAATGAAAATATGGTAACATTATTACTATTTCGACCGACGCACACGTTGAATAAAATGGCGGTCAAATTAACTAAGTTAAAATACGACGAGTTGAACTGCGCCAGAATTCACCAATTAATATAATCGTAGTAGCCATAGACACTATAAATAACACAATCGGATCATGTCAGATTTTTTCGTAGAAAATTGGTGACACATGGCGCAACAAAATGGCGGCCACAACAAACAAACGTGGAAGAAAAAAATTGCAAAAGTCCACTACCAATGTTAACCTTATTTCGATTTATTTTACGACCGATGCAAAGATGGAATCTCAATCCATTGCACAAGGCAGCATACAGTCATTTTGTTGAGCTCGGTGTGTGGAGACCCCAAATTAATCGTGATTGACATTATTGATGAATTGTTGTCAAACGTGTTCGGCAAAAAAAAACTGGATCCCGTGTTGCAAAGATCAATCTGCCAATCAAAGCATTCTTGATCAGTGTATGCACTGTTTGTCATTCAGATAATGAAACATCTCGCATGATTTTTAGCTCGACTATTCGAAGAATAAGTAGAGCTTATGTTGTCACCCCGGCGTCGGCGTCACCAGTCACGCCTTGGTTAAGGTTTTTAGTCAAGCTTGTATATGGAATACTACTGGCCCTACACTTGGACAACTTCATCTCCTAGTGATGTACATCAATAACCCCTGATCTATATTTCACCTTGACATACATTTCCTCTTGAATTACTTGGTTAATTCCCCTTGGTTAAGGTTTTTAGTCAAACTTGGTTAAGGTTTTTAGTCAAGTTTGTATATGCAATACTACTGGCCCTACACCCACCATACTTGGACAACTTCATCTCCTAGTGATGCACATCAATAACCCATGATCTATATTTGACCTTGACCTATGTTTCCTCTTGAATTACTTACTTAATTCCCCTTGGTTAACGTTTTTAGTCAACCTTGGTTAAGGTTTTTTTTCAAGCTTGTACATTGAATACTATTGTGCATCCAGACACCATACTTCGACAACCTTTTCTCATAGGTATGTACATCAATAACCCCTGATCTATATTTGACCTTCACCTTCATTTCCTCTTCAATTACTTACTTAATTCCTTTTGGTTAATGTTTTTAGTCAACCTTCTATATGGAATACTACTGGCCCTACACCAACCATACTTGGACAACTTCATCTCCTAGTGATATACATCAACAACCCCTGATCTATATTTGACCTTGACCTACATTTCCTCTTGAATTACTTACTTAATTCCCCTTGGTTAACGTTTTTAGTCAAGCTTGTAGATGGAATACTCCTGGCCCTACACCAACCATACTTGGACAACTTCATCTCCTAGTGATGTACATCAACAACCCCTGACCTATTTATTTGACCTTGACCTACATTTAACCTTGAATTACTTACTTAATTCCCCTTGGTTAAGGTTTTTACTCGACCTTGGTTAAGCTTTTTACTCAAGCTTGTACATGGAATACTATTGTGCATACACACACCATACTTGGACAACCTTTTCTCATAGTGATGTACATCAATAACCCCTGATCTATATTTGACCTTGACCTACATTTCCTCTTGAATTACTTACTTAATTCTCTTTGGTTAAGGTTTTTAGTCAAGCTTGTAGATGGAATACTCATGGCCCTACACCAAACCATAACTTGGACAACTTCATCTCCTAGTGATGTACATCAACAACCCCTGACCTATATTTGACCTTGACCTAACATTTAACCTTAAATACTTACTTAATTCCCCTTGGTTAAGGTTTTTACTCAACCTTGGTTAAGCTTTTTTAGTCAAGCTTCTTGATGGAATACTATTGTGCATACAGACACCATACTTGGATAACTTTTTCTCATAGGGATGTACATCAATAACCCCTGACCTTTATTTTACCTTCACCTACATTGAACCTTGAATTACTTGCTTAATGTTTATAGTCAAGCGTTGTATATGGAATACTTCTGGGCCGTCAACATCAACCATACTGTGGACAACTTCATCTCCTAGTTGATGGTACATCAATAAAATCCCTGCACCTAATATTTGACCTTGACCTACTTTTATCCTTGGATTACTTAGTTATCTCCCCTTGGTTACGGTTTTTACTCAAGTTTGTATATGGAATACTCCTGGGCCTACAACAACCATACTTGGAAAACCACGCACCTACGTCCAAGGTCAAGGTCACTGTTGAAGGTCAAAGGTCAAACCTATTGAAATTCCCTTCCGCTCTATATCTTCTACACCGATGCATGGATTATCAAATGCCTTGGCACAAATGTTTCTCAGGATGAGAATGTGTGTCTCAATCAATAACCACGCACCTACGTCCAAGGTCAAGGTCATAGTTGAAGGTCAAAGGTCAAACCTATTGAAATTCCCTTCCGCTCTATATCTTCTACACCGATGCATGGATTATCACACTATGCCCAGGGTCAAGGTCACAGACTTGATGCGTTTGAAACTTTAATGCTCGGCTAAATGGCTTATAATCAAAAATGCCTCCTTTTCTTTGGCTGCCAGTGGGGGTATTCGTGTGCCGACAGGCCACATTTCTAGTTTCCCTTGGTTAATGTTTTTAGTCAACCTTGGTTAAGGTTTTTATGCAGGCCGCAGCCACCTTCTTTGTCAAGCTATGTGTACATCGACAACCCTCGTAGTCGAGCTATGCTGTTCTCCTACAGCTCTTGTTTGAATACACGAGACTGCTTGTTACATAGCTTATAACTATAAGTGTGCTAGCAGATCCGGAACTACACAGGTCACAAATGCTATAAGCCCATGCAATTACTCTAGTAACAGTTACTTATATGTACTTGGAATCATTGAAAACTTGAAACTAATCATTTTGGTGTTCTTATAAGTAAGTGAAGCAGTGTTACCATACACATGTAAGTATAACACTGCTTCAATTAATTATATGAACAACAAAACATTACCATTAATACATAAATTAATACGATTTGATTCCGAATCGGTTTTTGTAATCAAAATATGGAAATACCCAATTGAAAAAAATTGATTGGGTAACGTTTTTAAAATACCCAATTGAAAATTGAGAATACCCAATTGATTTCAAAAGTATGGAGTAACAGTACCCAATGTCAAATTCCTTATCTGGAGCCCTGTGACACTACTGTTTACACATCAGCAGACCACACCTATTGAATAGTTTGCTTCTAAATGAAAACACATCTTGGTGTTTCATTAGAATTGTCTCCTTGGAATACCAAGATGTGTTTTCATGGAAATATAAGAAAATATGCTAAAAGTGTGGTCCGTTTATTGTTTTCTGTAGCATGATAAAGATACCACAAATTTTTCATTGCTTTTTGATACGCACTACTTCTGATTTCAATTGGGTTTTTGGCAATTTTGATTGGGTATTTACGCAAATACGCACGTTATCTGGAGCTCTCGTATTATCCATGCGGTATCTTGAAGGCAAATGTTTTCAGAAAGTGAAATGTGTTTGCTTCTAAATGAAAACACATCTTGGTGTTTCATTAGAATTGTCTCCTTGGAGACAATTCTAATGAAATACCAAGATATGTTTTCATGGAAAAATAAGAAAATATGGTATATTTGTGGTCTGTTTATTGTTTTCTGTAGCATGATAAAGATACCACAAATTTTTCTTGCTTTTTGATACTCACTACTTCAGATTTCATTTGGGTTTTTGGCAATTTTAATGTGGTATTTACGCAAATACGCACCTTATCTGGAGCTCTGAAACTCGACACAATTTCTAGGTTCACTTGGAAATACTGGGTACATTGTAATTGAGATCAGGAAGCCAATTCAGAATTATCCTTGTATATTATTATATAATCAACCTGGCAATTTTTGATGTCTATATGTTATGCTTGGAATTGCTTTATAGTAACTGTTTAATTGAAGTGCAGGACTTCACATTTGCAGTTAGCTTCTAATATTACCGATTCCATCTGGTGTGGAATGGACCTGGCACCAAGTCAGAATATTCTAATTTCAGGGCTGAATATATATATTTTTCTGTAAATATTGAATTCTGATTTTGGGAATTTCCCTCGCTATGGATAGGTTAAATATGTGATAGTCCAACCTGTTGGCGCTGCCTTAAATGACCTTAGCTGATGATAGGCCATTAAACACCAATAATCAACAATTAATCAATTACTGATTCCAGCTGATAATTAGATCATATTCAAAATATTCTTTTCCTAATTCGTCTAATTGTTCTGTCGGCCTTGTATGCTAAGCTCTATATCTATATGATGTAAATGTAAGAAAAATGTGTTTATATGAAGCGATGATATTCCGTAATTCTGTATTGCCATTACTGCAGATTAAGATCCGTGAGTCTACGGAGAAACACGGCGTGCGAGTGAAGATCTACGGCTGGGTGCACCGGCTGAGGCGCCAGGGCAAGAGCCTGATGTTCATCGTGCTGCGGGACGGCACCGGCTTCCTGCAGTGTGTGATGAACGATCGCCTCTGTCAGACGTACGACGCTCTCACTCTCGCCACAGAGGCCGCCATCTGTATCTACGGCGAGATCTGCCCCCTGCCCGAGGGCAAAACTGTAAGGGCGTCACCGGGTGGTGGTACTTTTATGTGGCTGTGACTGGAGAAATGGGGCGTATGGGAGTGATGACCAATGTAGCTCCTTGAATAACCCACTCCTGTAGCCCGATAGCGATCTAAATTGCTGGTTCGAAGCATGGCATGTGTTTCATTAATGTAATGGCGACCAGTGCAGATCCTGATCAGACTGTGCGAATGCACAGTCTGATCTGGATCTTCACTGGTCGCAAAGCCCATAAGCCCCATTTCTCCAGTCACAGCCACATATACACCCATTTAAATAACGATGGTCGAGGCACAGCTTGTCCTGCATCCGCACAGTCTGATCAGGATCTGCACTGTAGTCTGTTCGCCATTCATCAATGAAACACACATCACGCATGTAGCTAACAATAAGATCCTCATCAGTCTACAGGAGTATGCTATTTGATCAGGATGTATGCTGGTCACAAATCCGATAAACCCCGTTTCTCCAGTCACAAACAAATATGAGACCAGCCATCTTATTTTGTACCCAAGAACGTGTGCAAACTCTCGGGAAAAATATTTACATAACTTACAATATTTTCAGTAAAGGACATTGTAAGTTGACTAAATATGCATAGCAAATGTGCATTTTGTCAACGTTCGATATCATTTACAGAAAATATCACAGTGTAAAAATATTTCATGAAAAATCTGACATGGCGCAAAATCACATCGCTCGTCACATATGAAATTGCCGTCTCTTTTAGGCACCGGGTAACCACGAGATGTCGCTCGACTACTGGGAGCTGGTGGGGTCGTCGCCGGCAGGCGGGGCAGACAATCTCCTCAACGAGGACGCAAACGTGGACGTACAGCTCGACAACCGGCACATGATGATCCGTGGAGAAAACGTACGTCACCAGAATATTTTTATAGCCCGTTACACTTGCGCAGATCCAGTCCTCAGTTCTTATTAACCCTTAGAATGCTGGTAACGAAAAGTGTCGTCTGCTGTTGCTTAATATTTTGCCTTTTTTCTAAAACAAAACATGGTTTGACAGCACCTTAGGATCATTTCCATTGGAAATGATTCTAAAGTGCTGTCAAAACATGTTATTTATGAGAAAAATGGAAAAAATTAAAATAAACAGCAAACGCACAATTATGTACAGTCTTTAGCCTATTTTACCAAAATTGCAAAGTATACTTATCTTGCACTTTGAGGGAGGGATTTTCAATTTAAGGATAAATTTATTAATTTTTTATTATACTGAATTTATTACATTATAGCCATTTATTATCATAGCCATTTTGGCTGTGATAATGTAATAAATTCAGTATAATAATTCTACTTACTTTTAATCATAAAATATATGCAGTCGTTAGTTCTTTATGAAATATTGCATTTTGGGAAAAATAAATGATTACTCCCTCAAAGTGTACTCAGCTAGATAAGTATACTTTGCAATTTTGATGAAATCGGCTACTGGTTCTAAGCTGTTCGCTCAGGTTCACTAACTTAACCCTTAGACCGCTATCTTATTTTTTTTATCGTCTGCTGTTTATTTTGTATTCCATTTTTAGCATCAAAAACATTACAACATGCTTTGACAGCACTTCATTGGAAATGATTCTGAAATACTGTCAAACCATGTTTTTATTGAGAAATAAGGCAAGATATAACAGCAACAACAGACGACAATTGTTGTGAGTAGCGTTCTAAGGGTTAAGCTGCGTTTAGCAGAATAATAATTGTACAAGAGAACCACTATCTCCAATTGTTGTAAGCCATCAGCAGGCGGTAGGTTAGGAGCATGTGAAGTGAAATTTAACACTTGTGTTTGTAAAGCTTTACTGGAATCCCAATAACCCTGGTTTAGCATGCAGGTACATTTTCTGTTGCCCTAAATTGACATCGCTGTTGACGGGTCGTCAAGACGCTATTATACAGGCGATATTTATTTCTTAAATAGTAATTTCTTCCCATCATATCGGTGATATTTGCAGACATCGAAGGTGCTGAAGATGCGGTCGGTGATCACGCAGTGTTTCCGGGACCACTACTTCAACCGCGGCTACTTCGAGGTGGCCCCGCCCACGCTGGTACAGACGCAGGTGGAGGGCGGCTCCACGCTCTTCAAGCTCGACTACTTCGGCGATGAGGTGCGTATCTGTACCATAGCCATTTGGTATCACATACCTTATCCAGAGCTCTAGATAAGGTGCGTATTGGCGTATTTTACGTACTTATTTGAGCAGAATACGCATTGATTATATGTGGGAGTACAAAATTCTCACAGCAATGTGAAAATACGTGTTGATTTTCAAATTGAGTAGTGAAAATAAAGTTGGAAATTTACTTAGTTGAGCTACAAAAAGCAAACAGTGTTTGCTTTTTGCAGCTCAAATAAGTGGTCCAGGCTATTGGATTGGCGAAAGCCGGACGGGCGGGCGGCGTCCACAATCAATGTTAAGTTTTCGTGTTTGAGTCCATTTATTTGTTACTGTACCACCTAGGACCACCAAACTTTCACAGCTTCATAATCAAGGGGTGCCCACCACATATCACTATCCAACATGTTACTTTTTTTTTATCTTGACCCATTTTTTCCGCGCAATCGACTTAGCCATTTTCAATGTTAAGTTTTCGCGTTTACAATGTTAACTTTTCGTGTTTAAGTCCATTTCTTTGGTACTGTACCACCTAGGACCACCAAACTTTCACAGCTTCATAACCAAGGGGTGCCTACCACATACAACTATCCAACATGTGACCATTTTTTTACCTTCACCTATTATTTCTATGTAATTGACTTAGCCATTTTCAATGTTAACCTTTTTAACTTTTTTAACATTTACGTCTGGTTAGAGTTTTTTGGTTAAAACTTTTTCGTTATACTATATCTCTGCAACTGCTTCGCCCATTACCTTGTAACTTCACATGGGTGTTTATCATCATCCATATTTTCATTCTAACCCCCAACCGTGCGGCCCCTGTGCCCAATGTCAAGGTCAAATTACTTTGAATTTTTTTGTTAAAGTTTTTTCGTGTACTATATCTCTGCAACTGCTTCACCCAATACCTTGATACTTCACATGGGTGTTTATCATCATTGTCGCACCTGCTTGCGGAAAGCGCGATCCTGTGCCCAATGTCAAGGTCAAATTACTTTGAATTTTTTTGTTAAAGTTTTTTTGTGTACTATATCTCTGCAACTGCTTCAACCCAATCCTGATACTTCACATGGGTGTTTATCATCTTGTCGCACCTGCTTGCGGGAAAGCGCGTTACATGTGTTTATCATCATTGTCGCACCTGCTTGCGGAAAGCGCGATCCTGTGCCCTATGTCAAGTTCAAATTACTTTAAATTTTTTTGTTAATGTTTTTTCGTGTACTATATCTCTGCAACTGCTTCACCCAATACCTTGATACTTCACATGGGTGTTTATCATTATTGTCACACCTGCTTGCGGAAAGCGCGATATCGTCGGAATTTTGGCATACGTCCGTCCGTTCGTCCGTGTGTCCGGTTAAAGTTTTTTGGTTAAAGTTTTTCCATCTACTATATCTATTTTTTTAGTGTCCATGCCTCGCCCCAAGGCGCGACATGCAGGCCACGGCCATCTAGTCTACAAAAAGTGGGTATAATTATGTTATCCAAGTGTCTATGCTTGGAAAAAACCTGGCCTTCGTGGCTTTGCCTCGTTTCTTGTTATAGCTGTTTTATTTTTTAGCCAGGTTTTTTTTAAAAAAATCCAGGCTATTGGATTGGCGAAAGCCGGGCGGGCGGGCAGGCGGGCGGCGTCCACAATCAATGTTAAGTTTTCGTGTTTGAGTCCATTTCTTTGTTACTGTACCACCTAGGACCACCAAACTTCCACAGCTTCATAATCAAGGGGTGCCCACCACATATCACTATCCAACATGTTACTTTTTTTTTAACTTGACCCATTTTTTCCGCGCAATCGACTTAGCCATTTTCAATGTTAAGTTTTCGCGTTTTCAATGTTAAGTTTTCGTGTTTAAGTCCATTTATTTGGTACTGTACCATCTAGGATCACCAAACTTTCACAGCTTCATAATCAAGGGGTGCCCACCACATATCACTATCCAACATGTTACTTTTTTTTTAACTTGACCCATTTTTTCCGAGCAATCGACTTAGCCATTTTCAATGTTAAGTTTTCGCATTTTCAATGTTAAGTTTTCGTGTTTAAGTCCATTTCTTTGGTACTGTACCACCTAGGACCACCAAACTTTCACAGCTTCATAATCAAGGGGTGCCCACCACATATCACTATCCAACATGTTACTTTTTTTTTTAACTTGACCCATTTTGTCCGCGCAATCGACTTAGCCATTTTCAATGTTAAGTTTTCGCGTTTTCAATGTTAAGTTTTCGTGTTTAAGTCCATTTCTTTGGTACTGTACCACCTAGGACCACCAAACTTTCACGGCTTCATAATCAAGGGGTGTCCACCACATATCACTATCCAACATGTTACTTTTTAGCCAGGTTTTTTGAAAAAAAATCCAGGCTATTGGATTGGCGAAAGCCGGGCGGGCGGGCGGGCGGGTGGCGGCGGGCGGCGTCCACAATCAATGTTAAGTTTTCGTGTTTGAGTCCATTTCTTTGTTACTGTACCACCTAGGACCACCAAACTTTCACAGCTTCATAATCAAGGGGTGCCCACCACATGTTACTTTTTTTTTAACTTGACCCATTTTTTCCGCGCAGTCGACTTAGCCATTTTCAATGTTAAGTTTTCGCCGTTTAAAATGTTAAGTTAAGGACCACCAAACTTTCACAGCTTCATAACCAAGGGGTGCCTACCACATACAACTATCCAACATGTGACCATTTTATTGCCTTCACCTATTATTTCTACGTAATTGACTTAGCCATTTTCAACGTTAACTTTTTAACGTACGTCTGGTTAAAAGTTTTTTGGTTAAAACTTTTTCGTTATACTATATCTCTGCAACTGCTTCGACCATTACCTTGAAACTTCACATGGGTGTTTATCATCATCCATATTTTCATTCTAACCCCCAACCGTGCGGCCCCTGTGCCCAATGTCAAGGTCAAATTACTTTGAATTTTTTTGTTAAAGTTTTTTCGTATACTATATCTGCAACTGCTTCACCCATTACCTTGATACTTCACGTGGGTGTTTATCATCATTGTCGCACCTGCTTGCGGAAAGCGTGATGTCGTCGGCATTTTGGCATACGTCCGTCCGTACGTCCGTACGTCCATACGTCCGTGTGTTAGTGTCCATGCCTCGCCCCAAGGCGCGACATGCAGGCCACGGCCATCTAGTCTACAAAAAGTGGGTATAATAATGTTATCCAAGTGTCTATGCTTGGAAAAAACCTGGCCTTCGTGGCTTTGCCTCGTTTCTTGGTAAGGAATAAAATGTTGCATTTACTGTAGTAAGAAAAACGTTTGTTCTGTTTAAACTGTGTGGCGTCTGAAGCACTTCTCAAAAACTTTAAACAGGCCAAATGCTTTTCGTACTACAGTAAACACAACAGGCCATGTTTTTTTTATTATAAATATTTACATTGCATGATTTAACGGCGTTAAAATTAGGAATCTTATTGTTTTACATCATTTTGTCGCAATTCCTAGAACAGCGACGTTGCCGGTCAACAATGTGACGTCATTGACAACACCGATTTTAATGACATCAAACAAAAATCACATTGCACGACATCTCATGGGCCTAATGTAATGTACTGGGATAAACGCAATACGCTGAATGGGCGTTTCCATTATTCCATTATGAATTTAAGGACCGTGTAAATATTCCTGCGTATATACAGGCGTTCCTGACCCAGTCGTCCCAGCTGTACCTGGAGACGTGCCTGCCCGCCATGGGCGATGTGTTCAGCATCGTGAGCTCGTACCGTGCAGAGTCCTCACGAACACGCAGACACTTGGCCGAGTAAGTTCTCTAGATAGTTTTATTATACCTCCGACATTTTGATGTATGTCGAGGGGTATATAGTTTTCATCTTTCCGTCCGGTCACTTGTCGGTCTGCCTGTTTGTCCAGAACGCTAAAACATAACATATTTTTATATTTTGCGTTAAAGTTTTGGTTTGTCGATCCAAGTGTCGGTCCGGGGTATCTGTGAGCCCCTCCTCACTTGCTCTATTGCTTCATGACTGCCGTTGTTTGACACCGCTCACAGCCGTGTTCAAATATTCTACGTGTACTGTTTAGTTTAAACAATAGTTATGGCAAGTGAGATATACATACATACAATTGAGAACAGGATTAGAAAACGTGTACTGTTTGACCATGGCTGTAGACAATGCTCATTCCGGGGCCACGCCAACACCTACGTAATGCATGTGCCTCACGACGTTACTAAAACATGCCATTACGTCACCAGACCAGTTCACAACGGTCACACTGAAATTTTTTAATTGACGCGGCTGCATCACATGACGTGTACTGTGGCCCTGGAATGTGTATGAGTAAATCAGCTGTTTGAATGGAGCAGATTATCAAAATACCGAAAGTACTGCATAAATGCTCAAATTGCAATATAGTTCCGATGGAAATATAACAATTACGTTCAACCATGTCCAGCTGTGGCACTCGGCACTTGCGGTAATCCGACAATCGTCAGCACCTCTGCCTGATGGCAATTTGTGAGGTTGATATTTACTCCAGCAATTGAAACTGTTATTATTATAATTTCCATTGAAGTTTACTGGGTACCGGGTTAATGATTGACATTTGTTCCTCGGCATTTATTGATGTAAGCAAACAAAATTTAGATTTACGCAATTTACGAACCTTGACAAACTGAAACATGGTCATAATCAGCTGTTAATAGTCACTCATTTTGACCACATGATATTTGCATGGGAAATCGACCTTGCTACATCTGTGTTCAGTGTATACCCTGGTAACCGAGATCAGTATGAACATCAGTCTGTTCTATCTACAGAGTTGCTTTATGTTTATAAAATTGTCGACAACATTGGCGATACATTTGATTCAGGGGTGCATTATCCGTTACAAAGCTGAATTAAAAATTTTCATCTGCAGTTTTTTTAATTGATTGTAATGTGCTGTCAATCCATGTTTAATTTAGATTGAAGACAAAATATGAAACAACAACTTCCCACCCAGTCTGAGAATATGGACTTTGGTGTTTTTGAAACCACCGAACCTAGCAAATCCGACACACCGGTTAATCCGACACATCTGTCTCGTCCCAAAGCATGTCGGATTGACCAGGTTTCACTGTACTTTGAAATTTCCCTTAAAGTTTTTTTGCATTTAGATTAAAGTTAAGAACACTATATCTCTGAAACTGCATCGCCAATGCACTCGAAACTTCACATAGATGTTTATCATGATTCATATTTTTGTTCTATGCCCCACCCGTGCGTGCCCTGTCAAGGTCAAATTACTTTGATTTTGTTTGTCGCTCCCGCTTGCGGACAGCTCAATATAGTCTGCATATTGGTATACTATCAAAGATCGTTTAGTACTATCATTTGCATTGGCGGGAGTGATATGCGGGCCGCGGCCATCTAGTCATTGCTGAGCATATTTTGGATATATGCCCAGGTAGTTCCATGTATATTCAATACACTCCACATGTATGGTCATCATACGTCATCATACACTGCATATGTTCTCGCAGGTACAGCCACGTGGAGGCCGAGTGTCCGTTCATCTCGTTTGACGACCTGCTGGACCGGATTGAGGACCTTGTGGTGGACACGGTGGACCGCGTCCTCAAGTCACCACTCGGACATATTGTGCATGAACTCAACCCTGTAAGTCATAGCGGCCTTACATGACCTTAGCTGTTGATAGGCCGTTAAACACCAATAAACAAAACTGTAAGTCATAGATCGTAGTGGACACAGTGGACCGCGTCTGCAAGTGGCCACTGACATATTGTACATGAACTCGACCCTGTAAGTCGTAGATCGTAGTGGACACAGTGGACCGCGTCCTCAAGTCTCACTCTGACATGTGCATAAACTCAACCCTGTAAGTCAGATCGTAGTGAACACAGTGGACCGCGTCCTCAAGTCTCCACTCAGACATATCGTACATGAACTGAGCCCTGTAAATCATATCACAGTGGACCATGTCAAGTCACCACTCTGATATATTGTATATGAACTCAAACCTGTAAGTCGTAGTGGACACAGTAGACCACGTCCTCAAGTTGCCACTCTTGACATAGTGTGCATGAACTAAACCGAACAAGTCGTATATCGTAGTGGACACAGTGGACCACACCCTCAAGTCTCCACTTTGACATATTGTGCATGAACTCAACCCTGTAAGTCATAGATCGTAGTGGACACAGTAGAATGTGTCCTTAAGTCTCCACTTGGACATATTGTACATGAACTTACACCCCGTAAGTCGTAGATCGTAGTGTACACAGTAGACTGCATCCTCAAGTCGCCACTCTGACATATTGCACATGAACTCAACCCTGCAAGTCATAGATCGTATTGGACACAAGTCGTAGATTGTAGTGGACACAGTGGACCACATCCTCAAGTCTCACTCTAACATGTTGTGCATGAACTCAACCCTGTTAGTCATAGATCATAGTGGACACAGTGGACCGCGTCCTGAAGTCGCCACTCTGACATATTGTGCATGAACTCAACCCTGTTAGTTGTAGATCGTAGTGGACACAGGACCTCGTCCTCAAGTCGCCACTTGGTCATATTGTGCATGAATTCAACCCTGTAAGTGATAGATCATAGTGGACTTAGTAGACCGCATCCTCAAGTCGCCACTCTAACATATTGTATGTCAATTGTTGTGTGTAGCGGTCTAAGGGCTAATAAACCAACGGATCGTACAGTAAACTGCATTTATCATGCCAATTATTTTTCAGGATTTCAAAGCGCCTCAGAAGCCGTTCAAGAGAATGACGTATGTCGATGCCATCACATATCTCAAGGAAAACGACATAAAAAAGGATGATGGATCGTACTACGAATTTGGTGATGTAAATACATGTTACTACTGTCTGTTTCACGAAATCTGCCCAAATATTACAGCTACGGTATATACACAATGCAAAAACAATATTTTTATTGATAATATTACATTTTATCAACATTTAAGAATGAGCCTTCTTTTTATTTCGTGAAATTTGGTCCAATATTGATTTTATTGCAAAAAATAACAATTTCCCCGTTATTAAATCCCCATAGACAGTGAGATGTCTATGGGGATTTAACATGGCAATTTGTTTCTAATTTCAGAAATAGTGTGAAGACCTTTGTTATAAATTAAATAAAAACTTTTGTAAACTTTCATTCGGATGAGACTTGAGACTAAGATCCCGTCCCTAAATTACCTTAGCCGTTGGTGGGACATAACACATTCACTATTTCACTACACTGTTTGCAGTTTTGTTTTGTCGGAGATAATCAGGAAGCCTCTCATTAAGGCAGTATATCTGTATCAGCCTATTTTGTCATGGCTGGTCACACACAGTGGAACCTCTCTAAGCCAGACACCCTGGGAGGTTTCACTGTAAATCAGGCATTTGATCATTCTGAGCCATAGTTGTGTGCTATGCGATCACGAACAGACATTATCACCGGAGATAACTGACCAAGAAACTCATCAAAAATAAGATCACAGGTGTTTTTTTGTTGTCCGGTTTAGAGGGGTTCCACTGTTTAATCACCATATGTTGTTATCCTGACGCCGTTCTCTCCATACCAGGATATCCCCGAGGCACCGGAGCGCAAGATGACGGATAAGATTAACGAGCCAATTATGCTGTGTAAATTTCCTGCCGAGATCAAGTCTTTCTACATGCCGCGGTGTTCCGACGACAAGCGACTCACAGAATCGGTATGTCTCGATCTCGTCGCTCGTTGTCAAACAGGCTGGTGTATTTTAGATCAGTGTAAATACAAATATATTTGAGGTAATATGAAAACCGTGCAATTTAAACTGTCGCAAAACACGGGAACGATTTATGATAGCTTTCAATGATAATTGCCTGGTTACTGGTATAATTTGAGTGTATTTTGTGATGTTCAAATAAAAACTGTTGGGTACTGTGGAATGATACATTTGTATAATACCCATCTTTATTTGACCTTATTGTTGAATGGACATAAACCCTATTCATTCATTTAACCCTTAGGCCGCTACACGCAACAATTGTCGTCTGCTGTTGGTTTATATCTAGCCTTTGTTCTCAATAAAAACATGGTTTAACAGCAGTTTAGAATCATTTACAATGGAAATGATTCTAAAGTGCTGTCAAAGCATGTCGGAAATTATTCTAAAGTGCTGTTAAAGCATGTTTTTGGTGATAAAAATGGAAAATAGAAAATAAACAGCAGACGACAAAAAATAATATAGTGGTGTATGGGTTAATTTCATTTATTGTCGAGTCCGCTTGCGGAAAGCAAGACATAGTGATCACAATGACGTCCGGGTGTCCGTCCGTCTGTCCGAAATCTGTGTTAAAGTTTTTAAATACCTTATATCTCTGCAGTCCTAAATCACATTGACTTGAAACTTCATATGCGTATTAATAGTCATCATCCATATATAATTAATTCTGTGTCCCACTCATGCGGCCCCTATGTCAAGGTCAACTGACTTAGAAGTTTGCGTTAAAGTTTCTGTCAAAATTTGTGTTAAAGTTTTCACATACCTACTATCTCTGTAACCGTAAGTCAGATTTGCTTGAAACTGTGTATGCTTATTTGGCATCAAACTTCAAATAAATGCACTCCGAGACATCAAATGCCTCGGCGGGCTCGACATGCGGACCACGGCCATCCTCGTTTCAATTTGTCACCTGAATAAATATTATTATCAACACAATGTAAAGTATGATCATTGCTCATCAAAAAATAGAGATCATATTCAATTACGTTTGACATAAAAAATAATAATGCAAATTAATACGTCCGGTAATGGTAAATGAATGTTTACTTTGCCTGATAAATATTATATTAAAGAAAAAAGGAAACAAATATGTCTTCTTATATTGCAACCTGGGATGTGGAAACCCAGGTTTATTAACTACTGTATGGATTATAGTTATAAACCCATATAAATGAGTTTAAACCAAAACAAATACTATGGAGCTAACGTGACTTCAAGTACCTAAAACTGACTTGGATCTATCGGGCAGCAACAAAACTACAGATATTCTTAACATTAACTCTTTTCATGCTAGCCGTGAAAATAACATCCAAATATATTATAAATAAACCCAGATTGTCCCCTGACTGCAGGTTGACTTGTTGATGCCGAATGTGGGTGAGATTGTGGGCGGGTCCATGAGGATCTGGCAACACGATGAACTCATGGAGGGATTCAAACGTGAGGGCATCGACACGAAAAACTACTACTGGTACACCGACCAGGTGAGCTGCGAACCTCCTTATCCATGTGGCTGTGCCTGGACAGGGCTCAAAATTAACACTGGTCCTGTGGTCCGACGCCAGTAGCCTATTTCACCAACATTGCAAAGTATACTTTAGTAGCAAAAGTATACTTTGAGGGAGAAATTTTCAAGTTTATGATAAATTTATTAATTTTTATTATACTGAATTTATTACATTATCACAGCCAATTTGGGTGTGTGATAATGTAATAAATTCAGTATAATAAGTCTGCATACTTTTAATCATGAAATATATGCATTTGTTAGTTCTATATGAAATAATGCATTTCAGGAAAAATAAATGATTACTCCCTCAAAGTATACTTTGCTAGTAAAGTATACTTTGCAATGTTGATGCAATAGGCCCCAGTAGTTCTACCACAGGACCAGTAAACATTTCAAGCCAGTGGTCCGCCTGGATAGTGAAAAACAAATTGCCAACACATCTCTAATTTCTTAATAAATTATAATAATTTTGCCTCAAAGTCCTAAAAACATCGGGAAAAAAATGAAATCATATGTTTCTAATGTCTTGAAAACAAGATCGGGAATGGCTGTTATATGATGCCAATAGTCGCAAAATGTCCATGGTGCATAGAATATGCAAGTAGTGATTCACATGATTCAGATAACAAACCTACATTCGTGTTGGTCGGTGCAAAATTCAAGCTATAAATATAGAATGTGTTTAGGTTACTGAATTATCGGACCAGTAGATTTCAGCACCTACTGGTCCTGCTGGCAAGTAACTAAAATATGTTAAATTCTAGCCCTGCTGGAGAAATGGGGATTATGGGATTTGTACTGAGTGTAGCTCCTGATCAAATTGTAGCACCGTCCTGTAGCCTGATAGCACAAGCTGATCTGGATTTACACTGGTCACAAAAGCTGTAAACCCCATTTCTCCAGTCACAGCCACATACACGTTGTCACATAATTAGAAGTAGAGGGATTCAAAATGATACCACCTAACGAGGGTATCATTTCTCCACCCTATATACTACTCCACCACCCCCCGAAAAATCAAAAATTGGTTAACGAGGAAATTGTCTCCCACTAAAAATTGGACGTGAAAAAAAAAAAACATAATGTTTTTCAGACAGTAAATTTAAGTATAGAGGGATTCAAAATGATACCACCTAACGATGGTATCATTTATAACCCTCTATACTATTCCCACCACCCCCAAAAAATCAAAAAAAATTAGTTAACGAGGAAATTGTCCCACGAAATATTCAAAATTGGTGTCATAAATACATCAGTGTTTTTTTTCACGTCCAATTGACCAGATAAAACAATAGTCTTAAAAAGGATTTATTTTTATTGACACCAATTTATGAATTTATTCTAATAAGTTTCTGATTTAAATGTGCCCACGAGTGATAGTTTTATATTCCAACACCCCATTTTTCTCCTCCAATATAGATAATTTATTTCGCAGATCAGCAATTAATTCTACCAGCTCTAGTCTACCACGTTCACCTGTAGCCACCTGACAGTGTAGTTGCTTATGTCTACAAAGAGTTTGGGCACTAATGAATTTACAAGGGCATCTGGGGCATTGAAATTGCGGGGGGACACAAGGAATTTTTCTACGTCTCGCTAGATGCCTTCGTAGATATTCTTTACGCGTAAACGTCTTACAACAAGTCTCACACTCCTTTATATATGTATATGTTTATGTTTATATTCAATTAGAAGTGAAAAAAACATAATGTTTTCAAGACCAATTGAACATATAAATTTTATAGGTTATACAAAAGTATATTACAGAAAATATGATAACGTCAGAAACTAGAGCAGAAATAGAAAGTTTGAGAAGAAAAGCCGAATCTCTAGGGATTACTTATAGTAAACGGTTGAGAGTTAGGGGGTTGACAAAGTTGATAAATGCCACAAAGAATGAGGCGTTTACAGAAAATATGATAACGTCAGAAACTAGAGCAGAAATAGAAAGTTTGAGAAGAGAAGCCGAATCTCTAGGGATTACTTAATAGTACACGTTGAGAGTTAGGGGGTTGACAAAGCTGATAAATGCCACAAAGAATGAGGCGTTTATGAAGCGGTTTACCCGCGCCTAAAAAAATAAAAGAGGGGCATTTAATGACATATCCAAAGCGGAGGAAGTTGGTAACAAGAATTCAAAAAGAAAGTATTGCGGGGTTAAGGGCTAGTGTAATCAAACCTTCAAGCACAAATAATTGTCCCAAATTAGACGCCAAAATAATAATAAGAAAAAATCTATCGTTAGCGCGATAGTGGAAAAAGGTGAAGAAATATTGGGGGCTCACGATGAAACATTGGAAAAGGTAGAAAATGGAAGACGGGTAGTTACTTTATCCTTTCGTAAAAAACATTAACATTAACGAGTCTGAACGCATGTCCGATAAACTCGCTCCGTATCTAACAACCAATTTTTATTTGAGATATTCATATTCTTACAAGCTAGAACATATGGAGGAAATTAAAAATGGAAAACCTAAAACTATAATATTTCACAAAAATCTCGGTGGTAGCGAACCACTATCATCAATGAAAAACCGTTAAAAAATGGCTGTCAGATAAGGAGCAAACACGAATAATGTCCGATAAAATAGACAGACCGAATACAAAGTGGAAGTTTGTAAGATGGGTAGAGGTTTTCGTAAAGCTAATACAGGGTAGTAGGGGAATAGATTTGGGACTACAATCCAAAGAAGCGGCAGGAGGAGAACTTCCAGAATGGCTGAAGAATAAAAAAAGGTATGTATTCTTTAGATAAGTATATGACGACCTTTGTCTGTTCAGGTGTCTAGCTATGCATATGACAGATAAAAGACCCGACAGATGTACAGAAAAGGCGAAAGAACTTAGTAAGCAATATTTTGGTAGTAATGTGGTTTCACCAATTCCTTTTTCAGATCTGAAAAAGGTTGAAGAGTTTTTTAAAATCGGTATAGAAGTATATCAACCCACCGAATGTAATGTATGGTGGTTGAAAAAGGTACCAGCGCACTATAATGAAATAGGTAATAAACCAATGACAATAGGACTGTTTAATAATCACGCATTTCTGATAAAAAACCTTAAAAACCTATCTAAAATTTACGCCTGCGATAATTGCAAACAGAAATTCACGACAGCGAGTAATATGAAGAGACACGGACCAACATGTATGAGAGGTGAGACAAAAGTAATATGTGATGGTAATTATTTAGAGCGCCCGCGTTCGTCGTTCGAGAAAGCGTTTTACCCAAAAGGTTCTAACAGTTATGGGGCGATCGATTGGATGTATTCTGTGGAAAAGCGGGAGGGAATTCACATTCACCACGAACAGTGCGGACACGGAGGTGAAAGATGGATTTTAGGAGCTCCGGTAAGATGGATACTGTCCAGAAACCAATACCGTATATCAATATCACGGCTGTTACTGGCACGGGTGTGAGATTCATGCAAAGCATAGAAAAGAAGAACGCGCATCCACTATGAGAAGAGATACATTTATTAGAAAAAGCAAAGAATTCAACCTAGTAGTTATGTGGGAATGTGAATTCCAAAGAACGGGTAAAGATATAAAGATCGGTTGCGACACTACTCTTTATCCATATCAGATAGTATACGATTTTGAGGCATATCTCCAGTCAGAAGTTGAAACTACCGGTAATAGTTTAGAGTACGAAGCTGAGCACGTTCCGGTAAGTGTTAGTATAGGAGATAATTTTCTCAGGAACAGTAACTCATATTTGTGATAAAGATCCTGCAAAACTTATAGAAAAATTTGTAGAAGATTTGAAAGTCAGGGGAAAAGCTATAAGAGAAGAAGTGTGGTCAAGATATGGGTTTAATACAGAACATTTAAGTAAAAACCAAATCGCTAAGATCGAACAGTGGATAGAGCAAGTACCGGTTATGGGTTTTAACAGCAGTAAGTACGATATAAACCTAATAAAGAAATATTTAGTAGGTGAACTATCTGCAACAACAAGAAAGTAATGGTCGGAAACGTGCAAACGCAACAATATTTCTATTTACTCCAGAATTTAGATTTCTTGATGTAATACTTTATCTAGGACCTGGTGTAAGTTACGATAGTTGGATAAAAGCCTACGACTGCAAAGGACAGAAATCTTTCTTTCCTTATGAGTGGTTCGATTCTCCAGACAAACTGGATTACCCAGGACTACCCGATATAGAGAATTGGTATTCCAAACTATCTGGGAAAATGTTAATAGATGAAACAGAATTAAGTAAATGTCGTAGAATTTTCGAAGAAAATAATATGAAAACTTTCAGAGATTGGTTGAAATATTATACGATTTAGATGTAGCACCGTTCCTAGAAGCGGTGTGGAAAAAATGTGAATTTTATAAACACAGAGGTGTGGATATTTTCAAAGATGCGGTAACACTACCTGGAGTAGCTATACAATATTTATTGAGAGGAAACCATTAAAGAACAAAAATCTTCAAAGACGATTATACCGGAGGATGCTCTATATGCACCAAAAGAAGAAAACATACGAAATGATGAAGGACGCTCTAGTTGGTGGTCCATCAATAGTATTACACGCTATGCAGAAGTCGGTGTTTCCAATATTAGATCAAATGAAAGTAACAAACCTTGCAAGGCTGTTTTGGGGTGGGGGTACGATGCAAACGCGTTATATTTTTCTACGTTAAATAAAGAGATGCCGTGTGGGAGAGAAACTATACACCATATAGATACCCCACATAACCCTAAATTTATTAAAAAAAGTTTTGTAAAAGAGTTTTATCTGGAGACTGGTTTGGGTTTGCGGAGGTGGATATAGAAGTTCCACACAACTTAAAACATAAGTTTTCTGAAATGTCCCCAATATTTATAAACAAAGAGAAGTAGAGGTTTGATGAAGTTCCCACACACATGTTAAAATATTTGGAAGATACTGGAAGAACTAGAGGAAATGGAAGAAAATTGGTGGGATCTATGACCGCCACTAAAGTATTGCTGTACGCGCCACTGTTGAAATGGTATTTAAAACACGGCCTAGAAATAACGGGAGTTCATCGTGTTATAGATTATATTAGTGGTAAACCCTTCGAATGGTTCGCAAAAGAAGTTACAGCCGCAAGACGAACAGGCGATGTAGAACCAAATAAGAAACCAGTAGCCGACATAATGAAATTATTAGGAAACTCGTGTTGTGGAAAAATGATAGAGGCAACGGAGAGACATTTAAATACGACATATGCGAGACGAAACCTGTGTTACAAAGCATTAAGATCCGCGTATTTTGATGATTTGGAAGAGATAGGATATGCGTACGAAATATCTTCAAGAAAACCCAGGTGTGCGCTAAAGAGACCATTCCATTGTGGAATAGCGGGTTTATCAACTAGCTAAATTGATGAATTGTTGGAATTTTACTACGAATTTCTAGATAAATAAACCATAAAAAGAGAAGGACTTTGAATTAATACAGATGGATACAGATAGTATGTATATAGGAGTTAGTGGAAAAACGATAGAGGAATTGATTAGACCTAACTTACTAGACGAGTTTGAAAAAGAAAAAAAAGAAATGGTTGGCTTGGGATAAAATGGAGCGAAAGAGAGCCCGGACTTTTCAAAATGGAATTTAGCGGGGATAGGGCGATAGCGTTATCTAGTAAGTGTTATTTTGTAGAAAAAATTAATTTCACTAAAGATAATTTGGAACAAATTAAAATTAATAAAAACTCTGCGAAAGGAATGTCCAAGAGAACTAACAATTTAAATTGGGATAGATATAAACGAGTACTAAGTGAAACTACAGAAGATGGAAAACACATTATAGATGTAGCACAAAATAGGAGGATTTAAAATGAAAGACGGCGTTATGAAAACGTACTGTCAAACAAAAATTAGGACTCTCGGCATACTACGATAAAAGACGCGTGTTACCAGACGGAATACATACAGAACCTCTATTGATTTAAGTAATCGGGGTAGCTGGGTGTCAGAAGACACTATAAGAAGTTCTTCGCGAACAAACCCATAGATGGCCCATCATCCAATAGTAGAGCACGGGCTCATCGGGTTTGGTAATAGATCGATCTAGATGATATACATTGAGAGACCACACTGGATCAGTCGCGCGGCGGCTGTGCCACCTTCGAGCTCTCCCGGTTGATAGAGGTACCGGACGTCAATATCTGATGGAAGCCGCTGCTCCTCTAAACCAACGGGTACGCCCCGCGCGAGACGGCAGAGGGCTTGCTCGTCACCCTTTTAAACTTGATAGCATCTACAGGCTTCTTACCTATCAATCTGGTCACCTCTCCGTTCAGTGCGGAGACCACGGCGGGCAGTCTGGCCACCCACTATCGGTCGACCGTGAATGGGGGTCTACAAGTTCTTTGGCGTATTGGTGTCCGAACAGTCTCTCAGCCAGGGTTCGATTGAAGCGTTCCACGATCCCCTGGTCCCGGTGGATGTTGACGCGGCCGCGTCTGATAGAAACTTTATGCTTAGACAATAGATGAGACCGCGCCCATGAACTCGCGGCCGGGATCGACCTGGAGAAGATTCGGCCATTTGAGAGGACTCTCTTATATATTCGGGAAAGAGCCTCGGCCACTTCCTTAGACTCTTTAGTGGCCAACGGCTCAGCCCCCTTGTAACGACTCGCTACGTCAACGATTGTCAGTGCGTACTTGTACGTTTTGCGACCGACGCGATCGTGAGGGAGAAACAGGAGATCCGCTTGGTGAACTTGGTTCGGCACCGGCACGTCGAATTTCGGTCCGCGGAATATTGTGAGGCGCGGGTAAATAGATCTGCCAGATGGCCTGCTTCCTTGAGCCATTCCTTGACAGCGTTTTCTGAAACCTTGGTCGCCGCGCGAGGTTCTTGATGGCCGCGAGTCCCTTCCAGTAGCCGCGTGGACTATAGTATGTATTCGACAGCTTGCGCGTTAGTTTGGTATCAAGTTTGCGCGTGTTCATCGTATGCGAAGTATTCTAATATATCGGACAATCTCCAACATGCCCTCGCCAGTTCGTCCGGTAACTGCGTCGTTAATAATAAACCTTTGTTGGAAGTACAATTGCGATTGTCGCTGCAGCCCCAATCGCGTTTGGGTTGGAACAGGAGAGGGGAATCTAATTCATCCAATCTCCCAGGATTGGTGGAGGAATCTAACATCCGCTTTGCGAAAAGGGTGGCCGCTTTTTCGTCTCGAGACAATCTCGGGCCAGACGAATCATACTCTTTGCACCAGGTAAACGATGTTTTTGGGCAGTGTAGCCTACATCAATCATAGCGTTATAAAGTTCGTCAACTAACATCGTTCTATATATATATATTTATAAAAAAAAAATGTTTTAATTATTTAATTTAAAATCTCGATTGAATATAATAGCCGGCGAGACCCACCACACCCATTCCCACGATGATGAACGCGATCTCGCGGTCCTTTTGGGGCTCTGACGGTACATAGAAATCTGAAAGTTGGGGCTCGGGATCCATTGGATCGAGACTTTTGTGCGGATATGCCAGCGCGTACTCGCGGTTGGTCTTCTTCAACGTTCTGAAAAGTTTGCGCGGCGTGATTTTCGCGGCGAAGCTCTTCATTGACCCCAGTCCAGATGGGCGGTTCGTTTTTTCGACCATGCTTCCTTTGCGCTATTGAGTTGTTCTACAGCTAAATCATGACGCTTACGCTCCTCATCCACGTTCGAGCTTTTTCATTTTAGAGAATATAAAGTTGCTACCGCTGAACGCCAATGCGTTTACAAGCGCACCACCTACTATTACTGCGATTGAAGCCATTTATTTCATATATTAACTGGTAGAATTCCAGCTTTAACTAGATAATCTCGGGTCCAAACTGTGCGGCCGCTACATCTAAGGTCGCGAGCCCTACGTCTCTCACAGTAAAGTCCAATTTGGGAGCGGCCTCCTCCTAGGGCCATCTTTGATAGTCGAGCATACCCGATACTGAAACCCGATATCACCACGGCGTGATAAAGCGCATTCACTAACATTTTACCATCTTGTTCAGCCATTGTTATAATTATTGCATATAAAATGGGTCGCGATCAATGTTTAAATGGGGCGCATCCAAATTCAAACATTGTTGATGATTGGTGTTTAGTAACTTTCTTCTGAACACTGGCTGGTTGTTTTTTTCTGGTATTTCCACACGCACAGGGCACCAACAACTGCCAGACCACCACCAACAACCCAACTCCAATTCACGAATTTGGGTTCAATCGGATTCGCCCAACTCCAACGGTAGTTGGTATTGGGTGACAAATTCTTTGAATTTGAGTGTGCTTCCAAAATCGTGAATTGGGGGTGTTGTTGTACTCAACTCTGTATTCAGATGTTTTGCTGTCTCCGTCCCCAATCTCGATTGGAGTTTAGCCTCTCGAAGCTCGGCGAGTATTTTATCTTGTTTAACTTTTCGGGTGGCAGCCGCCGCCCGCCCAGCTGCCTGTCTTTTGGGATATATGCGGTATGTCATCCAGTGGCGGAGTAACACTCTGTTCGATTGTGTTGGAGCAATCTGGTTCAACTCCGTCACTCTCGTGGGTGTGTCTTGTGTCATCATTTATAATATTAATATTAGAGCTTATAGTTCGTGGGCATATATGTCCAAATTGACAGTGTTTTACCCTGTGGTCAACGCGGTTGGTTGTTAGTGGAGCTAAGTACATTCCAAACTTGTGATAAATTGAGCAGACATGCCGTTCTAAGAGTGTGTCCTATAAAAGGGTCAGTCTCTAGATCGTGAATCAACCCTTCGGTGTTTGGTATAGGGAGAAGTCTACTAACGGCGGTAGCTACAAATGAATAGCCGCCGATCCAAGAGTTTTTGTCATCCTCTGCTCCCAATTTGGATTCGTATCGCGCATACACATTTATCGATCTCCGCATCTGAACATCTTATCCACCTGAAAAACTGAGAGACGCCTACCGAGATAATGCTCCGATTGTCCCCCAGCAACCAGCGCAGCTAGCCGCTCTCGTCGCGCCGCATTTTCATTTTCATTCGGAGTCGTTGCACTCAACCCAGACCCGATTGCTCTGTCGGATCATTATTGTTGGCAGTCGGAGTTGTTGAGGTTTCTTCTATTAGCTGATCGAGAAGTTCGTCGCAGTTCATTTTTTTCAAAATTAGTAATTTAACTATTCTAACAAGTCTCATCACTTTAACATATTTATTTAATTTTTTCAAAATTATTAAAATAATAAATGCGCACCACCCGATACTTATGATCACCAATTATGCTCGCAACAAAGCTCGCAGCGGAGCACCAAATTGTTAACTTGTTAACCATTGTTCAGTATTTGTTCAGCATTATTCAGCATTTGTTCAGCATTTGCTAAGCATTGTTCAGCAATTGCTAAGCATTGTTCAGTATTTGTTCAGCATTGTTCAGCAATTGCTAAGCATTGTTCAGCAATTGCTAAGCATTGCAATAGCTTATTACTTTGCAATTTTCCTAATTTTTTCAAAATCGTTAGATTTAATTGATAACTTTATAAGCAGTTGGTTGATCAGTCTTTAGCAGAAGCTTGGCGTGCTTAGTTTTCGAAAGTATCTGTCGAACCTCCAGGCGCTCCTCGCGCGTTGGGATAACGTCATTCTCTCGAAGACAGTCATCGAATGAGTCTCGGTCCTTGCAGTGAAAGAGGGCGACCCATTTCGTTTGCTCGCGCAGATCCTTGAGGACGGCGTTGTATTTTTGAGTGGATATCCATACGCTTTGCCTCGCATGGCGGCCAGAAAAATGCGAGCTCGGAGAGCATGTCCTTCTTTTTTTGGTCATCGCCGCCTTGGCTGAGCAATCGTCAATCACGTATAGGGTGGGCTCGCCCTGAAATATTTGGTATAAACCACGCAACCAATCGTGAAGCCTATCACCGGGGTCAATAACGTATACCTCAGGGTCGGTCCATATCCACGGGCACCGCTGATAAGTATCGTTGTGTCGCACAGTGGGACATAGGATCACAATGTGACGAAAGGCATCGCGGTAGGATCCCTCGAGTAAGTTGAGGATGAAAACCGTTTTTCCACATCCTGTCTGCCCACATATTATGGCGGAGTGAGCATCTCCAATCGTGAATTGGTATTGATTGCTAGATTTCTTAATTTTTTCAAAATTATGTATTAATAAATCGTTAGATGATTTCTTAATTTTTTCAAAATTATGTATTAATAAATCGTTAGATTTAGTAGATCGCTGATACGTATCGACCATCTTCGATGTTGAGTTGTGCGTCTGTAATTATATATAAGTACACGTTCAATGGCCCGGCTCCGTCCGCCTCTTTGGTTATCTGGATCGTCACACCCTCACTAGCGTTCTCACTTGGCGTCCGCTACCGTGTATTTGGTCATCGTCGCTGGCTCGCATGTCTAGCCATAACGCGTATTTGGTATTCAGGAACTCCGCGAGGAGTCGGCCCGAGAGATGCAGGTCTTTAGCAACTGCTGCAACCTCCGGAGAGCGCTTAGATCCGGCAGCAAACTGCTTTCTTACTTCATCCACTGCTGGTGCGCGCGAAGACCCGCGCTGTAGAGTTGATTGGGGACTCCCTCGATCGTCACCTCTACCTTCGTTGATTTTGGGGTTATAGAATCTGTCGGTTTTTCTAGCACCGAACGCGAACCGAGCATCCTCGAACAACATCAGTATACCTTTCATCGACGGAACGGGCGGGTACGTTGACGTTAATATTCCACAATGTGTCGCTTTTGTTTTTCGGCATCTTGCGATGGCGAAGAACTCGGTCGTAAAGTATGGCAACGCGCCCGGCGTACTGGGTTCTGATCAATCGCGCTAGTTCGGGCATCGTGACCATGTCGTACTCCAGCGAAACATTATCGATCGTCATACGTCGATAACTGGTCGGTGGCTATGATAACTCGGCCGTAGTCGTTGAACGTTAGTTCGTATTCGAGGCGGTCAGCCAAAGCGCTCTGATAGTAGGGCATGTGACTCTCCAGCAACTCAAAGTCGAGCGGGATGTAGAAGCGGTTGCCGTAAGCGCCCGCGACCGCGTTGTCACTCGCGTTGTTATCTGCCTTGTAGCAGCCCCGATTCTAAGTTTGGTTACGTTCTTATTTTTGCTGGTGTCAATACCTTGATAGACAGCGTTTTTCAAGCTCGTGTGACGTCTTCCACAGGTCCTGATAGCAATGGTTGACGTCGCTGTCATCGATCGACATCACCTCATTACCAGAAATCTTTATCATAGTCTTCTTGACTATGGCGCAGACCCAAGTTCTGAACGACGTTCGTCCGCGTCCGTCGACGTTAGCGAAATAGTGAAAGCGAGGCGAACAGTACCCGGAACAATGACGTCGTTAGCTCCGAGGTTGGGGAAGCGGACTAAGAGCTGCTGGTTCTGGTCGATCGTCGATGGGTTGTTTCGTAATAACGACACTCTGTCTCACGCCTTTTGCCCCGAGGGGCTCACGCAGTCTGCGGTATGGATTGAGTTTGCGACCGTATTGACTCGAAGACATAATTAATTTTTTCAAAATTATTGAAACTATTAAACCTGTATGGTTTTGTCTTTAATAGATAATTAATTTTAAGAAAATTATATAGATGGCTGATTACGATATTAACATGGATAAAATAGGCAGAGACGATTTCGTCGATGATTATGATGATGATAACGAAACGCCCTTCATAGAGACTCCAGTTCCAATCCAATCGCAATTGGGGGAAATAGGTGGCGCTACCAGCAGCGTTGGTCAAAGTCAGGAATTACTTGAGGAGCTGTAAACGACTACTACAACAATTTGTCAGAAATCGGTCTGGTCCCGTCTGTCGTCGCGACTACTCCAAGTTCGAATTGGATATGCATGGTAGGTTGCGACTAAAATCATCAAATCTCCCAATAATCAACACGAATACCGGTAAACCCCTATCGCTAAACACCATTGCCGGAAACCGGGGCGGTGGTGGCGAAATCATAAAGAACGAACTAGGATTTCCAGATTGGACGCGTGGTAAAACAATTGTGCCGGCCCGCGCTGTAGAGGCCCTACAGTCTACCGACGAAAACTATAGCGAAGACGGCCACCGCGATAGAAACGGTTGATCTCAGCGAGGTCCCTAAAATAGCCACCGACGTTATTAACACGATGGAGACCACGTTCAGCGTCCAATCACAATTGGGGGAAATACTCAACGATGACCCACCGTTACCTCTTCGCGAACTCCGGGGCCTCGATAAGGCTCTACAAACGGTCCGGGGCGAACTGGTCCTTAACCTCTCCAAACTCACGGCGCTGGATGAACATATCGCGCTAGAAGAAAGAAAACTGGAGGAAGCTGGTGGTGATAGAGAATCTACCGAGCGAATCAACAAACGCTTGCGGTCGTTGCGGGATGAAAGAGAAGCTCGCTTGGAGGCCGCCTCGGCTAACCGTGAGGCTCTCCGCACACAAATAAGTCGGATCCGCGAATCAATCTCGAGGGTCCTGCACGAGGAGACGACACTCGGTGAGCGTCTTCGCACTCTGTTCAGAGAGCAGGGCGTCACGATAGCAAGCATCCTCGTTGCTATCGGCATGACTATATCGACCATAGTTCTAACTTTCACTGGTGGTGCGGCGCCACCACCCGCTCCAGCACCAGCACCAGCACCAGCACCCTCTCCATCCGGTGGAGCCAAGGAGTGGATAAAAAAACAACTAAAAGCCCTCGCCAGTCTTCTAGCTAAATTAGCTGGAAAGGCGGCTGCCGCACTACCTGGACTGATCGGAAGTATCGTTTCTTACTTGCTATCTATATTATCAAAAACGGCCGGATGGCTAGCCAAAAATACCTGGGCTTTAATCGTGGCAATCGCTGGTCTCCTATTATTCTCTGTCAGAGAGTTCCTACAACCAAAGCGTAAATAATCCGATCGCCACGAGGGCGATGACGAGACCCAATTTCTCCTCCTCGTGTGTTGTGCTTCCAATTTCATCCAATCTACGATTGATTGGTGTTTCTCCAATCGCGATTGGTCTGTTGATGGATTTCGATGGTTCATCCAATTTACGAATTGGGGGTACTGGGTTCGATTTACGAATTGGGGGAGGTGTATCCATTTTGTGTTTTATGAAATCGGTTCCACTGTTGGGGGTGCGCTTGATGATATCCGTATTCACGTTCCCGTTGCGGCCAATTTTTTGATTGACGGTGGCGATTACGATCTGATTATTGTAACCGTCAACCGGGTCGTCTCGTAGTATCATAATTGCTCGGCGCCATATAAAGACCTATTCCAAATACATAGTCTACTGGGGTGCTGGCAGTCTGCAAAACGTCTTGATATTCTGGATTAGCCTTCTCCAGGTCCACCCTAGCTGAGATGGCGTCCTCTACAAGTGCCAAAAATTGTTTTTGTGCATCAAACGCTGTTCCCATGCCCAGTATAGAACTGCGAGTTTTGCTTCTGTGCGCCGAGAATGGCCCAGACGTACGTGCGAATGGAGTCGTTGACGCAGAGTAACCCCGGCCTGCGTGAACCCTAGACCCGTATCTAACATAAATGTACCCCAGCGTTCTGAACCTCAGCAGCTGCTGTATGTAATCGACGTGAGCCAGTTTCGGAGGTAACATTTTACAAGAAAACACGCCACAGTGTCGACCTCCAGACACTTCCGTCCCGAAAGTCATAGTCGCGGGGTCAAAATTCCCGGCGTTTTCCGACTGACGATGTGGTCACCGGAGTGAGTGTCGTGTCTAAAATCAGTCTGTGTCCAATTCCCGGACTGGCCGTGAATGAGAACGTCCCCGAGGCCGGTGCTGGTAGGAAATGCTTTCTGTCTCCAGTCCGCGTCTTTTGAAACGTAAAATTCGTTACACAGTCTTTCAAAGGCCATACGGTTATATGTGTTGGAAATGGGATCCCAGGCGTCGTCTTGAGGTAGTGAAATACCTAGTTCTTTGAGAATCCTCCTAATAGTATAATACACGTGAAAGTTGTAGACACTTCGGAGCATGACATTCTTGGATGTCAGATGGTCTTTATATGAAACTCCACACCCGGCTGTTGCGCACCATACAGCGAAATTTATTTGGTTCTGCCAAAACTGCATCGGTGTTGCTTTCCAGCCGTTTACCACCTCCATCGTAGTAATCTTGGGCAACCTATATTGTTCAAAGATGTTAGGGAAGTTGGTGGCAAAGCCACTGTCCGGTCTAACCGTTACGGTTGGGTGTACAAGGCGGTTAACAACGTCTTTTTGTGTGTATTTACCTCCGACCACCGCGTACTTTACATTAGAGTTAAAGCTAAATGCTTTGGTATCCATTGAAAGATATTATTATGTTTGCTACTATAACTAATGTTCAAAAAGGGAGTTGTGAACTTCTTAATTAATAGACAACTGCTGCGGAAAACGCCGTGTAGGTCTTAGATCAATCACCTTCACGGTTGGGTGGAAAAACATTGAACTGTATAAGGATATCAAAGGAATAGAACGGTTACAGTTTATCTATTCCGAAGAGGGTCTAGATCTAGAGACCGCCGATAGTCCTACAGAAGTAGAGAGACGCATTCGGGAAGCAGCTGTCGTATTACGTCCTGGCCTTTTGGGGTTTCAGAGATGTCCAAGCTTTAATCGCAAGGAATATGCCTGATAATGTCACTCTCACAGTCTCAAAAGCCACGGGGATTGCGAAATTGTCCGTTGATAAAAAAATAAAGATCACTCCGGGGTTGGCCTCAATGTTAGGATTTAAATTTGCACCCCCTTACAACGAGGATGAAGGGCGAATGTACCCGTTGGACTTTGTCTTCCCCGTGGGTTATCACCGCGGCGATACCCCAGTAAACTTCGCCTTCACGAAAACTCTCGGGGTGCACCTTGATCGGGTGACACATCGTACAACACGGTAGACGGATCCCCAGCACATTTACTGAAAACTGTGCCCGCCAGCGATTGTTTCTATGGTGAGACTGTAACGTTAGACTTCCCACACCCCGAGATGAAAGTTTTGGAATCGGGACACATCCACGAGTTGAAGATTTATATTCTTGATGATAAAGGGCGAGAGTTGAAGAACGATTACCCGATTTCGGTCGTCCTAGAAATTTCAAATTAATTAATTTTAAGAAAATTAGAATTAAACGCATGTTCGTAATATATATTATCAACATTATGAGTATATACGGACCAGGTAGTTCTTCCGATTGGGTGACAAATTCAAATAATTTGGAACCTGCAGAAGGGGGATTCATCCCGACAGAGGGCGACTTTTTAACTACCCAAAAAACAAAGGCCTTGATTAATAGAACTATATCGAGGGCCACGGACGAGATTCACAAGAGTCTACTATCACAACTTAGAGAATATGCCCTGGCTGTGAATACACAAAGTCGTGAAGAAACGCATACGGAACTAAACGAACTAGTAAAAAAATAACCAAATTTAGAAAAGAGGGCCCCGGTTGGGGTGATTGATAAGCCCGAGAAGACCGCCAGGTTGACATTACGGCGGTTTATGATGCTTGCGCTTAGAAGACTCTCTCAGCAAAGAAGCTTACACTTGCTGAATTAGACGGGAAAATAATCGATTTTCGAAATGAGGCCACGTCGGGTATTGAGAAAGCACGAGAAGACCACCAGGCGGACCTTATAAGGCTTATGAGTGTTGCGCTCAGAGGACTCTCTCATCAGAGAAGCGGCACTTACTGAACTAGATAAAAAAATAACCAAATTTCGAAAAGAGACCCGGTCGGGTATTGATAAAGTCCGAGAAGACCACCAGTCTAACCTTGCAGAGGCCATTGCGGAGGCTTATGATGCGTTGCGCTTAGAGAACTCTCACAGTAAAGAATCGACACTTACCGAACTAGATGAAAAAATAGCCGAATTTATAAAAGAGACCAGGTCTGGGGTTGAGGGGTCCGAGAAGACCACAAAGAGGCCATTGCGGAGGCTTATGGGGCGTTACGCTCAGAGAACTCTCTCAACAGAGAAGCGGCACTTACTGACCTATATGAAAAAAATAACCGAATTTAAAAAAGAGACCCGGTTTGATCTTGATGGAGTCCGAACGGGTATTGATAAAGCCCTAGAAGACCACCAGGCGGATATTACGGAGGCTTATAGGGTGTTGCTCTTAGAGGACTCTATCAACAGAGAAGCGACACTTACTAAACTAGATGAAAAAATAACCGAATTTCAAAAAGAGACCCGGTCGGGTATTGATAAAGCCTTAGAAGACCGACCAGGCAACCATTACGGAGGCTTATGATGCGTTGCGCTCAGAGGACTCTATCAACAGAGAAGCGACACTTACTGAACTAGATGAAAAAATAACCGATAAACTGAAACATGATCGTATAGCCGCGACCAAAGCTCTTGAGGAGGCCTCTTATGAGATTCGTACTGAGGCATATAACGCAAACAATGCGCTTGCCGGAATAGTGAAAACAATGAAAACACCAAAACGTGTCATAACAGTTTGGGCTGAGAAGCGGGGCCCATTGGTTGTGGGGCACTATGAATATTCGTTCGGTGCCAAAGCGAGTAATAAATATGGGGGATACACTATGACAGCTGCAGGTGAAGTTATCCAAATGGCGGTCTGCTCGGTTAATGCTAATGGTAAACCTGTGGGCGCGTGGTCGCGATAAATATTGTAGTAGATGGGGAAGAAGAACGGGGGGTTGGAGTCACTAAAATCTCTGGAGATAGTTCGACGGTGGTTTCGTTCTCCGGTGATGATCGAATTAGACTTTCCCAAGTAGTGTTATTAACTTTTGTTACGACGAAAAATCGGTGACATCAGAGAGTTCTTCCACTATTGTCTCATTGTTAATTGAACTTATGTGTAAATACTAATATATTGAAATAAATTTAACTATGAACGAATCACCGCTTCCAATTGTCAATACCGATCCACCAACACTGTATCCAACTCTCAATACCACTCCACCAACACTGTATTCAACTCCACCAACACTGTATTCAATTAACGAAAAAAGTTCAGATTTTAGGTTGAATAATATCGTCGCTATGCAGGATATTTTAGTTAGAGAATGTGCAAATAGAAAAAGACACTCTAATAAATATAGGCGCGCGGCAAACATAGCTGAAGCATCTAGTACGGTTCTGGCAAGTGTTTCTGTGTTGTGTTGGGGCGGGGGAAATGCTGCCATACGCTATCTACAATTGTAATGATTCCACTTGCAGGGGTTTTGAGTGGAATTACCGTTTTATCTGGAACACTTTGTATGGTAATTAGGGCGGCGGGTGGAAAACTCGAGAAAAAAAGTAGAAAACATGATAGAATATCCGTTCTCGCTAGGTCAATAAAAATAGCATCGACGTTATGGTGTCCAAAGCGTTGGCCGATAAGAAAATATCAAATTTAGAGTTTGAATCCGTGGTGGAAGAAATGGGGAGATATGAAGAATTAAAAAATGATATAAGGATCAAGGCGCGCGCCACCATGCCAAAAATTGAGTGTACTGATTGGGATAAATTTAGGGTAAAACTTGGAAATAAAGTCGGAGGAAATGTTACAGCACCATTGTGATATTTTAAAAAATAATTTTTCTAATTTTCTTAATTTTCTTAATTAATTCTTTAGAATTATCAAAATTATTAATTATTTACACTGAAAATTATAAATTCAGTCGAGGATTACACTATACACACCGTCTGTGTAATTGATACACTCGGCTCTGTTTACCTTGCTATTAATTTACGCATGGTTCATAACCCGTGTAATTGAAACATTGTCGTAATTGATAATTGTACAACACTAGGTAATGTTTATCATAACAGCCTACATGGTCGTGTGGGTTAAGGAGATAATCTATAGAGACGAGGGTCGTGGGTTCGCGCCGTGGTTGGAGCTAAACATTTTTTATTTTTTATTTCTATCCCTACAAATGTGGTTTTAAAAAAAAATTAATTATTAATAATTTTGATAATTCTAAAGAATTAATTAAGAAAATTATTAATAATAAAAAAAAAACAACAAAAAAAAACAAATGTTTAACCGAGGCTCGAACCCGCGCCAGCAAAACCCTTCTGGGCCCACCCGGCTAGCCATCTTTTTTGTTCTTTCTCTTTCTCTTTCTCTTTCTCATCTCATGGCTAGCCGGGTGTAATAGCTACCCGTACAGTACACCCCCATCTATCAGCTGATCTAGGAATCAGTGTCGAAATTCTAGGCAACCTTGGAAGTGTCTGCACGGAAGCAAGTGCCTGCACGGAAGCACTGAGCCGCTCATTTTATCCAGGGGCGTCCCCCCAGACAAATTATTGTTGTTAATTTTACATATATTAAGCTAAAACCGTGTTGTGCAATACCAAATATTTACTCGTTTATTTTTTATTTGTTTTATTTATATATAACAAGTTCAATTTTTTTATTTAATAATATGGTTATAACGTTCTAAATTATTAAAAAGTAAAATTAGAAAAATAAAAAACATGACAACCAATAAGAATGTAAGAAATACTTCCGGAATATCGATAGCGGGTTGTGTAATACACCCACGTGTGTGTAGTATATATTACAGTAGTATAGAGGGATTCAAAATGATACCACTATTACAGTGTGTTTATGTTTCATCCTGGAAGACGTAATCGTGTAATCTCTCTATAAAATGGACACCTAATTTACATGTTCATAACACGTGTAATTGGAACATTGTCGTCTGCTTATAACATAAATTAGTTCTGTTCAATAATTTTCAATTTCTTCTAATAATTTTCCAATTTCTTCGTTAAAAGCGATATTGTAGAAACGCATATCCGTAAACGTCGAATCTTTGATTTTAAACTGTTTTATAAAATTAGTTTGATAATGTTTCGGTAGTGTTTCTCCGATCCTATTTAGTCGCTTCATTATATAAATTTGATACTTATACCGGCGACATAATTGCCGGTTTAATATTGTAAATGCAACGTTTTTATCGCAGCGTAATAAATTACGCTGATATTTCATGTATTCGATATCACATAGTATTGTCATTTTACCGTGTTTTAATACTGTAGAAACAACAGCGTAAAATCCTTCATCCAAATCATTATAAACGTCCAATTCGTTGTGTATTTTATTATCCATTTTGTTATAATATTATATACCTATTATTTATATGTTCAATTGGACGTGAAAAAAACATGATGTATTTATGACACCAATTTTGAATATTTCGTGGGACAATTTCCTCGTTAACTAATTTTTTTGATTTTTTGGGGGTGGTGGGAATAGTATAGAGGGTTATAAATGATACCATCGTTAGGTGGTATCATTTTGAATCCCTCTATACTTAAATTTACTGTCTGAAAAACATTATGTTTTTTTTTTTTTCACGTCCAATTTTTAGTGGGAGACAATTTCCTCGTTAACCAATTTTTGATTTTTCGGGGGGTGGTGGAGTAGTATATAGGGTGGAGAAATGATACCCTCGTTAGGTGGTATCATTTTGAATCCCTCTATACTACTGAAGTGCTGGCTAGATAGAAGGGCACTTAGGAGTAAAGACAATTAATTACCACTGGTACACAGACCAGGGGGCCGTTTCACAAAACTTTGTACAACTAAAATGTTCGTAATTGCAAAATTATGATAGTCTGTATGTAAATTGCACATTAACAATGTTTTCTTGTAAACATTTATTGGATTTACATTTATTGAGCATAGGCTGCATATGCAGCCTATTCTCAATAAATGTAAATCCATATATTGAAACTTCTTGATGATCCTAAATTTGCTCTTACGAACATTTTAGTCGTACAAGTTTTAGTGAAAAGGGCCCCGGGTGAGCCGAGATTGGAGTTAGTTGTATGCCCAGAGAACTTACAAGTTTGCCCGTACACACTAATAACTGCTATCCCATACTTGACATGAAGCTGGGGGCCGTTTCACTAAACTTTGTACAACTAAAATGTTCGTAAGTGCAAAATTATGATAGTTTGTAAATTTCACATTAACAATGTTTTCTTGTACACAATTATTGGATTTACATTTATGGTACCTTTATCATGCTGCAGAAAACAATAAACAGACCACAAATATAGCATATTTTTTTCTTATTTTCCATGAAAGCACATCTTGGTATTTCATTAGAATTGTTTTCATTTTGAAGCAAACTATTCAATACTTGCTGTCTGTTGATGTGTAAACAGTAGAGTAATTTTATTTTACCCAATTAAATTTTGAAATACCCAATTGCTTCAGAAATGATGGAGTGAAAATACTCAATTACTAATTGCTTATCTGGAGCCCTGAGTGTAATTCAATCCCAGTCCCAGGCATGAACATGTGTTTTAATAATATTCTCATCCCACTGGTCTGTCGGCTGAAACTGAGAGCTCATCTATATATGAGATACGCCATGTGATTGTGAACATGTGCGATATTTTGTGAAAAATATTTACAAAATTTACCTTCGTTTCTGTAAATGAGTTTCAACTTTCAACGTCATTTACAGAAACGATGGTAAATTTTGTAGATATTTTTCACAAAATATCGCATTTGCTATGAAAATTTTGCCATCTTTTGACGTCATTTACAGAAAATATCACAGTTTCTGTAAATACATTTCATGAAAAATAGTACATGTTCTTAGTACAAAATCACACGAGGTATCTCGTATGACCTGCTGATGTTAAATCTATTCACATAGAAGATCAGGAACTAGACTGGCTACAAATGCCATGAACACAATTTCTCCAATCACAGTGACGTATGATGTGGCGTGAAGTCTCATACACTTGACGTAAAACCCCAATCAATCAATCAATCAATCAAAGACTTGCCCATATACAGGTGGCTGTATTTGTGTGTTTCAGCGGCGGTTTGGCTCATGTCCCCACGGAGGTTACGGCTTGGGCCTGGAGCGGTTTATGTGCTGGATCCTGAACCGTTACCATATACGCGAGGTCTGTCTCTACCCTCGCTTCGTGGAACGCTGCAGGCCCTGATCTGTGGCTCCGTTTCATTTATTTATCAGAAGTGTAAAATCATCAATCTGTGACTGTTAGATCGGCCAACAAAATTATGGACTTAAATTTGGAGAATTATTATTAGTATACAGCAACATGAAAGACGACAACTTTTTTAAATATTTCTTCACATAAATTTTATATATGTTTTCATCAGCATTTGAATTGTCTCCCTGAGATTGTTCAAATGGCTGGTCATGACATATTTTTCTTGCTGCATTCTCATTTGTCGTGGAGAGTTTGATCAAAATCTCCTTGGTGAATGAGAATGAGCAAAAGAAATTATTCATACTCGATATACAAGTCGCTATAATAAAAGTCTACAACGTATATGTACAGCTGTTATATATAAATATTTGTGATACGGAATATATTGAATGTGGCAGAGATTAAATGTTCTTGATAAATGATAATACAGCAACTTAAGGCGATCAGGAACAAGGCTCGTACATTGACGAGAGTTTAGAAAAAATAGTTCTTGAACTTTTGATTGATTGTCTAGATTGCGACTTGTGATGCTATCTATGCTGTTGAAGCTTTCTGCTCGCTTAACAAGATTTACCGTTAGTGGCAATTGCACATTTCACTCTACCTTCAGCCTTCAACGGATTTCACTCTACCTTCAGCCTTCAACGGATTTCACTCTACCTTCCGCATTCAACGTGATATACTTGTCCTGTAATAATACTTTTGTGCGGGCTCAAATCAACTTTCTACGCTTGTTAATTCGTGTCATTGATTCTGTAGTTAGTTGACCAAACATTTTATAACTACAGTCGAGCACCAGTATCTCAAAGTTGAAGGGTGATCGTATTTTAGTCGAGATAGGACTAGGTTCGAGATACCGAGGAAGTGACATGGTCAAATATTTTCGCAAAAAAATATCAAATCATGTAACCCATCACATCACGAGTAACCAATAAAGGAATAATGAAACAAAACATGTGTTGCTTTTATTATTTTATATACCAATTAATTGACAAACAACAATATGAACATATATACAGTCGAACTTCGATGGGTTGAACAGCCTGTGGGGTTAAGTTTTTGTTCGACCCATCCGTTGTTCGACCCATCGGGATTTTCTACTGTAACCATTTCAGATCTACGTGTTGGTCAGTGTACTAAGTGAAACAAGTCGTCATTACGACGCATTGTTTCATATAAATGCGCTTACATTTGCATTTACGGTTGATTGTCACAGTCGTTTATTAACAAAAACAGGCTTTAATAAAATAAAGAAAGCGGCAAACTCGTGTGTTTTTATTTACATAGCCATTATACAGCAATAGAACATGAGAACAACAGAAAATGATTACGAAATACAATTGGCGGACTTGATTGCCCCATCCGATACGATCATGTGAAAGCATCTCTGATTTTGTACCTATTGGCATTTGCGTAATTTCAAGACAAATATTTATCTAATCAAATATATATCTTTGTGAGTGAATATGTATTTGCCATAAAATGGTACACATGCTTGTAGGTATAAAATTACATCGCTCGTCATACACTGATAAATCAATAGATGCATGCCCAGTTGCCCCATCACTACTTCGGACCCGGAACCACATTCACTGCATATCATAATTTACTATCACATGGAACCCAGTACAAGTTATACATGAAAGTTATACACGTCCGGTATTGAAGAAATCTGTTATCTCGCCTTGCTTCGTAGTCTTCCGCTTCACCTGCTCCATCACAACACGTCTAAATACGCTCAAATGACCACTTGAGATTTGTTTGACAACCGGTTAACAATAGGTGTGAAAGTCAATCAACTAGTCTGGAGACAAACGTCTGACATGTTCGAGTTTTTGTGGAGTTTATAGTGGATTTATACACGACCGGGTGTGACAGCGATTCGAGGCATTGAGGGTTGTTCGACTTTCACAAATTCGACCTACACCGGATAGTTTTAACATATTTATATAGGAATTCTGCCGGGACCTAAAGGCTAGTTCGAGGCAAGCATGGCTGACGAGTTTACCAGGGTTCGACCCATCGAAGTTCGACTGTACATGTATTCAATAGACAATATGTCGCTCACTAACAAGGAAATAAAGTTGTGTTTACATAATGAGTAACATATAATACAAGAAACAGAAAAGTACATGTTTTAAACGAAACGAAATTAACACCGTCCCTCGCAGTCGGGTCTCGTGAAAAAGTCTTTGATCGTCCCTTGCTTCGTACACCGGCGTCTATACAGCTGTGTGAAGAATGAACAAATCGAGGTGGACCAATTAAGCAAACAACCCGACGCAGGTGTGAATTTATTTTGTTTCGTTTGATAATAGGTTTTGAAAATTAGTGTTAACCAAATTGATCTTGGCAGCCAGGCGCTTCGGTGATTTACCCAAGCATTTATGTGATCGAGATAGCGAAGTGCTTTTTAACGTATTTTTATACGACGGGAACAGAATGAACAGTCGAGATAGAGAACATGTTCCAGATAGGGCATGTTCGAGATAGCCGAGGAAATTTACATTAAACAAATAAGGATATAATTCGGGACTTTAGCGAATCATCGAGATAGGGGATACCATCGAGATACTGACGTTCGAGGTACTGGTGCTCGACTGTATATATAAAGTTTATTCAACTATTGTTTTGAAACACACAATTTATGTCTGGAGAAGTGTGTGTGTGTGTAGGCGCGGGCTTGTGGATAGGTAATCGTAGTAAGGGTCGTATAATAAAATAATTATAGTCTTTTGAGTCCGTGTACATGAGATTCACGGACCTTCGGCATCGGTGAACATCACTTTTGTCAGGTCCGTAAATCTCATGTACACCTCAAAAGACCACAATTGTACAATGTATATAAATACAATCACAACAGTATATTTGTTGCACCCGCTTGCGGACAGCGCAATATAGTCGGCACATTGGCATACGTACGTACACGTGTCCAGGTTAGTTTTTCGGTAATTACTATCAAAGTCTCGGCGGGCGCGACATACGGGCCGCGGTTACCTAGTATTATTTTAAATGATGTGTATAAATGTGATCATGTGCCATGCTAGAATATTGTGTTCAGTCCTTGTATTTATGATCAGCGGTGTCGTTCTCTTGCATATTCTCTTTACTGTTCGCTTTCAAGGTGGAATCTTATTATTGATTTATATTACATGCTACCCAGTGATGTACGTGATTCTGGAGGGATTTACTTCCTCGAAGGAAATGTTTCCTAGACGTTCGCGAGACGTAATTGACGTCATGTTTTGACATCATTTCCGGCGAAGAAACAATTGTTGATGTTGATGTTATAAGCTGGTCTAAGAGCAAATTTTGCTTCTTTTCAAGATCTTGTGATGTACAATTTATTCCATTACCATTTTGAAATACTGGATTTATTTCCCTTGACATCTGTAAATCAGACAAAGAAACGAGTGCTGCTCCGCACTCGTTTGTTTATCGGATTTCCAGATGTCTCTGGAAATAAATCTAGTATTTCAAAATGGTAGTTGACTAATCCTTCACCAGAATTTATTATAAACTTTCTGAGCATGTAATCTGCTCCCTTACTCTAAATCTAAAGTTGACTTGGTCGAGGCTATTGAAATAAGAAAAATACTTTGACTTTGTTGGCTGTTAGTTTACAGTTAGCAAGGAAAAAGTTACGATGTTACCTTTTAATCGGAAATGCTCCCCAATTTCCACTGCCCTTTATGCAATATCTTGTCTGAATACTCAACTGGGTTGGTTGTCCAATACCGATAATGGGAAAATTGTGAAGCAGAGTAGATCAAGTTGACTTTGATTTATATTCTGTTGCTTTTGTAAACAGTGCTATAAGTATTAAACAAAATTGGTGATTACATAAATGTTGTGTTCTTGTTTTTAATGAATCTACTCTGGTAGATGTCGTCTGGTATAGCTTACACAGTGGAACCTCTCTAAGCCAGACACCCTGTGACGTCCCCAGTGGAACCTCTCTAAACCGGACACCCTGGAAGATCCCCAGTGGAACCCCTCTAAACTGGACACCCTGGGATGTCCCCAGTGGAACCTCTCTAAACCGGACACCCTGGGAGGTCCCCAGTGGAACCCCTATAAACCAGACACCCTGGAAGGTCCCAAGTGGAACATCTCTGAACCAGATATCCTGGGAGGTCCCCAGTGGAACCTCTAAACCGGACACCCTGCTGTTTATTTTCCATTTTTATCATCACCGTCCTTAAATGACCTTAGCTGTTGATAGGCCGTTAAACCCCAACAAACAAACAAACCAAATTGACCTTTTTTATCTTCACATGTTTGCGGAAACACTTTTTTGCGACGAAAAGTTTGTACAAGTTTCTTCATCATGATATAACTTTAATATTACTTGACAGATTGCTTCAATATTTGGAGACTTGGTACACGTGAGCATTTGGAACACACTCATGCCCCCATTAACATGACCTTGACCTTTTTTATCATTACATTTTTGCGGAAACACTTAGCCATTCTTTATGTCAAAACGTTTCTTCAACCATGCCCTTTTTCGTGTTTTAAGCATGCACTTCTCTGACGGTTTAGCACATGCCCATGATCATGCTACAGTCAAATGCCTCTGCAGGCATGACGCCGCTTCTGTGGCGGAATTCTTGTGTGCTTGTTTATCATCATCCATAGTTGGATTTATGGTGATGACTTGCTGTAGTATCACATTGTTGCCGACTCAAAGCAAACTGCAAAATCACTGCACTGCAAATTGTCTAAGTGTTACAGGGAGTTATCATAATTGCGTGCAAGTCCAATTCAGAACATCCTCATGTCGTGTTTTTATTGAAATTTATGACCTCGTTGATACACTTTTCATATCAATTTTATATCAGTCAATATAGACAAAACTGGTGAATTACTCGGTCAACATGAAGCAAACTACCACCACAACGAGGGGCATATTGAGTTTGAGACCTCACTGCACCAGTAAAGTGTGAGGATACCTGTAGCCTATTTCACCAACATTGCAAAGTATACTTTGAGGGAGTAATCCTTTATTTTTACTGAAATGCATTATGTCATATGGAACCTACGACTGCATATATTTGATGATTATAATTATGCAGAATTATTATACTGAATTTATTACATTATCACAGCCAAAATGGCTGTGATAATGTAATAAATTCAGTATAATAAAAAATAATAAATTTATCCTAAAATTGAAAATTTCTCCCTCCAAGTATATTTTGCTAGATAAGTATACTTTGCAATGTTGGTGAAATTGGCTACTGCTCACCCGCTAACAGTTACCATTTCTATTATTAGTTATCATTTTTTTTACACCCGTTTGAAAAAAACAGTATGTATTCACCTTGTACAGGCGGGCGGCGGGCTGACACGGCTTGTCCACACAATAACAAGTTCTACTTGACGTATGGTAACCAAATTCGGTATACATATTTATCAAGACAAGATGAAGAAGCCTATTGATTTTCAATGACTTGTCTCCCCTTGTTGACTGGCCTTGCTTCAATGGGCGTATATTGTGACTTGTTATTGTTACAGAACAAACCGTCTCGCAATGAATTTTCCAGCTGTTAACCTTTACAATGCTGAATTTAATTGTTGTTTGCTGTATTTTGTTTTTATACACCCCCCCCCCCCAAACCCCCCATATACGAAGTTTGTCGAGGGGTATATAGTTTTCGTCATTCCGTCAATTCGTTCATCCATCCCATTGTGTTAAAGTTTTCGGGTACCCTTTTTCTCTGCAACGGTAAGTCAGATTGACTTCAAACTTCATATCATTTCTTAATGTCATCCATATTTTCATTCCATACCACACCTATGCGGCTTTCATGTCCATGGTCAATATCAAATTTGACCTCCGGGTCATGGATTATCTCCCCCTTTTCGACTTAGAATTCCCATTTTTGCCTTGCAACTCGTAATTTGGACCCCGGGTCATGGATTAGCTCTCCTTTTCATAGGCGGCGGAAGCCGAACATTATTTGGGGGGCCCAATAGCGCTAGGGGGGTCCGGGGGCATGCCCCCCCCCCCACCTTAAATTTTTGAAATCCAAGTGGAGTGAAACGCCATTTCCTGCATTCTCAGCAAAGTTCTCAGCAGAATACAGCAGACGACAAGTTAATTCAGCATTGTAAGGGAGACGATTCGCATGCACTGTCCAACGTGTTTTTGCCTAGAAAACATGGAAATAAATAAAATACAGCAGACGACAAAAGTTAATTCAGCATTGTAAGGGAGATGATTCGCATGCGCTGTCCAACATGTTTTTGTCTAGAAAACATAGAAACAAAAAAAATAAAGCAGGTGACAAAAGTTAATTCAGCATTGTAAGGGTTGGCAGCTGGTAGAAATCCATTGTGACAAGCTCTGGTTTGTGATGGTAATTGTAACAATGGTAGTGGTAACCGTGTTAGCAGGGTGAGCAGGTGTCCTCATACTCTACCGGTGCAGTGTGATCACTGCGAACAACAGTCCCGCCATTCTCGTTCTTTTATCTTATATCCTGTGGAGACGATTCTCATGCGCTGTGAAAAATTGAAAAATATTGAAAATAAAACATTTCCAGCAGACGACAACATTTAATTCAACGTAGTAATGGTAAAGGGTAGGAATTGGCCATTCTCATGGGGAAATGGTACTATTGCTGGTTCTGTAACAGCTCCCGTCTCTACATCATTCAGGCCTGTAGCGGTGCCTAAAATAAAGCCACGGCCGACTATTGTGTAAACAGGGGCGGATCCAGCATTTTGGGGAACGGGGGGGGGGGGGGGGGAGAGGGTGGTATTGTCTAGTTGCGAGCTAGCTACGGACGGTACGGGAGTAATTGCAAGTTACCGTTCCCAACTAGGAGGTTGTCCTATTTGTTAGCTCTTCGAAATGCACTTTCCTGTGTTTTACGGCATTTAAATTCAAACTCCAACTGGTGGTAAACTGTGATCTATGTAAACTCCGTGGCTGAACGGGGGGTGGGGGGGGGGGGTTGCAACCCCGGAACCCCCCTCCAGATCTGCCCCTGGTAAAGAAATCGACTACGACCCTCCACATGGCATTCCCTGTATTCTTAGTCGACGTTGGAGCCATTCATTGACATGAGATTTTGTTCACACAACAATGGAAGAAACTGAAATTGGCAGTACATGTATTTATAAGATAGAATGGCACGTCTTATTCAATCTCAATGCTGCATGAACGAGACGATGCCAATCAATTAGGAAGTGGTTATGAGGCTACAAATGATTTGACATGCTTGGTTGTAGACTATTGGAAGTTCAGCGTAGAACAGAACTTTACTGTTTCCTTAAAAAAAATAACGGCCAAAATAATGCCGTGGCTGCAGTGGTGGCCGCTACAGCCGTGACATGTATATATGTTGTGTATAAAATTTATACAGTCAGTGACGTTAAACATATACAGTTTGTACAGTTTCACTTCTGTAACCGCTCCAGTAGCCGATTTCACCAACATTGCAAAGTATACTTTTATAGCAAAGTATACTTTGAGGGAGTAATCATTTATTTTTCCTGAAATGCATTGTCATATAGAACTAACGACTGCATATATTTTATGATTAAAAGTATGCAGAATTATTATACTGAATTTATTACATTATCACAGCATAAATGGCTGTGATAATGTAATAAATTCAGTATAATAAAAATTAATAAATTTATCCTAAAATTGAAAATTTCTCCCTCAAAGTATACTTTGCTAGATAAGTATACTTTGCAATGTTGGTGAAATCGGCTACCAATCAACATTTAACGGTTAGCTCTCAGCTGCTGATTGACCAATGGGCGGTTAAGTGTGTCTTACATGGCCTAACAATGAATCAATCCTTCAGTATTTCTATCACAACAGTGACACAGGTTGAAGTAACGGACCGAGGTCTATAAATACATTAAATATGCCTAAAAGCATCAATAAATTAAAAAAAATAAGCTAAACAAATTGTTTTTACTCCCTCCATATATACTTGGAGGAAGTAAACAAAATGTTGGCTTATTTTTTTCATTTATTTATGCTTTTAGGCATATTTAATGTATTTATAGACCTCGGCCCGTTACTTCAACCTGTGAACAGTGAATCTTATTCCACCTGGAGCCACATGAGTGGTGTAATGACACTGTATTAGGATACCAACTTTGTAATGTCTGTGCTGAATGTCGGTGCTCTCCACATATAGGGGCATTCCTGTCTGTATATCTAGCTGTGACTGGAGAAATGGGGCTGATGTGATTTGTGACCAGGGTAGCTCTTGATCAAATAGCACACTCCTGTAGACGGATAATGATCTATATTCTTTGTTAGAAGCATGATGGATGTTTCATTGATGGAATAGCGAACAGTGCAGATCCTGATCAGACTGTGCGGATGCACAGGCTGATCTGGATCTACACTGGTCGCAAAACTCATAAGCCCCATGTACAGTGCTCCCCAGTGGGTGGTTGATTGGGCGAACGTGACCGCGTAAATTAACGGTAGGGGTTCCTCCTTATAATCATGATTTGCCTGGTTTGGTCCTCATGTACATTTTTATCTTTGGCTCCTTTGTTACCTGGGAGTTGAATTGGGTTATTGCCCATTATAAAAGTAGTAAGATTATTACTGATCCTACTGCTTTTGGGAGGGGGCCAAGTGATTCTGGTGTGGCGAGGACCTGGCATCAGATCAGGATTATTCTGATTTCAGGACTGAATATAGTTTTATATAGTTTCTGTATTGTAAATATTCAGTTCTGATTTTGGGATTTTCCCCCCATCTTATGCATGTACTTGAACATGGACATGTACTTGTACATGTAATATAATTATGGGATTTAGTACTAAACCCATTGACCCGGCCTTAAATGACCTTAGCTGTTGATAGGCCGCTAACCCACAACAATCAAAAGAAACCGTGCTCCCCTAACAGGTACATTTCCATCTGTATATGACCTTGCTGTAGAACGGATGTAAAACCCTGCCGTTCAATCAGTCATTGGTCAAATAAACTCTGACCAATAACAATCCTGATCGACTTTCAGTGCTGTTTCATTTGGTGAACGACATTGAATTTGTTGAGTAACATGGGAGCGTGCAATGGGTAGTTTAACAATCGGGATTCGTCTTTACCGGAATCCCGAACGGAGACCTGGTTTGGCCTTCAGGTATGTCTTTGACATTCTTGTATGTGAGAGTTGAGGTCCATTACACACCAAAGTCACATAGCTCCAACCCCAAAAGGAATATTATCAGCACTAATTTTATTACTTTTTAATGATGGATAACATGATTTAACTCTCCAGTATCAGGAGGCCGAACATGTACATGAGGGCCAAACCATGCAAGTCGGCATTCTAGTAAGGATGAACACTGATCGTTAAATTACACTTCGCATGCTCCCGACCAACCACCCACACTTTTAGGGGAAGGGGCCAAGTGGCTTTGGTGTGGTATGGACCGACCTGGCACCATGTTTACAAGGTTATTCTAATTTCAGGGCTGAATATATTATATTTTTATGTAAATATTCCGTTCTGATTTTGGCATTTCCCCCAAATGTATCAGTTAAATACAGGATCGAACACGTTGGCCCGGCCTTAAATGACCTTAGCTGTTGGTAGGCCGTTAAACACCAATACATGAAATCAAATCAGATTGTTGAATAAGAGTGTAGTGACATAATATAAAGACGTTTGCATTTACTAGTTGCACACGGTTCATTAGTACACAAGTTACCTGACAACTAGAATACCAGTAGCCGATTTAATCAAAATTGCAAAGTATAGTTATCTAGCAAAGTATACTTTGAGGGAGTAATCATTTATTTTCCCCGAAATGCATTATGTCATATAGAACTAACGACTGCATATATTTGATGATTAAAAGTATGCATAATTATTATACTGAATTTATTACATTATCACAGCCAAAATGGCTGTGATAATGTAATAAATTCAGTATAATAAAAATTAATAAATTTATCTTTAAATTGAAAATTTCTCCCTCGACGTATACTTTGCTAGATAAGTGTTGGTGAAATAGGCTACAGATTAGTGTCTTTTGATATCAAGATTATCCGACTTTGCTCAGACACAGTAGGATTTCCTTGGCAAGCCTCAGAATGCCTTTGTGTTTCCTAGGCTAGGCTAGACTAGGTAGGTTAGGAAACATAGGCATTCTGAGGTTTGCCAAGGAATTTATACCCTTCCTGATAACCAAAGGCAGGGCTTAAATCAGCCACCAGCTACACTTTTATTCAATGTATTGGTGCACATTTCGTCTGTTGATGGAGGCAAACGGTGGCCAATTCCGCGTGTATTGATTGTCTCGGGACTCGCAGGCGAAATACGACTAGCAATTCATGACCAAGTATGGTGAACATTCGTCTTGATTAAACCGAGGTATAATGTAGTTTTCTTTAGAATCTGCTGTTTGATTTGTATCGTAGAACAAATTACACCTCTGAAAAGAATAGTGGAATTGTTAAATAACATTTCGAATGCTAGTTCTTTGTGGCTGTGACTGGAGAAATGGGACATATGGATTTTACGACCAGTGTAGATCCAGATCTGCCTGTGCATGATCAGGATCTGCATTGTTCGCCATTCCATCAATAAAGCATCCACCATGCTTCTAACTAGCAATATAGATCAGTATCAGTGATCAGGAGTTACACTGTCATGAATGCCATATATAAGCTCATTTCTCCAGTCGCAGCCACATGTGGTATATAGTATTACCACTTCACTACTAACATTAATTAACCTTTACGTCTGCCGGAAATGTTTTATTTGCAATATTTCTCAACAAAAACCTGTTTTGACAGCGCATGAGAATCGTCTCCACTGGAGACGATTCTCATGTGCTGTCAATACCGGTTTTCTGTTAAGAATTAAGGCAAACATTAAAAACTGCAGACGACAATTTCCGTCAATTGAGAGTTAAAACTGTTGTTTCACAAATGGTACAGTGATAGCAGAATTACATTACTAAGTTAGCTCGCCTCTAGATCGCATCATTGATAGTGTGTCTATGATTGTACATGTATATTGTAGAATAAAACAGAACATAACCAGAATTTGATCCAATAAAATAGTATGTTTGCTTCATATAAGTTTTGTGCTTAATAATAGGAAAAAAACACACATATTGAAAATCAACTAGGCTTATAAATGTAAATTGTCGTCTGCTGTTGGTTTATACTTTATCTTCCTCCTTGATAAAAACATGGTTTGACAGCACAAACATCATTTCAAATGGAAATGATTCTAAAGCGCTGTCAGACCATGATTTGATGAGAAAATAAACAAGAAGCTGGCCTGTTTGGCCACAAATGTCCCGAGTGGCAGATTGGAGAAACTCGGGCAACCTTCTTAACCAGTCTCGCAGACGGACGGACACACAAGACGGACACTTTCTGCCTCCCGGCTCCACCAAAACTGGGGACATAAAAAGAAACAGCAGATGACAAAATTTAATCCAGCATTGCCAGGGTAGAATTCTGTTTTGTTTATTAATTCGTTCCCACGAAATAACAATTCGTTCCCTCAATTTAACAATTTGTTCCCACGAATTAACAAATTGTTCCCTCAATTTAACAATTTGTTCCCACGAAATAACAATTCGTTCCCACGGGAACGAATTGTTATATCGTGGGAACGAATTTGTATATCCTGGGAACGAATTTGTTAATTCGAGGGAACGAATTGTTAAATTGAGGGAACGAATTGTTATTTCGTGGGAACGAATTGTTAATACGAGGGAATGTTAAATTGAGGGAACGAATTGTTAGTTCGTAGGACCGAATTAATAATCAAAGGACTGAAAGTCCAGAAATTCTGCGCAGTACGTGTGTGTGGATAAGCAATATGCTAAAAATTGGTTTGCATTCATTTTGATTGGGTCATAGAAGGGATCCAATCAATCAATCTAGCCTTCTGCTGAGTAGGACATCCTTACCATATGGTCGACCTACATGGTTCGGCCCTCTTGTACCATTTTGGCAAATGCAATGCTCGCCGATGAGAAAGCATACTCCTGAGGATAGGAACATAATCCTTGCATATACAGAAATTCTTAATGGGGCATAACAGGATTTAACTCTCAAGTACCAGGGGGCCGAAATGGTTGGTTACATGAGGGCCAAACCATGTAAGTGGCATTCCGACAAGATGAATACCGATCGCTAAATTACCCTTCGCTACTCCCTCCTACCTCCCCCTCAAAATAAGAGAACAAATGTTTATTGCTGGTAACAAAGGCATATATTCAAATATGGTTTATATAATAGTGTAAATAGTCATTTTAGGTGTTGGAGTATCTATCCTGTTGTAACATGTTGCGCATATTAGCTCGCAAGTACCAGGGGGGCTGAAATGGTTGGTACATGAGGGCCCCAAACCATGTAAGTCAGCATTCCATTAAGGATGATGGATTGATTATTGGTGTTTAACGGCCTATCAACAGCCAGGGTCATGTAAGGCCGGGCCAACAGGATGGAGTGTCCTGAATTCAACCTGTAAAAAAAGTAAGGGAAATTCCCAAAATCAGAGCTCAATATTTACATAAACTATATATTCTGCCCTGAAATTAGAGTGCTGTGGATTGATTGATTGATTGATTATTGGTGTTTAACGGCCTATCAACAGCCAGGGTCATGTAAGGCCGGGCCAACAGGATGGACTATCCTGTATTCAACCTGTATAAAATGAGGGAAATTCCCAAAATCACAGCTAAATGAATTGTTAATTATTTAAATAATATGTGACCATGTTTAACCACAGGTGCCAGACAATTTTATTAATGTACGTATATGTTTATAGTAGTATATGAATAAGGTAGACAGCGAGAATCCATTCACTAAACACGACAGAACAAAAAACAACAACACGCAGAGTGATTTCTCTTGGAAGAGTCGTCTAGGGGAAATCACTCTGCGTGTTGTATATGGGATTCCCCCCTTGCCTATTTCCTTTGATTTCACTGAACAGTTTCACTTTTACACTAGTCTGTGTAGTATAATATCTGTGCCACAAATTTCTTGTTACGATATGCACCGCGATTGTAGTTCCCAATCAAACTCGCGATGTATCCTGTAGATGAACTCAGTAGCTGTGTTCTATTTATATCATACTTTCAGTTTCGATTCCAGGCAGGCTACCAGATAATGTTTTCTTGGTATGAATTAAATAAAATAGCTTCCACCACGCTGATTATTAAAAAAATATTGTGCAATAGAAGATGAGATAACTTATTTATAATATAACAATAAATGTGGATATATTATCACAATAGAACCGATACAAATCTTACATATTCTTTGTGTTTATGGAATGGGTCGGCATAAAATGGCGGTCGGAAAATACTATACGGAGACATGCGGTTGTATCATTGCGCGTGAAAAAAAAAATTCTTCAAATGAATACATGCCAGTTTATATTATATTATATCAGATAAACATTTTCTAATATAAATGTCGTGCAGAAAAAATAACAACACATGTATTACACGACACAATACAAATTATGTTAGCTCATATCAGAACTATTTTTCATGGCGTATATAGCGACGTATGTGTATCGGTCAGCATAACCCGCGAAAAGATATTATTATGCAACACGACAGTTAATATTTGATAAAATAAGAAAGTTTTTTGAGAAATTATATAACTGTAGCGAAAAAAAATGTAGCTGGCGAAAAATATGAGTGAAACGTTCATAATGCACCGTTCACATTCGCATTCTTTAACATGGCGTAGGTAAAATTATGAACGTGCGTTGGCTGCTAAAAAAATCACTACGCGATCCTGCGAGACCTGGAAAATCCATTAAACAAACCTAAATTCAACCCACAGGGGCTTGAATAAAAACATATCTATGTTCCCTGCGGGGCTCCGTACAATAGAGTAATATAGCCAGGAGGTTACAAGCTCGGTCCAATGATACTACATATCCCAACACGTTTCCATTGCATTCATGTCAGTTGTATTGATCAAAACCTTCCGTCAGCCTATACAACTTAACCCTTAGACCGCTACTCACAACAATTGTCGTCTGATGTTGCTTTTATATCGTGCCTTATTTCTCAATAAAAAACATGGTTTGACAGCACTTCAGAATCATTTCCAATGGGAATGATTCTGAAGAGCTGTTAAAGCATGTTGTAAATTATTCTAAAAGTGCTGTCAAAGCATGTTTTTGATGATAAAAATGGAATATAGAAAATAAACAGCAGACGACAAAAAATTAAGATAGCGGTGTAAGGGTTAACAAGTAATTGTGTGCACTGTAATTCATCATAATAGCGTTTGTCATACGATACATCTTCAGGCGAAATCTAGTTTTCTGCCTGGGTGATCGCTGTAGTGCTGTTTGATCAGGATTTTGCTTGTTTAACCCTTCCTACGCTGTTGACGGAAATTGTCGTCTGCTGTTTTTCATTTTTGCTTTAATTCTTAACAAAAACCTGGTTTTGACAGGACATGAGAATCGTCTCCACTGGAGACGATTCTCATGTGCTGTCAAAACCAGGTTTTTGTCGAGAAATATTGAAAATAAAACATTTCCAGCAGACGACAACATTTAATTCAGCGTAGTAAGGGTTAAGGAGGGGTTTTGGGGATGAGCCACAGGCGGACCGCAATTGTAATTGCAACTACATGTACAATAATACTGCGGGTGGGGAAATACGTACATATATTTTTTGTTTTTAGGGATGGGTGGATGGGGGGGGGGGGGAGGGCACAGGCTGACCACGTTATAACCGTAATCGCGATATATCAGAGCAGCACTGTACCACTCTCTTACGGGTGGCACGTGAAGGGTAATTTCACGAAGTGATTCATCCTTACCGGAATTCCAATATCCTTGGATTGGCCCAATCGCATTTGTTTCGCTGGATGTGGTGAGCACCTGGCAGCAGATCAGGCTCTTCTAATTTCAGGGCTGCATATTTATTTATTTTTTGGTGAAATATGGGATTCGACACTGTTGGCCCGGCCTACAATGACCATAGGTATTTGAACAGATGGTCAGTATGTTGGTGTGATATGGGTATTTTGGGTACATTTTGGTGGAGCTCTTTGGTTTTGGGTAATTTACATACTTTTGTGCAACTACTAATGCTCAATCATTATACAGGACAGAAATTGTCAATTATCTCCACATTCACCGCTCCGAATCATTTTATACTTACCACACATGAATTACCATACATATACGTGTAACACGTGTGGGGTGACGTAAATTGTAGGTTGCTAACAATGCACCCAAACCACCAGATATACCGAAATAAACAATAAAACACCAAACTATGAACCGTTCTTCAAGAACCTGTGACAATGACCTCAGCTATTGGCATGTCATTAAACACGCACCTCTATCACGACCTAATTACAGGTTCAAAATTGTAGGCCTTTTGTTTTACCAATTTAAAGTACTATGTTGTATTAGGTGTATACAAACCAGCCTATTTTCTGACGTCTCCCGACTTTAGTGCCTCCTGCCCTTTGTACACCTAATCTGGTCTCCACTTGTTTGTTATGGCAGCTCGCGATAGCGACATCTCGCTATATATATATACGCTCTTGTCGGGCTAAATGTTTGATACATTGAAGGCAACGTGTATCGCTGACAGGCGCGGATCCAGTATTTCGGGTTGGGGGGGGGGGGGGGCGTAACTATTTTGCAATACTTTACTATATAGTCAAGTATTGCAAAATAGTCGACCGAGCGCAGGCTAGGGGTCTGGGGGCATTTCCCCCCGGAATTTTTTTGAAATCTACATCGCATTTCCTGCGTTCTGGCGCATTTTGGAACACAAATATTGACACTGTAACAGTATGTTTAGACATGATTTTTGATTGAAAACGTTTAAATTTTGAAACAATAAGACAACGACCGAAAAATGCATGGAATACATGGCACTTGGCATGAAACGTGCCTTGTAACTTGTAAACAATATTTACTCGGCGAATTTTAGGGGGGGGGGGTGCGCGCGCCGGATCCGCCCCTCCCCCCCCCCTGAATCCGCCCATGGCTGATATAGAATGGTGTAGTACGTGCGCGAAGTCATGTATGTGTTTTGGTATTACCGGGTGCAAAGGTTACATGGCGGCAAGTGAATATTTCACTTTAATAGATGACATTGATGAACTCGTTGTAGTCTAAAGATACAATGGTTGTGTTGTTTTGTTTAAGTCTGATTTATTATGTATTAATTTATTTCTTCATAAATATTATGTTGTTGCCACTCATTTGAACCGTCTCATCGAGACGGTTCAAATGAGTGGTGACAACATATGCATGTACTTTCGATAAATAGGCTAAACAATTTCTAAACTGTACACGGCCTATATTAAATGAGTTGACCCGTAACCATGTTTATGCCGACAATACTCACTTTTTCTTTTTCAGAAACTTTTAAATGTTTTGTTTCTTTTCAGAAGAAAATGTTGTGACCACTCATTTGAATTGTCTTGTCGAGACAGTTCAAATGAGTGATCACAAGATATTTGTTTATCTTATATTTAAGGGTAGGAATTGGATTGAGGATCTTCCAAACTCGGGCATTTGAGCCCAAAAAGTGTCGGGCCAATGACCGTTGGCCCGTTTGTTTCCGAATTTACTAATATCTGCCATACAGTCGAAATATGTGCATTAAATGAAGGAGGCAATGAGGCGGTTAATTTAAACTAGCTAGTTCATTCTCCTATCGCACGAAGCCGGTATATCAGGCTGTGAAAAAGGCTGAGTGTGAGTGCATGTGATATATGGAGACTCATGCGTAACAGTGTTATCCTATATGATGATGATATTTGACGATTGGTCAGGGCAAAACATATCAGGCAGGGAATGATCGATATTGGGTTATGCAAAGTATGATATAATACGTTTTCGGGCCCAGCTACTGTCGTTTCGCGGCTTATCGTTATATACGATTTGCAATTATTCGAGTTCAGGTGTGGCGTTTATCTGTTACTATTTGGTTACATGACAATGTGTTTCACATATTCTGAAGACGAAAGAAAAAGAGAAGACAAAACACGGCGGTATAGTAATTGCCCATATATTAGTGAGTGGCGTGTGTGTGCAAGTAATCAAACTGACAGTTGTTTAGCTGTCTGAGCTAAATATGTTTATAGTTTCGTGGAATTGATAAGAAAATGGTCACGTACCACACCGCCGGTCATGGTCCAAAATGTAAAAGTTTGATTTCAGACTATGCAGATCACGGTCAATACTGTTTAATCAGAGTAACGCGGGCTGGTCACAAGATACATGTATGTAGTTGTTTTATAGTGGGTTATGGATATTCTGCATGTAACGGGTTGAACAAATTTGCCAAAATAAACAAGAATGTGGACGGTGAACCAGTGTTCATTTTGCCTATTACAGATACTTCCGCAGATTGTATATAACCACGTCTGTACAAGCCCTATATGTACGGAGCCCCGTAGGGGACGTATAATTCTTTTTTTTATTAATTCGTTCCCACGATACAACAATTCGTTCCCTCAATTTAGAAATTCGTTCCCACGAATTACCAATTCGTTCCCACGGGAACGAATTGTTAATTCGTGGGAACGAATTGTTATATCGTGGGAACGAATTATTAATTCGAGGAAACGAATTGTTAAATTGAGGGAACGAATTGCCATTTTGTGGGAACGAATTGTTAATTTGATGGAACGCATTGTTATATCGTGGGAACGATTTGTTAATTCGAGGGAACGAATTGTTAAATTGAGGGAACAAATTGTATTTTCGTGTGAACGAATTAATATAAAAAAAATCCATGTCCCCTGCGGGGCTTCGTAAATATGACACTGGTGTTGAACGGACCTCAAACCCCAATCAATCATTACTTGCATATTTATAATATTATGGAAAACAGTTCATCGATTTCTTGCAATCCAAGTGGAGTCCTCTTCATAAATATATTATCACATATTTGACACATTTCCGGGTGTTGTTTCTGTATGAACACAGCTCGTGTGCATGGTATGTGCGTGAGGATGTGATAAATAAGTTAGATCACGTTTGTCCGCATGTACGAGCGATAATCTGCTCGCTAAAGCTCGCGGATTATCTCCTCGTACATGCGGACGAACCGTAATCTCACCTATACTTAGATAACATTCTAAAATACGTGAAATACGATATAATACACAACAACTTCAATAAGGTAGCAATAAAAACCACTGAATATTAACATGATTAACAACATATACTACGTGTAGGTCAAACAGACGGACATATGGGGTCATAGCCATAACCTGTTCTATTTTGTCAACTGGGTGTGTATGAATATGTGAAGTGGATATTGTTATTAGTGAATAATATCGGTCATTGGGTCATCACAGATAATACAACACAACTAAACTATCAGTGCAGTTTAATTATCTATGACCTTTGCCAGATAATTAAGTGACTGTTACAATAACAGGACTGGGGTTTAATTATCTATGACCTTTGCCAGATAATTAAGTGACTGTTACAATAACAGGACTGGGATAACACTAAACCATTTGTCGTCTGCTGTTTATGTTTTACTTTCGATTTTTTTCTCATCAAAAACATGGTTTGACAGCACTTTGTTGTCTGCTGTTTATGTTTAACTTTCTATTTTTTCTCATCAAAAGCATGGTTTTACATCATTTTAGAATCAAAGTGCTGTCAAAACATGTTTTTATTGAGAAACAAAGCAAAATATAAAGCAACAGCAGGCGACAAGTTTCGTGCTCAGCAGGCTAAGGGTTAATAAGTGATGTGGACAGTCAGTGCTAATCGCACAAAATTATCTCGCCGAGACGGTTCAAATGGTGGTCACGACATATACTTCTAAGTTCATAAAAAGAAAATAATTATAATTTTTCACAAACAAAATGCCGACATATCCTCAGCATGTAATGTTTTAAAGTGCAGGAAACGTAAATTTTCTGCTGTTGTTTTATAAAGTTTGTCTTCTTTCTCAATGGTAAATAGTTTTACAGCACTTTACAATACCACGTTTTACAGCACTTTAGAATAATTTCCATTTGAAACGTAAACATTTCCATTGAAAACATATTTTGATGGTTAAATGGAAAATAGAAAATAATCAGCAGACGATAGCATTTTATTCAGCATTGTAAATGTTACATATGGCAGCAAGTTGGAAGTAGTTTATCCAGATTTTCATATTTCTCTAATTAACCCTCAATAATTCTTTGTACGCCTCCTGTCTGTGCATTGCCTTGCTGTAGGTAGAACAGACATAAAACCAACCAATCTGTATACAATAAAATATTGTTTAAACTTATCTTTATACACTCTATAGCAGTATGAACATTTCAACAGACGTGAGGCTGAATGGAAAACAGTGTAGACCCTGGTCAGACTGTGAATGTGCAAACTGATCTGTGATTACACAGATTTCGAACGATGGTCCATTTTGTATGAATATATAGCCTGGCAACGTACATGTAATTTGTTTCTGAACATGTTTTGTAGATCTATATCTGCAAATGTTTAGTAAATGCCATGAAAATGAGTAATACATGTTTTGTCGCACACCTTTGAGTTTCGTGCTACAATTTGACATTAACCCTTACACCGCTATATTAATTTTTTTGTCGTCTGCTGTTTATTTTCTAGTTTCCATTTTTATCATCAAAAACATGCTTTGACAGCACTTTAGAACACTTTACAACATGCTTTGACAGCACTTCAGAATCATTTCCATTGGATTGGAAATGATTCTGAAGTGCTGTCAAACCATGTTTTTATTGAGAAATAATGCAAGATATAAAAACAACAGCAGACGGAAATTGTTGTGTGTAGCGGTCTAAGGGTTAATTACTGACTCATTATTATTATTACTGACGTTTGAAGATCTATGACATGCTAATGCAGGCCTCGTAATTAACAGAATTAATACAGTACATGTAGTACACTTTCTAAGAAGCCTATTTTCCAAATAAAGCAATTTAAGAAATAACAAAAAGCCAATAACTATTTATGGTAACGAGAATAATAGCGTTACAATGTCTCAGTAACTAATTACTGTTCACACAGTGTGACTATTAGTTTACATATAGCTCGGTAGTCTTATCTAGACATGGCTGTCGGCTCCCGGACTGCAGATCAATTAACAATATACCGGTATATAGACCAATACTGGCGATATGGGATCCGTTTCACTAAACTTCGTACGATTAAAATGTTCGTAAGTGCAAAATTATGATAGTCTGTAAATTTCACATTAACACAGTTTTTATGCAGCCTATGCTCAATAAATGTAAATTCATTAATTAAAATTGCCACACGATTCTAAATTTGCGCATACGAACATTGTAGTCGTAAGAAGTTTAGTGAAACGCCCCCCTGGCTACTGGATCTGAAACTTCACTGGCCACAACTTCCATAAGCCCCATTTCTCCAGTGTGGGTGAGAGCATGCGATCGGTAATTTAACGATCGGGATTCATCCTTACCGGAATCCTTTCTTGTATATGAGAGTTTAATCTGGTTATAACCCTTATACGAGTAATACTCATAATCCTATTACTTTTAGGGGAATGGGCCAAGTGACTTTGGTGTGGTATGGAGCTGGCACCAGGTCAGGCTATTCTAATTTCAGGGCTGAATATATATAATGTTTTATGTAAATATTCGGTTCTGATTTTGTGACCCCCCCCCCCCCCACCCCCACCCCACCCCACCCCCACCCCACCCCCAATTCATTCAGCAAGTTGAATGAATATGAGACCAATCATGTTGGCCCGGTCTTAAAATACCATAGCTGTTGATAGGCCGTTAAACACCAACAATGAAACAAACATTCTCCAGTCACACAGCCACAAATCCGTCATATCACGTGTATACGGTCATCTCCCGGTACAATGTGTGATCTGCGTGGCAGTCCTCAAAGCGTCATTACCACATCTAAGTGACACACTGAGGTATAACCTAAGTGAACTACACGTGACATCTTATACATCTAGATTATATATTAAACTACCCTAATATGGCTAACACACGTGAATACAAAACTAATACAATGTCATGAAATTTGCAAATGTATATATATATAGAATAGAATAATGGTTTATATACATCAGTATACATGTGTCAGTGACTGGAGAAATGGGGCTTGTGTGTTTTGCGACCAGTTCAGGGGGCTGTTTCACTAAACTTCTTATGACTAAACTGTTCGTAAGCGCAAATTTAGAATCGTCTGCAAATTTGAATTGATGGATTTACATTTATTGAGCATAGGCTGCATATGCAGCCTATGCTCAATAAATGTAAATCCAACAATTATTTACAAGAAAACAGTGTTAATGTGAAATTTACAGACTATCATAATTTTGCACTTACGAACATTTCAGTCATAGGAAGTTTAGTGAAACGGGCCCCGGATCCAGATCAGACTCGCACAGTCTGATCAGGATCTGTATTGTTCGCCATTCCATGAATGATGCAATATAGCTTGTTATAAGGCTACACGAGACTGTGCTATTTGATCCGGAGTTACACTGGTCGCAAATCCCATAAGCCCCATTTCTCCAGTCGTCACAGCCACAGATCTGGCGCGTTGTCCCTTTAATAGGTGGTACCGACCAATGTAGCTGGCACACTATGTGGGTATCAGCTTGCCTTTGGGCTGCAAGACATCATTCCCCCACACACCAATCATGTCTGGGGACCGTTTCACTAAACTTCGTACTACAATGTTCCTAAGTGCAAATTTAAGAACGTCTGGAAATTTCAATTGATAGATTTACATGTATTGAGCATAGGCTGTATATGCAGCCTATGCTCAATAAATGTAAATCCAATAATCGTTTACAAGAAAACAGTGTTAATGTAAAATTTACAGACTATCATAATTTTGCACTTACAAACATTTTAGTCATACGAAGTTTAGTGAAACGGGCCCCTGATTTGGGTATACACTGTCCATAAACCGCATTGCTCCGGTGACAGCCACACATACAGGGCCATGGAATTGTCACAGATACAATACCGTATTAACCATGAATATATGGACACAATTTGCTTTGGGAACCTATATTAAACAAAGTATTATCCAAATACATGGTTATTGTGATTAGACCACTACTGCCATACTAACTCCAATAGTGGCACTCTCACTGTTGTATGGGAAACCATATATGTTTTATACGTTTCCCCAAATAAATGGTGTCCAAATATTTAGGGTTATTACGGTACACACACATTATATATATATCATCAGTATAAAATTATACATGTATAGTAATGTTTACAAGTAAATTACAGACAGAAAATTCAGGTTAACCCTTACTACGTTGAATTAAATGTTGTCGTCTGCTGGAAATGTTTTATTTTCAATATTTCTCAACAAAAACCTGGTTTTGACAGTTTTGACAGCACATGAGAATCGTCTCCAGTGGAGACGATTCTCATGTGCTGTGACGATTCTCATGTGCTGTCAAAACCAGGTTTTTGTTAAGAATTAAAGCAAAAATGAAAAACAGCAGACGACAATTTCCGTCAACAGCGTAGTGTATGCCGGGGCATCGCCCCTGGGAGAGTGTGGGCAGTGTGAGATATCAGCCTGGGTTTGGATAGCGAGGCTTCATTCCCCCACACACCACCGCGACTATCGGCCTCCGGTGTCAGAAGCGTCATTTCACGGCGATTACCCGCCCTTCAGCTACCCAGGGGGCGCCACAGAACACGTGGGTTCATTGTCAACGAAACTGGTACATAACTAATACGACATATGGTCGGCTCGGTGACAGGATGACATAATATACTGTTTAAGACGTCATGTACACAACAGAAACAAACAAAACATATGGCCTCACTAATAGAGTTTTTTTTCTATTGCATAAATGTCTAAAACAGTATTGTATACAATCATATCACCAAGCCAAACCTGTGACTAACACAGCAAATTAAAAACAAGTTACAAAAAACTTCAATCGGTCATGGAATTCATATGTCACTGTATAAAATAATGTCTTGACAAGTCGTTGTTTTGCATCATTAAGTAATGCTGACTGTGGTGATATGTGAACTACTATGAGAAATGGGTTTATACTGTAGTTGTTGTGACCAATGTATATGACTGCACACTCAGATCGGGGTTAACACAGGGTTCAATCTTGGCTACACTTGGGTTCCAAGAATACATTATGTTCTTGGGACCCAGGATCCAACAAAAATATGCCAGTGTCCCAGGTAGTTTCCCCATCATATTTAAAGACAGGGCCAACTCAAACATTTTAATTAAAATTGGCAATTATCGAAGTTTGATTGGTCCAAACTGAGCAGTGTCTGTGTGAAATCGGTCGATTTTGAACATGTGAATGGAACACATGCTTAGAAAGTTTTATAAACAGAAGCCTTAGAGCAGATATAACTGGTCACAAGAGAAATAAGCCTCAATTTGCCATAACACACTGCCAACCGTACATGGTTCAGCTCACAGACAGTCGGCTTGGTGAGGGGATGGTACAATATACAGCTTAAACATGTAGAAAACTAACCCAAATGTTCAGGGCCCGGTTGTTAAAAACCTCTGTTAGCTTAACATACTGTTAAATCCTTAGCAATGCTAAGGATTTAACAGTCTGTTAAGCTAACAGAAGCTTTGAGCAACCGGGCCCTGGCTGTCGCGCAGGGCTACGTTACAGCCAGACAATTCAGGTTAGTAGAAAACAACAATATATGTAGTCATATATTTCATATTTGATGGTACACTATACATGCATGTACTGTTTAGACGTCACATGTAGAAAACAACAACATGTGTAGTCTTTATTATATACGTACTTTCGTTTTCCATTGAAACACAATACTATGCAAGACGTCAATAGTTTTTATATTGACGTCTCGTGCGTTCATATTGGTCAGTGCCGGAACTACGCTTTACCTCGCAAAATCCCCACTAATTTGTTTATTTTATTTACATTTTGTATATTTTTGAAGCGCATATAAATTACGAATGATGATGTACGTATGTAATAAAAAGGTTATTTGATTTGTATGTGGATATAATTTATGCCACTCGTTCCGTCGTGCAACGATATTAATGTCGCGCAATATCGCACGCTGCGGAACTAGTGCATATATCCACATACAAATCAAATAACCTATAAATATTGGATGGTACAATATACTGTTTTGACATGTAGAAAACAAAAACATATGTATACATATTTTATATTTGGTGATACAATATACTGCTTTAGACAAGTTGAAAACAAAAACATGTTTTTGTTTTCTACATGTCTAAAGCAATATATATACCATGCTATCAGCAAGCCCTATCACACCGGGAGCCTATGGGCAGTGTGGGATATCAGCCTGCATTTGGGTAGCGAGGCTTCATTCTGCCAACATTCTGTCACCTGTGCTTCTGGGGGCCGTTTCACTAAACTTCGTACGACTAAATTGTTCGTAAGTGCAAAATTATGATAGTCTGTAAATTTTACATTAACAATGTTTTATTGTAAACAAGTATTGAATTTACATTTATTGAGCATAGGCTGCATATGCAGCCTATGCTCAGTAAACCTAAATCCATCAATTGAAACTTACAGACGATTCTAAATTTGCACTTACGAACGAACATTTTAGTCGTACGAAGTTCAGTGAAACGGGCTCCAGCAGTCCAGCTTATGTGTAAATACGAACGATTGACTGACAAAATGCACCATATGACAGTTGTGACCATTGCAGTCCTAGATCACAAGCTCCGGGACTATGCTGTTGGTCAATTACTCTCTGGGGGAAAGGATTCGTACTTTCTGCAAACGGAGTAGATGGCGAATCTTACATGAATGACGAGTCAACGTATTTATTAAACGTGTTTACTGATGGCATAATAAATGAGGCTATGCCGAGTTTCCAATGAAATCAGTCAACGAGTTTAATAAATATCATATTAAAATAACTCGTGTTAAATTCCATGTATGGCATGATAATTCCAGCACAAACATATTTACACAATTCCCTAACATTTGATTGGTCCGTAGCAAGTCTGTCCAACATTTATATCCCAGTAAACTCCCATGCCGAACTACTATCCGTAACCGCCAGGCGCAGTTAAAATAATTCTTAAGAAAACGGAAAATAAACACATTTTCTTGATGGATTTCAAATGCTGGAATTATAAGGAATGAATGGCCTTTTTGTGGAATATATCGGGGATATAAATTTGGAAAAGTCGCGGGAATACTGGACGAGGCCTTCCGGCCTTCGTCCAGTATTCCCGCGACTTTTCCAAGTTTATACCCCGATAAATTCCACAAAAAGGCCATTCATTCCTATATTAAATTCCATGTTTCTGTAGGGTCTCATTTGCATGTTTATTCTACTAGTGTATTGTCATTTTATTTATGCAACAATTCAGTATCTACCGTTCTGAATGCCATTGTGTGCCTTTATCAGCCGTGGACCATATACACTGATGCTGCAACCCGTTCTGGCATAACATGTTTCACGTCGAATTTGGTGCCGGATTCCTGACGAATTCCCATTCAGCAGCATTCAGAAATGTTTGCATAAACACATTTTCGTCTAGTAACCGGCGCAATTATTGTGCCGGTTACTGAACAAAACATGTGTTTATGCGGTAGCTATAAGTAGAGCTCGGTGGCATCTCGTCCGAAAACATGCGCCAATTTTGACGTAAAACATTTTACACCGGAGCAGAGTCCAGTACCAGTGATATATATAAACTAGTGATCTGTTGGGTACTCCTTTCCTCACTCGAGACGTGCATCAGCTTCCGTGCAGGATATTCAAGGTTCATCCAAATCCATTTGTGTACACTATCAACATTCCATTATCTTGTCAACTCAGCCACTTGGCTAATATATCTAAATTTGTATGAGATAATATGTGAGGCGCGTGAGAAAATTGACGCACGAATAAATAAACGCACGAATATGTGTAGTGTTGGTTGGGAGCATGCGATGGGTAATTTAATGATCGAAATTCTTTTCTTACAGGAGTCCCGACCGGAGACCTACTTTAGCCCTCAGGTACGTATTTGGCATTATTGTAGGTGAGAGTTGAATCTGGTTATACCCCTTATACGAGTAATACAATTGTTCGTAATTGCAATTTCCATATTTATGTTTAGAAACCAGCAGAAAGCCTGAGAGAGAACAAACATGTCATGAAAACCAAAAATCGCCACTAAAGTACTACATTGTACAATTTATAATTTGTCCCTGACAGGAGACAATGACATGCCACGAAAAACAAAACCAAAAAACCATTCAAGGAATATTATTCTTGTTAACAATAGGTCTTTCGTGGCAGTTTAGTTTTTATCCCGTCAACACAGTGCGTACGTGCCGTGAAACACGGTGCCGTGAAACATTTTTGATATCCAGTCAATACAATTTTTGCATTTTACAGCCATTTGTAGGTGTTGACGACGGGATAAATAGAATAATAGGTTAGTGCCGTGAATGGGAAAACATATCTGGCGCGGCACGGAAACGGGATGTGCTCGGTAGAGCCTCGCCCATCCCGTTTCCTGAGCCTTGCCAGATATTTTTTCCCATTCACGGCACTAACCTACTATTCTCTATTTTTATGACACACCTTGACTAAATTCAGTAAATATTAACCACTGACTGGAGGGTTACAGAAAACCCGAGCATGGTGTTCTTATCTGTGGTAATTCATTGCACAGCCGTTTTATTAGCATGAACTATTTGTATCCAGTATATATTTGATTTATAATCCGGCTATAGCCTACTGAACTACTAACTTATTGTGAAATTCAATGCATTCTGTATATTTGAACCTTAACACGATTACAGCGTTATACTCAATACAGAGTACACCTATACAAAATATAGTTCTTACGCGCGCTGAACGTGCTAAATGAAATGTCAACGCCATTCAATATCATAATACGTACTAGAATAAATGAAAATATTTTGTATCGAACTAAGGTGTAATAAAAGCATGGTACAGAACAGTGTAGCTGTACTGCAGACTAAGCAATTACACTAGATGGACATTTATATATTAGTCATACATTTTGATCATGTGCATAATGCAAATCTGAATCTACCCCCATCTACTATGTACCAATGTAAGGAGCCCCGCAGGGGACATGAATTTATTGTTATTAATTCGTTCCCACGAAATAACAATTCGTTCCCTCAATTTAACAATTCGTTCTTCGAATTAACAATTCGTTCCCACGAATTAACAATTTGTTCCCACGAAATTACAATTCGTTCCCTCAATTTAACCATTCGTTCCCACTATATAACAATTCGTTCCCACGATATAACAATTCGTTCCCACGAATTAACAATTCGTTCCCGTGGGAACGAATTGTTATTTCGTGGGAACGAATTGTTAAATTGAGGGAACGAATTGTTTATTCATGGGAACGAATTATTAATTCGTGGGAACGAATTGTTAAATTGAGGGAACAAATTGTTAGTTCGTGGGAACTAATTGTTATTTCGTGGGAACGAATTAATAATTAAAAAAAAAGTCTACGTCCCCTGCGGGGCTCCGTAGAATGAGATGTGATAGTGTACACAACTAGTGCCAGACAAATAGTTGAGTTCATTGTCTTCCTAGAAGGACTCCCAAAGTCCCCCATATAGAGAAAATACCCTTTAACCCTTAGTTAGAACGCGGAAACGACAATTGTCGTCTGATGTTTTCAATAAAAAAAACACGGTTTGTCAGCACTTTAGATGATTCTGAAGTGCTGCCGAATCGTGTTTGTTGTGTTGAGAAAAACGAAAATAATAAACAGCGGACGGCAACATTTCGTTATGATCAACATATTAAGGGTTACTCAAAGGTATTGCCCCTGTGTGATGGGACTATACAAGCCCAGTGAATTAATTCCCTTGAGAGTTTCCATACACAGGAGCGTCATTGCTGCCTCGATACTGACAACCGACCGTGAAAATTACAATTTTCTAGGGGAAAAAAAAAAAAAAAAAAAATCTTTTTTTTCGAAAATTGTGGGGTGTGGTCCACACCAAATCCTCCACATCTACGTTTGTATTTCCCACAACGTTCACTGTCCATATAACAATATGGGTGGACCCTCATCTGACAAAACCAGCCATATTTCCTTTGTAACCAATATAAGAGTATTCACCTATTTCAGACGTTTACAACAAGTACTACCCGTCGCACCGCCTCTGCGTACGGGCCTGGTAAAGAAAATAAGCTCGATTTTGCCAGATCTTGGCCCACCGACAACATATATACATTGTCATACAGGGTAAATAACTGGACGCAAATGTTCAAAACACAACTAAAATAGACACTTGCTGCATTTGTAGTTCCTGCTTCTACTAATGTGATGAGCGCACACGGTAGAAGCAGGAACTAGAATTTGCAAAGTCCATCACAAACTGGCAATGATTGATCACCAAAAGTGCTAAAATACTTATCTAGAATACTTTAAGGGAGTAATACTTTATTTTTCCAGAAATGCATTGTTTCATATAGTGTATAACTAACGACTGCATATATTTGATGATATTAAAAGTATGCAGAATTATAACACTGAATTTATTACATTATCACAGCCAAAATGGCTGTGATAATGTAATACATACAGTATAATAAAAATTAATAAATTTATCTTTATATCTCAAAATGTACTTAGCAAGATACGTATACTTTGCAATTTTGGTGATATCCGCTACAGAAACTTGCAAAGTTGTTCGGAATCTATCAATTATAAATTAATGGTGACAATAAGAATATTGAAGTTGATACCGGACTCAAAAAGTGTGTGACCACCATAGACTCATACCATCTTGAGCTTCCGCGCAGTCTGATCGCGCAGTCTGATCAGGGTCCGTACTATTTCGCATTTACGTCATTATTAATATTAGTAGTTATTGTCGTTATTATTCAGAAATTATTCAGTAAGTAACCATTTTGACAGAAACAGCGCTGAAGAATGACAATGTACAATATTCTATCAGTCTATAACGACACAATGTATCAGAAGCATACATTCACCTTGACGACAGCGTGAATTAAATAAGTCGTGTTAACGATTGGCAGCCGTCTGCGGAGTATCGGATGTTGTGCAGACGTCTAGAAAACTCGTAATTGATGAGTGTAGCGTTCTACCAGAGAGACATACACTCGAAACAAAAACATGAAGCCAGACAAATTCCATTGGCATTGAGAACATTTTCTAAACGACAGTTGTAATTAAATTGTAGTTACCCAGCAACGGTTGAACCCAATAGCTTGTGACAATACATGTGACGCTTCAACTGAACCGATATGCAAAGACGCTCCAAGCAATCCGGGTTTGGGTGTGTTCTGGACATCAGGGGCCGTTTCACTAAACTTTGTACGACTAAAATGTTCGTAAGTGCAAAAATATGATAGTCTGTAAATTTCACATGAACAATGATTTCGTGTAAACAATGATTGGATTTACATTTATTGAGCATCGGCTGCATATGCAGCCTATGCTCAATAAATATAAATCCATCAATTGAAATTGCCAGACAATCATAAATTTGCACTTACGAACATTTTAGTCGTACGAAGTTTAGTGAAACGGCCACCTGCTCTCACTTAGGATTAAAACTATTATAATTTCAGCACAAAAATATTTACACAATTCCCTAACATTTGATTGGCCCGTAGCAAGTCTCTGTCCAAAATTTATATCCCAGTAAACTCCCACGCCGAACTACTTTCCGTAACCGTGAGGCGCAGTTAAAATAATTCTTAAGAAAACGGAAAATAAACACATTTTTTTGATGAATTTATTTCAAATGCTGGAATTATAAGGAATAAATGGCCTTTTTGTGGAATTTATCGGGGATATAAACTTGGAAAAGTCGCGGGAATACTGGACGAGGCCTTCCGGCCTTCCTCGATAAATTCCACAAAAAGGCCATTCATTCCTATAGTAATTTCATCTTTACCGTCTATACACCAGTGTTGCTGAACAGACGTACAGCCAAATTCACTCCATCAAAACAATCAATTCACTCCATCAAAACAATCAAACGAGTCGTCAAGAACATATACTCCAATTGATATTCATGAACTCAAAGTTTTAAAATTAACCTGAATGGGTATCTTGACAAATACATTTGGAATACACATGTATATGTATGCACATTTTCTGCTAGTATATGCGTTGACTTGTGACCACTCATTAGATACGGTTCAAATGGTGTTCACAACATGAATTTTTAATGCCGAGAACTTAATATATTTTTTGGAAATTTTCCGTCGATACAATTAATTTTGTATGTCCCTAACATAGTAGGCTAACTATGCGGGCTAGCAGAATCCGTATTGATTGGCGCAGACGCCTGACTTAAATTTCACTCTGACACCGCCACGAACGCTGCGGGCGACAGACAACAACATCTGCCTGATCTCAGTGTCGCCCTCTGGTGGGTATGGACCCGCAGTCTGCTTGCACGTTCACACCCTATATACGTGGGTGTGACTGCGGAAATGGGGCTTACTTACTATGACATTTGTGGCTTGTCCTAGCGCCGGACCCGCTAGTGGAGTTCAGTTGTTTGATCTATCCGGTTCGCCCGCTAGACGGCTACCCATTGTTTCATTGGCATAATGGTTAACGATGTAGACCATGATCAATTTGCTGACGGCAGTAAGACTACATCAGTGACTGAATGGCGATTAGCCTAGACCCGGTCAATACTGCATCGGTACCTTTTACCAGGAGACGTTCCAACGTAATCGGCTTTGTTTGGAGATTCACAGTTAATATGGAATTACGCAGTATAATCGACAATTTCACACAAGAATGCCAACTAGGCATTGACACTACAGCTGGTGTTTAATAATTGATGTGCTACGGACAGACCATCATGCAGCAACGTGACAGCAACATACATGTACTACACTATGCATATATATCAAGGTGTATGATCACGTGATTACGTAACGGATTTTGATGAAATATGGCGCAGCAAACGCGTCTTCGTGAGCTGCATTTGGTGGTCCAGGGAGTTCGGCACAGACTTGTCTACCGACACGGAAATCGGAAATTCTTCACAAAAACGACATAAGTTTGGGCTAAAATACTAAGACCACACAATGCAGCTTAACAAGACGCGTCCGATGCGCCATATTTCATCAAAATCCGTTACGTAATAAGGACAATATAAAATAATACGTACTTTGAATCAGATGGATTCTGGAATTTTCAGTACTTGTTGTTGTTGTTAGTAACACGTGATCATACACCTTGTACATGTATATCGTAATACTGAAAGTATACAAGAAACCTCGACACAACTCTTAATATGCTGATATGGCTTATCGTAAATTAGTCAATGCAATAGATGTTAGTTTCTCTAACTTAACCCTTAGACCGCCACTCACAACAATTATCGTCAGCTGTTGCTTTTATATCTTGCATTATTTCTCAATAAAAACAACTGTTTGACAGCACTTCAGAATCATTTCCAATGGAAAATAGAAAATAAACAGCAGACGACAAAAAAAAATAAGATAGCGGGCTAATATAATTCTCGGTTTAAATATGACATAAGTCACATTCGACGCTCTAACATAGGTAAACAAGATGCAGTTTCATAGTGTCAGTGTTTCGTACATAATAAAGTAATGCATGCTGCAAACATGTACACCGAACCTCTCTAAACCTGACACATAGAAGGGTTAGTTGTGCATCATTTTGAGAGGTGTCCTGCCCCTTATCCCCGATGATAATGTCTGTTCATGATCATATTTTCCAAATACACGTATCTTGAAATAGTCCGCTTTCTGTTTTACAGTGAACGTCTCTAAATCGGACACCCTGGGTACCTCCAGGGTGTCCGGTTTAGAGAGGTTCCACTGTACAGGTGTTTTCCATTGAAATTCTATATAATTTGACACTTTCTGGACAGATGTTTTAAATCTAACATTTGTTTTCTTAATTTAATATCATTTCCAATAGCAAAATGTGGGTTTAAAAGCCGATTTCCAAACCGTGGACATATTTTAATTCGAGTCATCAAAACGCCAGAATCTCATCTGTGGTATGACACAATATAATACATGTATAATTCCAGCACAAAACTATTTACACAATTCCCTAACATTTGATTGGCCTGTAGCAAGTCTCTGTCCAAAATTTATATCCCAGTAAACTCCCACGCCGAACTACTTTCCGTAACCGTGAGGCGCAGTTAAAATAATTCTTAAGAAAACGGAAAATAAACACTTTTTCTTGATGAATTTATTTCAAATGCTGGAATTACAAGGAATCTTCTTTTTTTTTTCTTTTTTTTTTTCGAAAATTGTAATTTTTTATCGCTTCCTCCAGTATTCCCGCGACTTTTCCAGGTTTATACCCCGATAAATTCCACAAAAAGGCCATTCATTCCTATAATAATACATCTACTGCTGGAATTGTTCAATATGCAGGTAAACTGTCACTTTGTAAGTAAATGCGGATGTTTGATCTAAGGTGCACATGTATGTTATACGAGTACAGTATGTTTTGCGGTTGTTCACATATAAAGTATTGACATATAAAGTATTAACACGTGTGTCTGTCCTAGCTGTGTTAATACTTTATAAGTAACATTCATTTTTAATGAGAGAAAAAAACATAAGACTACAGTTTGGGAAAAATTGACAATAGGATCTGAGAAATGAAAAGTAAGTACTCAGTGGATACAATAACTATGTATGGCACTATTGCAGTCACTTGACGTTATGAACAAACGCAAAGCAATGCTACTAACAAGAATATACACATTGAGCACTATATAAATGAATACATGCAGCTCGCTTATTACGACGGTAAACAACATTCTGTTCATTTAGTATCTACTGCACGGATACATATTCTGGAATTGTTTTCATTCACTATATTTAAGTTGGCTCATGTGACATATAGATATACTTTTGGAGGTAAAAATTATAACAGTTTCATGAAGGGTAACTACAGTCTTAAAACAAGATAACAATTGACGTGTAACAGTATGTTACACCACAGGTGGAAGAATCTGACCTATGACACCAAAAGAAATGCCTATTAAAAAATCCCATTACCCCACCCACTTGGTCTCGTACATTACCATCTTCTATTTATAGAATATGGTACTGTACGAGACCAAGTGGGTGGGGTAATGGGATTTGTTTAATAGGCATTTTTTTGTGTCGTAGGTCCGAGTCTTCCACCTGTGTGTTATACTTGCATTGCTATACCACCACGTATTTATAAATTGCATACTTCCCGTGTTCACCCACTCAACCCACCCGTCAGTATCACACCAACTACTATATATACACATTACGCACTATATAAGTCTATATTTTACTTCTAAATTGCATTTCATGGCATCGGCATTAAAATAATTATTAATAATTATTTTTCGTTACATCCAAATACATTCGTTACGACCGTTACAACACTAGTTAATAATAAATATCCCTTACTTAACAAATACAATATGAATTAAACTGCGTACAACTATATTACATGTCTTAACAACTGTAATGTGTCACTACTAGTAGTTATATATATACAGATTTTAATAAACTACAGTATATCACCGACTTATAAATAAATACTGAACAGGATAACAAACTCGATTCACTTGATATGTGAAAATATTACAATTATGCATTTGTGTCCATGGACAATGTCAATAGCTCTATATCTAATATATCTATGGAAAATGGACATTTAGAAAATATAAACATTAATACCTTTTAATTATTCTAATCCGCAGCGTTGTGTTCGCCTACACCATCTTCTTTGATTCTCTCTGCCTCTTCTCGTACTCAAGCAGATCTTTTGACCGAACACCTCCCGCTTGCATAGGTGGACAGAAGCAGCCGAAAAGTCTGTCCCAGTGGTTGAAAAACGGCTGGAAGTTGGTCAGTGGCTTCAGGTGATGCATATCGTGTTTGGGAGCGCCGCCAATGATGCCGAACGGCATCCAGTTGTTGAGACAGAAGGGGAAGTCGAAGCCGATGTGCGCCTCGACGCTGATGACGATCGAGAGAACCATGTAGCTCCACGTGGTGAGCGGGTGACACTGGAAGAACCACGTGTTCGTTGTCGTGAGGAAGCCGACGGTGACGAGCTCCCAGGGATGGAGATACTGCGTCACCCAGCAGAACGGCGCATGGTATATGTGATGCAGGGCGTGCACGTGTTTGTACAGGAAACGCCACTGGTGGTGCGACCAGTGCCAGACGAAATACTGAAAGTCGAAAACGAAGAGTCCCGCCACCTGGTGCCAGGCGAACTCGAAAAGCGTAGGCGCCAGTTCTGGTAACTCTGTAGGCGGGGTGAAGATCCACTGCGACACGGCAGCAGGCAGAATGAAGAGGACATGGTTCCAATATGTAATCTTTAACGTATCCCAGACGTGTTCACTCTTCACTTCAAATTTAGTCTGAATTTTGTACTTCTGAATCCAGTTCCAGTTCTTTCCCCACAAGTCACAAATCATAAACGGTGTGCAGAGAGAGAAATAGAAACCCACACACAAGACCACGGGAAAAAGTGGAGACGCGAAAAAGTCCTCTCTGCCCAATCTTAAGTCCCATATAGGCTGTAGAATGCGACGGCTTGCCGGTGCACCGGCGTGACTGATATTGCTGGTGACTGCCTCCTGATCCGTTCCCAATTTAGTCTGCACCAGTTCGTCCAGAGGGACGCTGACTATCTTTATAGCTCTTGCTACTAAATCCGAAATACCGAAACTCATTGTGCACGCCCTTGGTTTGTTACGTTTTAAGTAAAAACATCTAGACCCATTCCTGTCGAGATGAAATATCCTTTAAAACAAAACACGCCGATACACCGGTTTAAATGCCGAATAATCAAAGCCTATATATATATCTGAACCTCAATATTGACAAAATACGCCCTCCCCTTGACGTCACTACTTGAGAGGCTCGGTATGGAATTTTCCAATAACAGACGACACTCAGTGGGTAAACTTATTCGTGCAAAACGACTATTTATTATCGCATTTCTCTTTTTCTAAGCAATGTGCAGGGGCGGATCGGGATGGGGGTGGGGGTCCGGGGTTGCATATATTACAGTTTACCACAAATTGGAGTCGAATTTAAATGCCGTAAAACACAGGACAGTGCATTTCGAAGAGCCCCCTGGTTGCGAACGGTAACTTGCAATTACTCCCGTACCGTCCGTAGCTAGCTGGATCAGCCCCTGCTGTGTAGCGTGAAATAAACACATTAATTAACAGTCTGATACTGCATCGCTATAGAAGGTCATAGAATGTTTTATATGGCTTGTCGCGGACTCACCTCGCACGTACGATAATTGTTCATTTATCATTTAGCCTCTCGAAAGCGAATGCTCTTATCCAAATATCCAACCGTGCACAACCGGTAAAAACGTTACATAGACGACGTACGAAACGTATTTTCTTCGGAATATAAAATGTGGCATTGAAATTTAAATAGATGTTTCATGTAGCTGCATATTTGCTGAAATAGGGTCTACCCAATTAAAAATGTTAAAATCTATACAAACCAAAAGCAGTGAGTGCCAGAAAGGCAAATAAAATTACGAGTACCATGGCAATACCAGTATATAATAAAACGCCTAGGACATAACAACAATGCCACAAGCCTAGTGAGTACTGCAGGATTATTTTTGTTCAAGAAATCTTAAAATTGGCAGCTGATGCATAATGGATAATAATAATCAAATATCTACTTAGTTGTGTTTGGAATTGCGAAATGCCCAACTAATCTGGACAGCGTGAAGTTTTAAATTTACTCAATTACAATTGAAAAACCCAATTCATACAAAACTGTGACTGGAGAAAAGTGGGGTTTGCGACCAATGTAGATACAGGTCAGCGTGTGCCGCCGCAGCAGTTTCATTATAGGAATGAATGGCCTTTTTGTGGAATTTATCGGGGTATAAACTTGGAAAAGTCACGGGAATACTGGACGAAGGCCCCGATAAATTCAACAAAAAGGCCATTCATTCCTTATAATTCCAGCATTTGAAATAAATTCATCAAGAAAATGTGTTTATTTTCCGTTTTCTTTTGAATTATTTTAACTGCGCCTGACGGTTACGGAAAGTAGTTCGGCATGGAGTTTACTGGGATATAAATTTTGGACAGAGACTTGCTACGGACCAATCAAAAGTTAGGGAATTGTGTAAATATTTTTGTGCTGGAATTATTAGGATATGAACAGCTCGCCATTCCGTCAATGAAGCACCGGTCATGCTTCTATCAAATCATGTAGATCGTTATTAAGCTACATGCGTCTGCTATTTGATCAGGGGCTACACTGGCCACCAATCCCATAGCCCCATTTCTCCAGTTACATCCACAACTGATGGATTAACAATACCAAATGTGCAACCACATCTGTAGCATATCAAATATCGGTCGAGTGCACTAAACGACTTTGGTAGATCTTTATTTGTGGGCATGCGCATTGGTGCTGCACTCCGCACCGGCGTAAAATGTTTCACGTCGAAATAAACGCCGGGGGGCGGGGGGGGGGGGGGGTGTCACTAAACTTCGTATGACTAAAATGTTCGTAAGTGCAACTTTCGGACCGTCTGGAAATTTCAATTGATGGATTTCCATGTATTGAGCATATGCAGCCTATGCTCAATAAATGTAAATCCAATAAGTGTTTACATTAAACAGCGTTAATGTGATATTTACAGACTATCATAATTTACGAACATTTTAGTCGTACTAAGTTTAGTGAAAAGGACCCAGGATTCCTGACGAATTCGCATTCAGCTACATTGCAGAAGATACTGCAAAAGCAAAGCTTCCGTTAGTAACCGGCGCAAGAAGTTTAAATATGCGCCGTTTACTGGACGAAAAATGCGTTTATGCAATAGCTCGAGTAGAGTTGAGTGGTATCTCGTACGGAAACTGGTGCATTTTTCGACGACGTGAAACATTTTACACCGGCGCCGAGTGCAGCACCAGTGATTAGCGAAATTCTGGAATTTTGTAACCAAATAGTGATTCGATGACATGTATTGGTGCATAATTATGCATACATTATGCCAAATCCACATAGAAAGGGGTATCAAAATACAAAATGAAATGCAAGGAATTGTGCACCCCTGACACAAAAATCAATTAAACGTAAATAAATTACCTGTAGTGAAATGATAACAGTCGAAATGTAAGGTTATGTGGTATATGTCAATGTACATTAATCATTTAACCCTTACACGAGATAATACACGTTAACAATTAACAGACTCAGAGTGCGACCGAAAACGATTCTGAAAACAAACGAAAGTATTCATTATAAATGAATCCAAAGAACAGCTTGGTGAGTATAACTATGCAAACTGAAATATGACACTTGTATAAAGTAGTCTGCTCTCAGATTAAATACAAATCTAAAATACAAGACGCGTTATGATATGTACATATGGACTGTTTGTAATGCAAATTGAGCAAAGGAAATAAAAGTTCCACTCTTTCGTGACGAGAATGTAAAGAAACTCTATGAGGCATTTGTTTAATCACAACTGCCATTAACAACTAGTCTACTAATGTTCCCCAATAATGGAAAACATTTACTTATATACGTTTCAATGTGTACACTGGGAAATATAAGCACGGTTACGCGGATTCGTCCGTCTGTTTGTTCTCTGTTTATACTTTGGGGATTCTACTCCTGAATCCTGTTGTCTGTTCTTGGAATTACAGAATTATATCGGCACGATGATTGCCGCGCAGCAGACAATCCGCCAGGGTAAGCGGATTACCGTGTTTGTCAATGGGGACTCCCATATGCGCGGGAAGATGATCACTTTAAACACACACGACACGCCGGATTTCGGATCTTTCTGCTCGTTTCTCACGGAACATGTGCCAAGCCGGACGGGCGGGTGCTACCGACGGATTTACACGCCCGAAGGCTCGGAGATCCGGGACCTGGACGATATCGAGGCGGGGCTGGAATACGTCATATCTAAGGACAGGTACCAGAAGATCGCGCCGGACTACGGGTAAGCCATTACCATATTAATTGTGTGCGTTTTTATGCATCATTAATAGTTGTGGCTGGAGAAATTGGACTTATGGGATATGTTATCAGTGTAGCTCTTGATCAAATAGCACACCACAGTAGCATGATAACGAGCTATATTGCGTGTTAGAAGCATGATGTGCGTTTCAGTGATGGAATGGCGAGCAGTGCAGATCCTCATCAGACGGATGAACAGGCTGATCTGGATCTACACTAGTGGCGAAGCCAATAAGATCCATTTCTCCAGTCACAGACGCATTTAAAATTAGTGTCCAAGTACCGTGGATGTTTTTGTTGTCTATACATTTAACTTAACATATTATATATCTTTAAGCAATTGAAAAGTGATCTACTCGAACATATTGTTACGACTGATATACATTTATGCGAAATACCGTGACTGGCTATTTTCGCATACCAGTGTTAACAATATACTCTATTACAGGTGCATGCCCACTCAGTAGGCACACACTGTTATTTATATTAGAGACATTTTCTGGCAAAATAGATATTCATTCACCATTACCCCACGTATTGATTGACATTATTATACATTTTATATTAGACGTAAATTTCCACACTGATATTAGGGGCGATAACCGTGTTTCCTTAAAATGCTATCGTACATTACTATTTATTCTCTGTATTTATTGTTTGATGTGCAATGATCATACATGTACTTTATAATCTGTCTAAAATATTATTTGTTCAGGTGACGCAATTAATTAGTATACATACTTAATTAAAAACTATCATGCCGTATTTGCATATGTAAGAAAATAGCCTGCTACCACCATGAGTCACTATCAGTAAAATAAATATTACTTATAACTGATAATATCTGTATAGCTGGCACTCGTATTTTTTTATAACTGGTGGAATTGTGACACGCTTAATTAATTCCTATAAAGAACAGTGTGTGCCTACTGAGTGGGCATGTACATTTAATGATTGCAACATTAGAAACATAGAAAACTGCACTACATGCATAATCAGTGTGTACGTGGTGTAGCTACAGAATTATAATCTGTTTCACGAAAGTTGCCCAAATTTTGCGGCCATATAAACAATTCAAAAACCATATTTTTTTCGATAATATTAAATTAAAGGAAAATTTAAGAATGAGCCTTCTTTTTATTTCGTGAAATTTTGTCAAATATTGACTTTATTGCGAAAACAAAATTTCCCCATGTTAAATCCCCATAGACATCTTCACGGAGTGAAGATGTCTATGGGGATTTAACATGGGGAAATCTTTTATAATTTCAGAAATACTTGACCGATTTTCAAAATTTAACTTTTGTTTTCTTAGTTAGATCATTTACAAGCTATCTAGCTAGGTTTCGGAGTCAATTTCCAAAATATTTCGTTTTTTGACTCCTCCCACACTCCTTTACCTCTTTTTCCCCCATGTTAAATTCCCATAGAGAAATAAATTTTTCGTAATAAAACCAATATTTGACCGAATTTCACGAAATAAAAAGAAGGCTCATTCTTAAATTTTGCTTTAATTTCATATTATCGAAAATAATACTGTTTTTTCATTGCTTATATAGCTGTAAAATTGGGGCAGGTTTCGTGAAACAGACAGTAAGTGTGTAGACATCCAATACGCAGTAATTAAGTATGCTCTTCTTTTTTTTGCAAGAATGTAGACGACGTTTCCAAACATTAACTGTATTTCAGATACAGAGAAATACCGGAGCGTACACGGCCTATATACCCGAAAAGTTACAGAAGAATCGATATAAGCCACATTGTGAGTATTGCAACCGCGATGCATCGTACCGAGTATGACAGCAATACCATAAATACATACACGATACTACCTATGCAAGTGCAGGGCTCCAGATAAGGAATTAGTAATTGAGTATTGTTACTCAATCATTTCTGAAGCAATTGGGTATTTCAAAATTTTAATTGGGTAAAATAAAATCACACTACTGTTTACACATCAACAGACCGTAATTATTGAATACATTGTAGTTTGCTTCGAAATGAAAACATGTCTTGGCATTTCATTAGAATTGTCTCCTTGGAGACAATTCTAATGAAATTCCAAGATGTGTTTTCATGGATAATAAGAAAAATATGCTATATTTGTGTTGTTGTTTTTTTATTGCTTTTTGATACTCGCTACTTCTGATTTCAATTGGGTTTTTGGTAATTTTAATTGGGTATTTAAGCAAATACGCAGCTTATCTGGAGCTCTGTGTACACGTATTGAAATTTGGTCAACTATTGATGTTATTACGAAAACTGTGTTCTCTATGGGAATTTAACATGGGGAAAAAAGAGGTGGAGAACCTGGAGGAGGAGTCGAAAAACGAAAGAATTTGGAAATTGATTCTGAAATCTAGTTAGATAGCTTGGAATATGATCTCACTAAGAAAACAAAAGTTACATTTTGAAAATATGTCCACTATTTTTGAAATTAGAAACATTTCCCCATGTTAAATCCTCAGACATCTTCACGCTATGGGGATTTAACATGTGGAAATTCTTTTTTTCACAATAAAATCGATATTGGATCAAATTTCACAAAATAAAAAGTAGTCTCATTCTTAAATTTTGCTATAATTTAATAATATCGAAAAATAATTATATTGTTTTTGCATTATTTATTTAGCCGTAACATTTGGGCAGGCTTCGTGAAACAGACACAATGTGTATGATCACGTGGTACTAACAACAACAACAACAACAAGTACTGAAACTTCAAGAATCCATCTGATTCAAAGTACGTATTATTTTATATTGTCCTTCTTACGTAACGGATTTTGATGAAATACGGCGCATCAAATGCGTCTTGTTCAGCTGCATTCGGTGGTCTCTGTACTTTGGCTCAAACTTCTGTCGTTTTTGCGAAGAATTGATTTCCGTGTCGGTAGACATCAGTCTGTGCCGAACTCACTGGACGAACAAATGCAGCACATGAAGACGCGTTTACTGCGCCATATTTCATCAAAATCCGTTACATATCAAGGAAAATATCAAATAATACTTAATTTGGAGTGGGCACGATTTCAACACTTTCAGCCACTGTTGTTGTTGTTATAACCACGTGATCATGTACCTTGAGACAGTATGCAGCTTTATTGGGGCGAGTTTCAGCGAAGAGGTACATGCTGTAAGCTTTGTATGTTTTGATACGAAAGTCATACGCTATTAATTATGCGCATAAATAACAGGGGTGGTAAAATGGCTACAATCCCACCCCAACCCCAAATATGTATTTACAATCCAAGCAGTAAAGTCAGATAAATGAAAAGTTCAAAGACAACCAAAAAAGCAAAAACCAAATGACTATTATTTTCAATGGTGGTTTTTGGTGTTCATGGTAATTGTTAATGTTCTGCCTTTCTGCTTGTACAGTGCAACCTCTCTACAACAGCCACCCATGGGAAGACACAAAACTGGCTGATGTAGAGAGATGGCTATTGTAGGGAGGTTAAATATAGATGCAAATGTCCATTTGGGATATAACATATCGGCTATTACAGAGAGGGTGTTGTTGTAGAAGAGAGGTGGCCGTTCGGGGAGGTTGGACTGTATACAATATTCTTTTGTGTTCGTTTTAGCTCACTGACTTTCTGCTTGTTCCTAAGTATAATGAAGGAAATTGTACCCATTTTCCAATCGTTGTTACGCGCTATTCATATATAAATGCTGACTTTGTAATCCTTCCAGATAAGGTCCGTATAACATGCCCTGAATCCGAAGCAGTGCCTATTTTTTCACCGTATTGTTACATATCAGGGGCCCGTTTCACTAAACTTCGTACGACTAAAATGTTCGTAAGTGCAAAATTATGATAGTCTGTACATTTCGCATTAACACTGTTTTCTTGTAAACAATTATTGGATTTACAACTATAGAGCATATACTGTATATGCAGCCTATGCTCAATAAATGTAAATCCATCAATTGAAATTTCCAGACGATCCTAAATTTGTATCGTCTGGAAATGTCACTTGATTGATTTACATGTATTGAGCGTATGCAGCTTACGCTCAATTCATGTAAATCCAATAATTGCTTACAAGAAAACACTGTTAATGCAAACTTTACAGATTGTCATAATTTTGCACTTACGAACATTTTAATCGTACGAAGTTTAGTGAAACGGGCCCCAAGGGTGGATCCAGGATTTATGTCAAGAGGAGCGTGGATTTCAAATGAGACATATATGATCGTCAACTTTCATAACATTCAGTTTATTTTCTGTATGTTTCTTATTTCTCATCAAAATTCTATGTTGTTAACACTCAATTGAACCGTCTCAACAAACTGAGTGGTAACACCATATACATTGAGTGAAAAATAAGGATATAATCAGATCTTTCCACGTAAAAAACGGGTAAAAATCTAAACTCGACACACTTTAGAGGCGGGCGTGCGCCGGACACGCCCTCGCCTGGATCCGCACCTGCATATTTTAAGGGTTTCACATTATTGTCTGACAAACTTGCCATCTAAGACACTGGCCCGGTACTCGTTAGGCCATACAGATTCAGATTCAATTGTTTATGTACGTCTTATCAACTGTGCATCATAAAATACATAGCAATAAAACAATACAGGTACATGTACAATTGCCATTCTGTAAGAATTATAAGACACGGCTCATTTAATGAGCAGCTATAATTACATTTCAGCATATATATGAAAGACATTACTTGAATAATAGGTTTCTATTGAAACTTTAAAAGGACTACACACCAATAATTCCAGCACAAAAATATTTACACAATTCCCTAACATTTGATTTGCCCGTAGCAAGTCTCTGTCCAAACTTTATATCCCAGTAAACTACTTTCCGTAACCGTGACGCGCAGTTAAAATAATTCTTAATAAAACGGAAAATAAACACATTTTCTTGATGAATTTATTTAAAATGCTGGAATTATAAGGAATTAATGGCCTTTTTGTGGAATTTATCGGGGATATAAACTTGGAAAAGTCGCGGGAATACTGGACGAGGCCGGAAAAAAAGGCCATTCATTCCTATAATAAGCCAACACAAAGAAGCAATAAACCATTGCAGTTGCCGTTGCCACCGCGCTTATCCTGCTTAAAAATATCGGTGGCAATGATAACCGCTGTTGGTTTATGTCTTTGTTGCGTCCCGCGTTGCATAGCTACCACTAATCGTGAGCATGGTGACAGCGCAAATGAACCATCACATGATTTATTTACATGCCTTAAGAGTAGGTTAAAACAGAATGAAATAAACCACAAACGAGTGTCTATATACAAAGGCATCTTATTAAGAAAATGCACCATTATCACCTCAAACCAGATTTGACATGAACTGATTAGCAGTATATATGCAACCGCAAACCGGAAGTTACACTAAACCAATCACTTACAAACCGTACGCAGGCTGATACACATTAATATAGAGATTTGACTGCATTAAAAATATTGCCAGTTAAATCAATATTGGTCAACTTTCACCATAAACTGTTCCTATCTATAGCACAGGTGGAAGACTCCGACCTATGACACCAACAAAAAATGCATATTAAAAAAAATCCCATTACCCCACCCACCTGGTATGGTACTGTACATGACGTTATTAACGGTTAATAGAAGGTTAGCAAGAGTACGGTTAATATGGGAAAAGCCCCCTTGTTTCTGACTCACACAAACACAATAAACATCGATTAATTTAATGACTTGTGTCTCTGGCAATCGAAAAAGATCTTAGGGGCTAGAATATACTCACTTCAAATCGCTGTTTCCAGCCGTTATCGAGTTATTCGCATTTTGTATACACCATCCAAAGCGAAATTTGCGTGTACGAAAGAATCTCACACAGAATCGGAGGCCGTCCGGCGTGGATTATCGGTCATATTTGGCGGATAGCTGATCGACAGCTCAAACTAATGTCGTGCACCATGACCATATACATTAGAAACTCCAACCATACAAAGTTCGTCCAATTGTGATCGTTCACCGATCTAAAAAAACACTTGTTTTGTCTAATTCTATAATAGAGTACTGGATGAGACCAAGTGGGTGGGGTAATGGATTTGTTTGTAATGTTCATTTTCTTTGTGTCACAGGTCCGAGTATTCCACCTGTGATCTATACAGCCATATGCTTTTCTGAAGGCAATGGAAGCGCAGAACGTTGACAGACGTTTCTTTTTGCGTGTTTCAATGATTCTTGTAAGTGTAGACAAATGATCAATCGTACTGCGCTTTTTCCTAAATCCATGTTGGTATTCCGTTAACTTCTCATTTGCGTCAGCCCAATTAGTCAACCGCTAGTTTAAAATCGAAGCATACACTTTATACAATGTAGAGGATAGAGTAATGCCCCTATAGGAAAGTGGGTATCTGTGATCCGTGGTGCCTGACTTCGGTATAGGATTAATGATACCTTTCCCCAATCGGAAGGGACGTTTCCATGTAGCCGATTTCACCAACATTGCAAAGTATACTTTTCTAGCAAAGTATACTTTGAGGGAGTAATCATTTATTTTTCCTGAAATGCATTATTTCATATAAAACTAACAACTGCATATATTTGATGATTAAAAGTATGCAGAATGATTATACTGAATGTATTACATTATCACAGCCAAAATGGCTGTGATAATGTAATACATTCAGTATAATAAAAATTAATAAATTTAACCTAAAATTGAAAATTTCTCCCTCAGAGTATACTTTGCTAGAAAAGTATACTTTACAATGTTGGTGAAATCGGCTACAGATCGTAGACATAATTATGTTAAATAAAATATGCAGAAATGATACTGCTGTGTCATTACGTATTACATCTGACGGTATTCCATCCGGTCCACAGGCTTTACCTGTTTTCGCTCGGAATATAGCTTGAAGTACCTCTAACAGGAAAATGTCGTTAGATAAAGCGGTGCTTATTTGATTACCTGTAGCATATTTCACCAATATTGCAAAGTATACTTTCCTAACAAAGTATACTTTGAGGGAGACATTTTCAATTTTAAGATAAATTTATTAATTTTTATTATTCTGAATTTATTACATTATCACAGCCATTTTGGCTGTGATAATGTAATACATTCTGTATAATAATTCTGCATAGTTTTAATCATCAAATATGTGCAGTGGTTAGTTCTATATGAAATAATGCATTTTGGGAAAATCAATGATTACTCCCTCAAAGTATACTTTGCTAGTTAAGTATACTTTGCAATTTTGATGAAATCGGCTACTGGTTGTAGTGTACATGTATGTGGTTCGACGGATCATCAACAGTTACATTCAGGAGAGAACTAAAATCATGTTTTCATTCATCTAAAATAATATGTAGGTCATTGGAAACAGAAATAACGTTCTTTCCCTGTTAAGTGTCCGCGTGCGGGAGATTTTGAGAGTGGTTCTGTAAACAAAACCCAAAAAACTCTGTATATTATTTGACACTATTTACTGGCGAAGTAATATGAAAACTGTTTGGGGACGTGTGCACGATTTATATCCGTTTGACGAATTTACACTGAATAAGTTTAATTAGAGTATTTTCTTCTTATTTTTTTCTAAAGTTTGATGGCAGAAATTTAAATGTATGCTAAAAACTTCCTTAACCCTTTGCAGACTGCAAAGGGTTGAGGAAGTTTTTAACATAAATTTACATTCGTTTTCTTTTCTCAAGACCTCGTTTGTTTTCACCGGATACGTAGGTAGGTTTTGGCCACCTGGGTGGACGCTTAACAGAGGAAAATAATGACATGCCTTACCTTGCAGGTAACGCCCGTAGAGCACGCAATAGAGCCTAAGCTGCGGCAGTCGCCCGGGCGCTCCCACTACCTGAACGAAAACACGCAGGGTCTACTTCTCCGGTGACTATCGTTTACTGGTGGCCGTTTCACTAAACTTCGTACAACTAAAATGTTCGTAAGTGCAAATTTAGGATCGTCTGGAAATTTCAATTAATGGGTTTACATTTATTGAGCATAGGCTGCATATGCAGCCTATGCTCAATAAATGTAAATCCATTACTTGTTTATAAGAAAACATTGTTAATGTGCAATTTACAGACTATCATAATTTTGCACTATGAACATTTTAGTCGTACCACAGGCGATTGAACTCCCCACCCACATAGCCCCTTAGATAAATCAATCTGGTCCGAGTATACTAGTACGTATATACATTTATAATAGTATAGGTGGGTGTTGTGGGGGGGGGGGGGGGCTCTGAATGTGGAGAGGGAACTTCAATCGCCTGTGGTCGTACGAGGTTTAGTGAAACGGGCCCCTGGTGCTGCTCTCCACACCGGCGTAAACTGTTTAACGTCGAAGTGTGCGCAGTATTCCTGACGAATTCCTATTCAGCTATATAATTATGATAAATGATACCGCATTTATACACACATCTTCGTCTAGTAACAGACGCAATAACTTTGCGTCGGTTACTAGATGAAACGTGCGTTTATGATGTCGTTTATGCGATACCTCTAAGTAGAGTTGAGTGTCATCTCGTCAGAACACCGGTGTACTTTTCGACGTGAAATAGTTTACGCCAGCGAGGAGCGCAGGTTGCGGTGTTACTAATTATAAGGGATGCAAATATTCGGCGAAAGTGTACGTTATACTAGACTAACACGCCATGTCTCTAAAACGGTGTCTACTGTTTCTTAATATTCTGGGCCCGGTTGCTGAAAGCTTCTGTTAGCTTAACAGAGCATTGCGAAGGATTTAACAGTCTGTTAAGCTAACAGAGGTTTTGAGCAACCGGGCCCAGATTTTTTTGTTTTCTTTTCTGTTAACGGGATGATGGTAACGGGAGTGAGTGAGCCATAGTGCTATGTAGATGTAGACCTCAGTCAATGTTTGTTTGTTTATTGGTGTTTAACGGTCTATCAACAACTAAGGTCATGTAAGGCCGGGCAAACGGGTTCGATCCCGTTTTAACCTGCTACATGTCATTGGGGTGGGGGAGGGGTCCCAAAAACAGAACGGAACATTTACATCGAGAAAAAATATATTCAGCCCTGAAATTAGAATAACCTGACCTGGTGTCAGGTCCATACCACACCAAAGTCACTTGGTCCTTTCCCCTAAAGTAGCATTACGAATAATCGTAATACTCACATAAGGGGTATAACCAGTTCGTACGGGGCGCCATGCAGGACAGGTTAATTATGTGTACAAAATTGAGTTTTGTAGCACTAAAAATCACAAAATTCAATTCTGTGTCACAAAATTCAATTCTGTCAATTCTGTGTCACAAAATTCAATTCTGTGTCACAAAATTCAATTTTGTGAAGACAGAATTCATTTTTGTCCACAAAAATTAGTTGCGTATGTCATCTCTACGTTGATTGGTTGAGATCGGTCTTAGTCCATTTTACTAGATGGTGGAGTACACTTGCAGGTTTAAATATTTCAATGCGAAAATATAACCCAATATATCAATATTATACTTCTTCATGGACAGTTATTTTGGTTATATTATGATTACAAATGAGTGGTCACACCATATAAGCATATATACTTTGAAGGAGAAATAAGAAAACTATTCAGAATTTTCCCTCATTTATGTAAACAGGGTCAAACATAAAGTAGCCGGGACATAGCTAGACCTGAGAGCATGCCCATATATAGAGAATACCAGGCTAGTGTATTTTGATATCAAGTTTATCAGGCAAGGCTAGGAAACGCGTAGGAATTCCGAGGCTTACGTGTTCGCAACTATGTGTCTACATGCATTATTTACAGTATACACCATCTTAATACATGTATCCATGGTATCTACACAAATACTACAAATGGTTTCCTCAAATGGCCCAATACACACATTCTGTTTATAAACACAGACAGCAGTCAGAACACAGGCCACAGCGCGTGTATTATTGATTTAACTGGGGCAAATGTACCTTGCGATACACACTAAATGACGTCAGTACTCGCGGGAGATCTACATGTACATGAATTATGTGTACAATTATAACGCAAATGAGTTTAAATACGAATGGGTTTGTCAACGTTTGACTGTTTGGAGATAGTTGAAGCAAAATGGCAGAATGAGAAATGAATCATCGGCAGAATGAGAAATGAATCATCGACATTGAATGTGTAGATCGGCGACCGTGACACATTTCTCCAGTGCAGTTTCTGACCAATGGTAGTCCTTCTTACATGCGTGTGCAGAATTGACAGAATTGAATTTTGTGACACAGAATTGAATTCTGTGGCACAGAATTGAATTTTGTGACACAGTGAATTTTGTGACACAGAATTGAGACACAGAATTGAATTCTGTGGCACAAAAGTGAATTTTGTGACACAGAATTGAATTTTGTGGCACAAAAATGAATTTTGTTGACAAAATTGAGCCATGTCCCACTTGGCGCCCCGTAGTTCGACTGTCGCATACAATATATTCGGTGGGCAAACATCGAACAATTAAAGGCACAGTACGGCTCAAGTTACCGAATTTGACCTCCTATTGGGTTTTCCCATGAATAAATCAAACAGTTTTCCATTTAGACACTCTTCCAAACTGTGTGCAGTCATTTTGGTACAAAAAAGACTTTGTAGCCGATAAAAATATCAATGTTTGTTGATCAACAAACAGCAGGTGCGTGTTTCAGTACCCCGAGCTATTTTCCGAAAGCTGCTGGATAACTCCGTGACCAATCCCGATTTGCTCCGGTAATTTCTCTGTAGTACTGTTTGTAACCCCCGTATATACGCACAACTTGATGACGTATTACACATAGCGCATTCCGGAAGCATTTTGACATTTTTGTAAATAAAATAAATATTGGAAAATATCTCCTCGGATCACCTAACGACGACCGGCATTACTGTGTAATCAGGTAATTTTATGTTCCACTTCACATCCTCGGACACATACGAAAGTTTATTCGTTTATTTCACATAAAACTACTGTTTTATGGTGTCAGGGTCATTTCGTACCCATACCATTTCGTTCCGTGTTTGGTCAATTCGTACCCATAGGCGCATGTTTTCCGGTAATTTCGTAAATATACATGTAGGTACGAATCGACCATAATGTTTGGTCATTTCGTACGCATTCTTGTTTAATTTTTTTATATATTCACATATATATTTGGGCATATATTTGCATATTTTAAATTTGTTTTGATGAAAAAGCTGGGTCATAACCCGAGATAAAATAAAATGAATGTTAGGTATAATTTAATCCTTTCACCCATAAGTAACTGGAAATTGGAATATATTTTTGGACCAATCCAATTGCCATCAAATTATGTTCAGACTACCTTAGTCCATTTATGAAAAGGGGATATTTTTGTTGTCAAAAATAAGAAATTATTTGCAAAAAGTGCAGATCCTGATAAGCCGGCTCGTGCTTGATTTTTATATGTTGATTTGCTGACCAATCCAATCGCCACAAAATGATTTTCAGACTAGTCCATTTATGAAAAGGGGATATTTTTGTTGTAAAAAATAAGAAAATTATTTGCAAAAAGTGCAGATCCTGATGAGCCGGCTCGTGATGGATTTTTTTATCGCCATGCACAAAATGGTTTTTAGACTAGTCCATTTATGAAAATGGGATATTTTTGTTGCAAAAAATAAGAAAATTATTTGCAAAAAGTGCAGATCCTGATGAGCCGGCTTGTGATGGATTTTTATATGTTGATTTCCGGACCAATTCAATCGCCACAAAATGGTTTTCAGACTAGTCCATTTATGAAAAGGGGATATTTTTGTTGTCAAAATAAGATGTTTTTGGCAAAAAGTGCAGATCCTGATGAGCCGGCTCGTGATGGATTTTTATATGTTGATTTCCGGACCAATCCAATCGCCACAAAATGGTTTTCAGACTAGTCCATTTATAAAAAGGGGATATTTTTGTTGTAAAAAATAAGAAAATTATTTGCAAAAAGTGCAGATCCTGATAAGCCGCTTGGTGATGGATTTTTATCGCCAATGCTGGTTTTCAGATAGTCCTTTATGAAAAATGGGATATTTTTGTTGCAAAAAATAAGAAAATTATTTGCAAAAATGAGTCCTGATGAGCCGGCTTGTGATGGATTTTTATATGTTGATTTCCGGACCGATTCAATCGCCACAAAATGGTTTTCAGACTAGTCCATTTATGAAAAGGGGATATTTTTGTTGTCAAAATAAGATGTTTTTGGCAAAAAAATAAAAAGTGCAGATCCTGATGAGCCGGCTCGTGATGGATTTTTATATGTTGATTTCCAGACCAATCCAATCGCCACAAAATGGTTTTCAGACTAGTCCATTTATAAAAAGGGGATATTTTTGTTGTTAAAAAAATAAGAAAATTATTTGCAAAAAGTGCAGATCCTGATGAGCCGGCTCGTGATGGATTTTTATATGTTGATTTCCGGACCAAATCCAATCGCCACAATAAATGGTTTTCAGACTGTCCATTTATAAAAAGGGTATATTTTTGTTTTAAAAAAAATAAGAAAATTATTTGCAAAAAGTGCAGATCCTGATGAGCCGGCTCGTGATGGATTTTTATATGTTGATTTCCGGATCAATCCAATCGCCACAAAATGGTTTTCAGACTAATCCATTTATGAAAAGGGGATATTTTTGTTGTCAAAAAAAGATTTTTTTTGCAAAAAGTGCAGATATGAGCCGGCTCGTGATGGATTTTTATATGTTGATTTCCGGACCAATCCAATCGCCTCAAAATGGTTTTTAGACTATTCCATTTATGAAAAGGGGATATTTTTGTTGTAAAAAATAAGAAAATTATTTGCAAAAAGTGCAGATCCTGATGAGACGGCTCATCACGAGCCGGCTCATTTGGATCTACACCATTTGGCAATACCACTATACAGGTAGTGTTGAAACGGTTAAATAGATGTTAGTTGGCCAGCTAACAGAGAATTAGCAATCTACTCATTTCGTCATGTACATATGTAGCTGTGATTGGAGAAATGGGGCTTAGTCAATTTGTGGCCAGTGTAGCCCCTGATCAAATAGAACACTCGTGTAGCCTAATAGCGATCTATATTACATGCTACCCAATGATTTACCATATTTTCTGGTAGCATTTATTTCCTTGAAGGAAATATTTCCTTCTGGACATTATATATAGAGAAACGTCATTTCCGGCGAAGAAAACAATTCATACGCGAACGTCAAAATTGTCAATTTTGATATTATAAGCTGGTCTAAGAGCAAATTTCACATTTTTTGAAAAGCATGTAATATACACTACCATTTTGAAATACCAGCTTTATTTCCCTTGATATCTGTAAATCAGACAAAGAAACTTGTGCTCGCTCGTTTCTTTATAAGACTTCCAGATGTCTCGTGATATAAATCCGGTACATGTATTTCAAAATGGTAGTTGAATAAACTCTACATATTGCTTGTTAGACGCACGACGGACGTTTCATTAATGGAATGACAAACAGTCCAGTTCCTGATCAGACTGCGGATGCACATGCTTATCTGGATATACACTGGTCGCAAAACCCATAAGCCCCATTTCTCCAGTCACATATATATGTTTGACACTAAAAAGTCTTTGGGGTTAATTGCTTGTATTTTGTAATCAGATATTTCGATGCATATCTGTTGATGTCATTTTATTTTATATTTTGTGTTGTTAATTAATTGGCAATTAACCGGAGGTACGAAATAGCGATTCCCGGGTGATGGAACAAGACCCACCACTTTCATAGGATTTATATACAATTTGTACATGTATGGGCCACCAAATCGCCAACCGTCATCAATAGCTTCCTTACATTGATCAGGGCTCCAGATAAGGAATTAGTAATCGAGTATTTTCATTCCATCATTTCTGAAGCAATGGGTGTTTCAAAATTTTAATTGGGTGGGTAAAATAAAATCACACTACTGTTTACACATCAACAGGCAGCAAGAATAAGAAAAAATATGTTATATTTGTGGTTGTTTCTTGTTTATTGTTTTCTGCAGCATGCTACATGTACCACCAAATTGTAATTGCTTTTTGATACTCGCTACTTCTGATTTCAATTGGGTTTTGGGCAATTTTAATTGGGTATTTAAGCAAATATGCAACTTATCTGGAGCCCTGATTGATATATAACGCTCCGTGTAATTTAGGTGACATTGACCTACTTTCACGAAATACATTGTACAGTCACATCCGTCAAGTTGTATACATTGTACATTCTCCTGATGTGTTGGATGTTCGCCAACCTTTATCAGTTGCTTCCTTACATTGATACCTAACCACCTGGGTCATTCAAGTGAACATAGAAATCGCATATCAGTTGTCGTCGTCCAAAATTTTGGACATAGGTCCATTGTAGGTCCAAATAGTTGGATGTTCGCCAAACTTCATCAGTAGCTTCCTTACATTGATAGAAACCATTCTGGGTCTTTGGGCGACACTGGCCTACTTTTCTCAAAAATATAGGTCAGGTCATCCATGTCAAAACTTTGACGTACGTCCCTATTTCGCATATATCCGGATACGTTTGTTGGATATATGCCAAACTTAATCAATATCTTTTGTCTCACTCATGCTAGATTGGCGGTAAAATTTAAAATTAGTAGCCGAAATTAACTTTCACAGTAAAATACTAAAATAAACAATACAATGTACTATTTTATATTACATAGAGAGTATAATTTCTGACATATCAGTAGCAAAAATGGCCATCTGAATGATTTCTGAAATATTGGTAGCCAAATGGCCATTTGAGTAGCCAAATTGCGACCATCCTAGCTCATGATACTGGAAAGTGAGACAGCGGTCAAAATTCTGGTGTCGTCTTCATCAACAATTTTGGACAAAGTCCAAATTTCGCTTATCTCTTGATCTGTTAGGCGGATAATTACCAAACTTCATCAATAGCTTCTCACATTGATAGCTATCCATCCGGTGTCAGAACCTTAATCATGACCATAATTTCATCAATAGCAGTGTATTTCGACTGACCGTGACCATGGTCACTGTATCAACAACTTTCGACATAAAAAAATATGTTGTTTTTTCTTCTTCAGGAAAACAGCAATGCATCAAGCTTGGACTCGAACTGGGCCATGTGAACACCGGATTGTCCACTGTGCATCTGGATCGATCGACATCAACAATCAGCAGGGAGGGTGAAGAAGAGAAGACACCATGTACACAAGACCCTTGGCCAGATAGAGAACAGCCGACGGACACTTATTTTATGACAGTGTTTACAGACTTTATGCAGTTAATTTGGCTACCAGTATAGATGTGAATATGTTTGTTCAAACACAGTGGGTATAGTTTGTCACAGGCACCTGCTATTGGGATGGGGTGGACTGAATCAGGAAGGGAAAACCCCCTCCAATTCAGACCATACATTTTTTTTTACATTCGCGATTTTGACGCGATTAAGCACAGCTATCGCGGAAAATTGATAAGCAAACCTGCCATTGCCCCTTTTTTGCTGGAAATAAGGACTGATGGGTTCACTCCGATATGCCCCAAAATCGTTCGAAAATGCAGTTTATAGCCACGAAAAGAGATGCACGAACACGCATGTAATAATATTGCATATTCACCAGTCAGGAAAACTTGAATTTTATACCCTATTGCACCCCGTCTTTCCTTAATTCCAGCCAAATGTATATGTAGATTTTCTCTAAATAACTCGTAAATGGCTGAATCTATGGGGACTAGAACATCGACAGGCATTGCTGATCAATTTTCCGGGTTATCTGCGCATAATTGCGTTAAAATGTTCTTGCCTGATTCAGTGCATCCCATCCAAATAGCAGGTGCATGTGACGTACTATACCCACAGTGTAAAAGTATGCTAGACATTCCTATTCCATTGTTAAATAACATAGGTTGGTGCTACTGGTAGCTGCAGAAACCATTTTGTTACTGTAACAGTGATTTGGCTAGGCTACTAATATTTCCAAATTTGGCTACTGAAAGGTTACGATTGGAAAAAGTAGTTTTGCAAATATTGGAGCTACTGGTATTGTAAAATTTTGTTCAAGGTAACCTTTAATTTTGACTATTTAAATTTCATAATCCTTGCGCTAACCTAGTGTTATAACAAACAGTGTAGACCCGGATCAGCTGCTCGACTGTGACTGGTGATCCGAGTCTACTACATCTATCACACGGTCAGAAGATCCATTTTGTCAGTACATGTCATCTCAAAAACTATACATTTTTCAGTATTATACTGATGACAACCAGTATACTTAAATACATGTAGATACATGTACATGAATATAATGAGACACAAACTATAACAGTTGCTGCTGCTTTTATTTTCCTCATTTAAATGATTGTACATGTAATGTTGAGCCTACACACTGTAGCACATATGATAACTCTTACATTAAAGGTACTGTGTCTCGGGATATATTCAGTGGAGGGCACATTAGTGTTGCCCTTGTCCGTCCGTCCCCTCCCCAACCTTGTAACTTGTAATACTTTTAAACAGTAATAGCTACAGACCTGAAACTGGTATGTAGCTTTCTTATGACTAGATGCACAAAGTTTATTTTGATTCTTTCAACCCCCGGGTCATGGATTATCTCCCCCATTTTCGACTTAGAATTTTGCCTCGTTTTACAGACGATTTGAACATATAATTTGGTTCCAGAAATACGATCTAAATTAACCTATTTTGTCCTAATCTGTTTCATCACATTCTAGGCATATCAGAGACCCAGTGCCTTTAATGCACCCGTTACAGATATTTTGTGAACAGTTCAGAAATTATCCGTAAAAAACACGAAAATCGGACTGATTTCATGATTCATCTGAAATCTACATGTGCTGTTTTTTTTATATAATTATGCAGATAACCATTACGATATTAGATAACACTTGTATCTGACCAGGCTACTCATTGTTCACAACTTCACAATTTGATCAATAAATGCCGTCGATGATACAGATATTGAAAAGTGTGGGTTATTGGGAATATTATGAGCTACCGGCTGAGAAAAGGAACCCTAGAACATGTGCAATCAGCATGGTGAGTGCATAGATCTGATCATGACCTACATTGTTTGAATTACTGTCATCAGCAAAACAATTATATTTTATACTGCGAAGTGGACCTCTATCTACAATTGTTGGACATGTTGTCAGGTCCATTTTCTTGGCTGGGGGCTATATGTGGCTATGACTGGAGAAATGGGGCTTATGGGATTTGTGACCAATGTAGCTCCTGATCCAATAGCACACTCGATAGCCTGGTGGTCTATATAGCTTGGTAGAAGCATGACATGTGTATCATTCACGGAATGGCGAACAGTGCAGATCCTGATCAGACTGCAGTCTGATCTGCAGCAATAGTGGTCACAAAACCCATAAGCCCTATTTCTCCAGTCACAGCCACATATGTGATCTGTGTGAATGTTACATTATTTCTTCGTAACGATAGCTTTTACTCGTTTGTTCTGTATAAGCTTACAAAAAGCCATGACAGACCATTTGCCCTTTCAGGGTATGGGGTCACGTGATTTCAGAACGACCCTAGATAATGTGTGATGTCGTTTTTACAGTAGATTTTCTTTACAATGTAATAAACCAATAATTTTCACGAAAAATAGAGTACATTTTATTTTGACATTTATTGATACTTGATTGTGGAGTCCGGTGATACCCATTATAAAAGTAAGAAGATTAGTACTAATCCTTTTACTTTTAGGAAAATGGAGTTAAATTATTCTGGTGAGTTGAGGATATATATTTGTACATATTCAATTCGAGAACACAACTACGAGAACTGCCCTGATCAAACGGCCTTGTGACATTTGTGGCAAGTGTAGATCCTAATCATTATGCACAGCAGTAATAAGCATATGCTCAACTGTCAGAATAGCGACAATAGCCGGGGGGGGATGCTGGTCACTAATGTTGTTAGGTGAATTTTCACCGCTGGGGTGAGGGGACATGCAATTGTATATGATGTACATAAAAAACTTACTTCTATAAGTAAGTTGAGGAACCGTTCTATACCTGATCATGTTTGATTCAAAGATAATTGCTTCGTAAATACATTTACATTTACTCTTTGTTATTAGAGACTATGACAATAGTGCAGTGGAGCTTCATAAATGTGAGAGTATATCTGGCCCATGTGTATTTACATATATCACAGTACAGTGTCTAGGAAAAGTGTACACGTTAGTTTATGTACATATTGAGAATGTTCGCAAAAGTACACCAATATCTCACTTAAAGTACATCTTGGTTTAGTATAACTTAAGGAGTCCGTTGTCCTAGCTTTTCTATGTATGATTGGCCACATTATATCATATGTTCTACTTCTCATTGTCAGTTCTTTGTCAAATGCCGGAAGACGTGAAACTAGCTGATGGCTGGCACACACACAAACATGCGACTTGGCCACTCCATGTGCCGTATATGATACAGTAACGAGGCAGTGTTCATATATATGCTTATATATTCCATCACTTTTACGAAGCAATTTGTTTGAATCATATGATGATCAGGGGTCCCATAATTATGTCCTCATCATGACATTAGTGTCTTGCAACTCGAAACTCCATGTTCTCAACTTGAAACTCGAAAATATTAACTTGAAGCTTTCAACTGAAAACTGAAGAATTCTGACTCGAAAGTCAAGAATGTCAACTTTCCTTAGTCTTTTGACCTTCAAAAAACAACAGTGAAAGTGAAAGGGTTAACGTCCCAGCAATAGCTAAGGTCATTGTGAGACAGGACAACAGTTTAAAGTCTCATCAGACAGACCAGTGGCAAGGAAATACTATGAAAGTATTTTTGGATGCCCTAGGCAAGGTTTGAACCCACAACCTCCGGATTGGAGTCAGGTGTTTCTAACCCCTATACCAGAAACCCATCCCTCATTTGACCTTGAACACAGGTGAATAATGGGTGGCGCGATAGAAACCTTTAATGCAAAATTTTGCCAAAACTTGGCGTTGACATGGCCATTTAAGCCACATGGGTGGTGAAAGAGAATGGGTTTTATGTCCCAGCAACAGCCAAGGTCATGTAGGAATGGTAGATCATTTTCAAATCTCACCTGGTGGGATTTTGGGATTTACCCCTATCACAACAAGTCTTTAACCTGGCCTAAAATGACCTTAGCTGTTGACAGGCCATTAAACACATTCAATCAAATCATCCTTACTGGAATCCCAATATCCCTGGTTTGACACTCAGGTGCATGATTGCCTTTCTTGTTACTTGAGAGTTGAATCAGGTTATACCCATCATAAAAGTAGTAGGATTAATACTAATCCCATTACTTTTAGGAGCTGGGGCTAAGTGACTGGTGTGGCGAGAACCTGGCACCCGATCAGGTTCTTTTCTTATTTCACACCTGAATATATATATTTCAGTGACTTTCTCCCCATCGATGAAATTGAAATATGGGATTTGACTGTTAACCTGGCCTAAAATGCCCATAGCTGTTAACAGGCCGTTAAACTCCATTAATTAAACTGGCAAGTATTCCTGTCCCATTTCCCACTAAACTCCATTAATTAAACAGGCAATTAGTCCCGTCCTATTTCACACATCCCAAGGACATCAGTCTTCTGCGGAGTTGACGGTTATGGCTTGTGAAGAAACTCAACACCAGTTAAAAATACTTGACTTTAGACATCATTAGGTCGATGACACTATGTTGACACCTCAGTGGCACCAAATACTCCTGCAAATATACAAGAACAACATTTTATATTTCTTTGCTAGGAGTAACCATTATGATTACAACATGCACATTTTCAAGATCCCCTGACTGGCAGCCTTGACAATAATAACATGTGCCCTCAGTGACCTTGACATTGTCGAAAGCATGTAGCGGTAATACATGTTAGCAACACCTTTCATTTTCTTAAATAACTTCTGATCCACTTTATCGATTTTAATAATATTTGGCCATAACGTGTGTCTAGGTATAGTAATTGGTTTTGCAAGCACCACACGTATGAATTAAGACACAAAGTTACGGTCACTGAGAACCTCGGGGGGTGGGGGGGGGGGAAACTGGCTACAAATGGTAAAAGCCCCAATCCCCCAGCCACACATATATATCAACAGTCACGACTGGTCACAAGTGCCATAAGCCCCAATCCTCCAGCCACATATAGAGACCAGGAGGCAGATAGGCCACAATTCATATAAGCCACATTCACAAAGGCCACATACATGTACAGAGATCTGTAGCCGATTTCATCAAAATTGCAAAGTATACTTTTCTAGCAAAGTATACTTTGAGGGAGTAATCATTTATTTTTCCCGAAATGCATTATTTCATATAGAAACTAACGACTGCATATATTTTGATGATTACATGTATGCAGAATTATTATACTGAATTTATTACATTATCACAGCCATTTTGGCTGTGATAATGTAATACATTCAGCATAATAAAAATTAATAAATTTATCCTAAAATTGAAAATTTCTCCTTCAAAGTATACTTTGCTAGATAAGTATACATGTACTTTGCAATGTTGGTGAAATAGGCTACAGGAGTCAGACTGGCCACAATTTCCATAAGCGCCAATTCTCCAGCCACAGTGACATAGAGATCAGCAGACTGGCCACACAATATAGAGATTAGCAGACTGGCCACATTTGCCATAATCATGATAAGCACCAATTCTGCAGTGACATATAGAGATCCCGAGTCAGACTGGCCACAATTGACATAAGCCGTAATTTCCAGCCATATATACAGATTAGGAGTCAGACTGGCCACAATTGCCGGAAACCCCAATCCTCCAACCACATGTAGAGATCAGATTCAATCTTCCAGCCACATATAAAGATCAGAAGTCAGACTGTCAATCTTCCAGTCACACAAATGACATACCCTAAGCTTCAATCCTCCACCCACATATCAAGATTGGTAGCCGATTTCACCAACATTGCTAAATAAACTTATCTATACTTAGCACTTTGTGGGAGTAATTATTATTTGTACTGAAATGCATTATTTCATATATAACAACTAACTTTGTACTTGATTATTAAAATTATGCAAGAAGTACATGTATTGTACTGAATATATTCATTATCATTAAATCAAAAAAATATTTATTTATGCATAATTTGAAAATTGCTCCCTCAAAGTACACTTAGAAAGATAAATGTAGTTAGTTATTTCGATGAAATCAGCTACAAGCGTCAGACTGCCCACATATGCCATAAGTGCATTGCTATCACTAAGCTAATCCCATGGCAGGCAGCTTTGATAATACAAGGTGATCGCTGGCGAGAAACAAATCACCTGATGACGTTTAAAAAACAAGGCGAACGCCAGGAAGTGTCTCGCCCACTAAACAAGGCGATCACCACAAAGGTCAAAGGTCAGGTCGGTCAAGATGAGAATTCCAAAATTATTGATATGAAGGTCAAGGTCACACAATGACACTGGGTGAATAGCCATCAATGTGAGGAAGCTATTGATAAATTTGGTAATGATCCATCAACGTTAAGAATCTACTGATGAGGTATTCAAATATTTGGACGTACGTCTAAAATTATTGACACAAAGGTGAAGGTCACCTGTGAGAAAGTTAGTGATGAAGTTTGCAAATTAATGATCGACTAACGGATTGAGAGATATGACATTTTTTTTTACTTACATGTACGTCCAAAATGTTGTTTTTCTGGACGACGGAATTGCGACTGCTAGGTCTTATTTTCAACTTTCGTGGGCGAGACAAAAAGTGGTTTTTATGGTAAGAAATTGCATTGAAATCAACGATATTATTCTGCTGTCTACATTGGTAAATTGAAACAAACAGGATGGGGGTGGGGGCGGGCATTTGTTAGTATAATCAACTTACCTTCCAAGAACTTCAATGACTGCTACATCCCGGACCGAGTTACGAACAAACTGATTGTTGATGGCGCCGACCGTCGATTGTATCATGGAGTGGGACTGTCACTGCACACACTTCACAAAGACTGAAAGAGTTCACAATACCTGGTTATACCCTTTGCTATAGCTGCACATTTTTCGATTTATAGGCAATAGGTTGCATTATATCGCAACACCAGTCAATGGTATAAATTATGCGGAATAACGTTTCACTAAAATATAGCAATAATCTGCAGGGCATTGACATTCATAGCTATATAGTTATTGAGAGACAAATGTACAATATGAGAAAAAAATATTATCATGAACTTTGTCGAAAATCTAAATAACTGTTGCACATCGATTAATCAGGAAGCTCAATAGGAAGCAGGTCAGGTGTGTAGTTAGTACGGTTTAAACGTTTTACGACTTGCTTTACCAAAATTGGAAAATTCAAGTTCTAAAAGTCGAAAAGGGGGAGATAATCCATGACCCCGGGGTCAAATAAAAAATCAAAATAAATGTTGCGCATCGACTCATCAGAAGCAAGCTACATACCAAGTTTCAGGTGTGTAGCTAGTACAATTTAAAAAATTATGACTTACAAGCCAAAATTGGAAAATTCTAATTTGAAAAGGGGAAGATAATCCATGACCCCGGGGTCTAAATAAAATATCAAAATAAATGTTGTGCATCGACTCGTCATAAGGAAGCTACATACCAAGTTTCAGGTATGTATATAGTACGGTTTAAAAGTTTTACGACTTGCAAGCCAAATTTGGAAAATACTAAGTGGAAAAGGGGGCGATAATCCATGACCCCTGGGTCGAATCAAAAATCTAAATAAACTTTGCGCATCTACACATCATAAGGAAGCTACATACAAGTTCCAGGTGTGTAGCTAGTACAATTTAAAAGTTTTACGACTTACAAGCCAACATTGGAAAATTCTAAGTCGAAAGAGGCAGATAATCCATGACCCGAGGATCAAATAAAAAATGGAAATAAAACTTTGCGCAAATAATACTCATCATAAGGAAGCTACATACCAAGTTTCAGGCGTGTAGCTAGTACGGTTTAAAAGTTTTAAGACTTACAAGCCAAAATTAAAACATTCTAAGTAAAAAAGGGGAGATAATTCATGACGGGGGTCGAATAAAAAATCAACATAAACTTTGCGCATCGACTCATAATAAGGAAGCTCAATACCAAGTTTCAGGTGTGTCGCTAGTACAAATTTAAAAAATTTACGACTTACAAGTCAAAATTGGAAAATTCAAAGTCGATAATGGTGAGATAATCCATGACCCCGGGGTCAAATAAAAAATCAAAATAAATTTTGCGCATCACATCATCACAAGCAAGCTACATACCAAGTTTCAGGTGTGTAGTTAGTACGGTTTAAAGGTTTTACGACTCGCAAGCCAAAATTGGAAAAGTCGAAAAAGGGGAGATAATCCAGGACCCCGGTATTAGCTATTACGGTTTAAAAAAATTACAAGTTACAAGGCAAAATTCTAAGTGGAAAAGGGGGGAGTTAATCCATGACCCGAAACAGTCTCGGTCCAAAAATGGCTTATCTGATGGGGAAACGGAAAACGGTCTATAGATCGTGCTGTCAAGTTGAGTTAAAAATGTGCAGCGAGTTGAAATGCTATTATGACCATCTCATCTGCACGTCCTTAAATTATAGCTTCGAAAATCTCAGCTCTACGGGATGTGTTTTACTATTTCATCTGTCTTTTATATTTTCTGTATCCGTGAGAGCCGAGACCCTTATAAATACTTACAGTGTAAAATTTAGTCACAATAACAGCCCAATTTGTCCTGGTGTTCTGCTACAAAAATGGGAATAAAAAAAGGATAACCAATGTCAGGGCTCCAGATAAGGAATTAGTAATTGAGCATTGTCACTCCATCATTTCTGAAGCAATTGGGTATTTCGAAATTTTAATTGGGTAAAATAAAATCACACTAATGTTTTACACATCAACAGACAGCAATTATTGAATAGTTTGCTTCAAATGAAAACACGTCTTGGCATCCAAGGAGACAATTCTAATGAAAATTGTCTCCTTGGAGACAATTCTAATGAAATACCAAGATGTGTTTTCATGGAAAATAAGAAAACTATGCTATAGTTGTGGTCTGTTTATTGTTTTTCTGCAGCATGATAAACGAACCAACCACAAAATTGTAATTTCTTTTTGATACTTGCTACTTCTGATTTCAATTGGGTTTTTTGGCCATTTTAATTGGGTATTTACGCAAATACGCAGCTTATCTGGAGCTCTGAATGTCAAACAATGTATATACCTACATGTGTATTATTAGTCTATGAATGTTTTTAACATGGCCATGAGGCATGATGACTGCATGTGAAGTGTTAAAACTTCTCACTCGTCAGACTGTGTAGCAAAACGCCAGGACAAATTGGCTTGTTATTGTGACAAAATTGTACACTGTAAGTGTCTCAGCTCTCACGGATACAGGAAATACAAAAGACAGATGAAATAGTAAAACACATCCGTAGAGCTGAGATTTTCTAAGCTACCTTAAATACTGCATTAAAAGGATAAGAAGCCCAAGAATAGCATCCGGGCCACACTTTTGCCCTTTCTTCCAAGTTCCACTGACTCGGTCATGACACAGGGCTACTAAAATAAGTCCACTGTAATGCAAGTCAATACTTATTGTAACATCATTACTGTGTCAGTGTGTGTTACAAGTGGGTGGGGTAACATTCAATGTTGACTGATTCACGAATACGTACTCGGGTACAGTACTGTAACTGGTGTCATGAGATCGTGAGAGTCGCTCGGCTGTTCTGGTTCGATTGTGTATAATGTCAATGTCATTGATGCAATTGTAGTTAAATAATATCGTCTTCGCGAGTCTGAAGAAACAAATGTTTACTTTCTTGTTGTTGTTGTTCCCCTTCAATTTAGCGCACGTGCTTGTGACGTCATGGTTTTGTGTGTAAGCAGTTTTCCGACATGTCTCCGAGTAGTAGCGAGTATGCTAGCGCGGAAACGCTCGGATTCCGAAAATGAAAAGTGTCAATATTGACATTATGCGCTGAGTGGTACACAAAACAAGTTTTTGTTTACCTTTTGTTGTCTTCACATTGCGATTATGATATGAATCTCAAGACTTGGGATATATATATTAGGCAGTATATGTAGTTTTGGTGTACTAAATCAGTTGCCAAACATGTTTTTGTGTTTGAAAAAATCTGAAAATTGGAATACTGAGCCGTTCTGTGCCTTTAACAGAATAAAACACGATATTCTCAGTGAATTATGAAAATAGATTGTGCTGGTGCATATCACTTCGTACAAATTAGATACAACAAAGTTCACAGTTGTATAGTGGGTGGTTGGTTGGAAGCATGTGAAGGGTAGGTTTAACGATATTTATCCCGTCAACACAGTGCGTATGTGCCGTGCAACATTTTTGATATCCTGGCAATATGACCTAATTACTGCGTATGAATATGTACGTTTGTACAGCTATTTGTGGGTGTTGACGGGATAAATAGAATACTAGGTTAGTGCCGTGAATGGAAAAAAATATCGACAGAGCCTCGCCCATCCCGTTTCCTAAGCCTTGCCAGATATATTTCCCCATTCACGACACTAACCTACTATTCTCTATATATACTATTAAAATAATAATCTGTAACGCGGATACCGACCTCCCTATTTCATGCGGACCTTGCATATATCTCCCTACTGTCTGTTCCACGTTTTTCTGTCGACAAACTTTTGACTATTAAACATATTAAATGTAAAATAATATTTAAATGTATACTTTTTCACCAATAACAAAAAAGTAACCTTCCCAAATTGTGTTGCTTAATGAAATTCCATCAAATATTGATTTCATAGCGAAAAAGCGATTTTCCTATGGGAATATTAACATGGAGGAAAAGGGTTAGAAGCGCTGGGGGAGGAGTCAAAAAACGAAACATTTTGGAAATTGACTCCGAAACCTGGCTAGATAGTTTGGAAATGATGTAACTAAGAAAATAAAAGTTAGATTTTGAAAATCGGTCAACAAATAAAAAATTATTAAAAAAAATATATATATTTTTAGCCCCCATTTTAAATTCCCATAGGAAAACAGTTTGTTCACAATAAAATCAATATTTGACGGAATTTCATAAAATAAAATTGGGGAGGGGGACTTTTTTGTTATTGATGAAAAAGTACTTAAAAGTACTTAAAAGTATTTAAATATTTTGAAGACTTAATCTGTTTAATGGCCGAAAGCTCGTCGGCAGCAACACGTGGAACAGACAGTAGAGATGTGATGATATATAGTGTTGTATCTGTGTGCAGGGTGCATATAAACGGCATGAATGAGCGGCCATTCTTCCCCGTGTCCATCCAACACAAAGACAAGTACAGCATCGCCAAGATATTCAAGACCATAGGGGATGAAATCATCCTCAAACTATTCGACACGCGACCCTTAAAATGGTAAATCTCGGATCATAATGTAGTGCAGCGTCTCAGGCTGATTTCACCAACATTACTAAGCATACTTATCTAGCTAAGTATACTATTTCGAGGGAATAACCATTTATTTTTCCCGAAATACATTAGTTCATATATAACTAACAAATGCATATATTTGATGATTAAAAGTATGCAGAATTATTATACTGAATGTATTACATTATCACAGCCAAAATGGCTGTGATAATGTAATACATCCAGTATAATAAAAAATAATAAATTTATCCTTAAAATGAAAATTTCTACTTCAAATTGTATTTAGCAAGATAAGTATATTTTGAAATGTTGGTGAAATAGGCTACTGATTATCAGGCAAGCTCACGCAGACATATGAAGTTCTCATTTAGGGCACCATCACTGTTTTATCAGTTATTCTGACGAGTGCATGAATACACTGAACAGTATACGTGTACAGATGGAAGACCCGGACCTCTGACACCACAAAAATGCCTATTAAAAAATCCCATTACCCCACCCACTTGGTCTCGTACATTACCATCTTCTATTTATAGATATAATATGGTATTTTTCAATAGGCATTTTTTTTGTGTCGTAGGTCCGAGTCTTCCACCTGTGTCTGCGTGCGCATCGGCTATGCCGGTTGAAAACTCAATATGCCCGTGTGTATGAAGTTGGGACACATAGCCTATGTGAGTGTGACCGGATACATTGGGGTTATGGGTTTCACGAATAGTGTAGCTCCTGATCAAATAGCACACTCCTGTAGCTGGATTATACGGAGCCCCGCAGGGGATGTAGACTTTTTTATTATTATTATTAATTCGTTCCCACGAAATAACAATTCGTTCCCTCAATTTAACAACAATTTATTCCCTCAATTTAACAATTCGTTCCCACGAAATAACAATTAGTTCCCACGGGAACGAATTGTTAATTCGTGGGAACGAATTGTTATATCGAGGGAACGAATTGTTAATTCGAGAGAACGACTTGTTAAATTGAGGGAACGAATTGTCATTTCGTCGGAACGAATTGTTAATTCGAGGGAACGAATTGTTATATCGTGGGAACGAATTGTTAATTCGAGGGAACGAATTGTTAAATTGAGGGAACGAATTGTTATTTCGTGGGAACGAATTAATAACAAAAAATCCATGTCCCCTGATGAGCTCCGTAGAATTACGATCTATATTGCTTGACAAAAGCATGACAGTTGTTTCGTTGATATAATCTGGAACAGTGTATATCCTGATCACATCTAGTGGGGATACACATACTGATCTGGATCTACACTTGTTGCAAACCCATAAGCCCCATGCGGATACCATACATGGTACAGATTGTGATGAAACTGGACTGTATTAACCCTTAGACCGCTACACACAAAAAGTGTCGCCTGTTGTTGCTTTTAGATCTTGCTTTATTGTCACGCATGTTGTAAATTACTCTAAAGTGCTGTCCAAGCATGTTTTTATGATAAAAATGGAAAATAGAAAATAAACAGCAGACGATAAACAATTAAGATAGCGGTCTAAGGGTTAAACATCTGGAGCTAGAGAGAGTGAAAACATTATGGTCCAGACGTAATATTGCAGTAATGGAACTTAACCCTTACACTGCTGAATGAAATGTTGTCGTCTGCTGTTTATATTTTATTTTCGATTTTTTAATCAAAAACATGCTTTGACAGCATTTTTAATGGAAATGATTCTAAAGTACTGTCAAACCATGTTTTTATTGAGAATCAGGGCAAAATATAACGCTCAGCAGGCTAAGGGTTAATAGGAACTGTGCCTTAGATAATACTTTCGGTTGTCAATGCAATTTGTCTTGTAGTTAACTTCTGTATTTATCATGGATCAATTGACTTTGTCTTGTAATTTTAAACCATATACAGTGGAGCTCCTCTAAACCGGACACCCTGGGGACCCCATCGTGCTTAATTTAGATGGGTTTTCAATGTAATTTATTTCATTGTCCTGTCTGTTCATGACTGAAAATGACAACACTTGGTCATCAAGTGCTTATAACAGTGGAATCCCTCTAAACCGGACATCCGGGGGACCTCCCAGGGCGTCCAGTTTAGAGAGATTGCACTGTAATTTAATTGATCAAGTTTTAAAGGTATCGACTGAATATCTCATATGTATCGTTCAACGTCAGTGCAGAGAGAGTTTTGTAAGTTCCTACATTATGTTCAACAATTCTGCAAAAACCAGGAACCCACTTGGGAAAAGTGGGTTCCTGGTTTTTGCAGAAATGTTTGGAAAAGTGGGTTCCTGGTTTTTGAAGAATTGTTTGGAAAAGTGGGTTCTTGGTTTTTGCAGAATTGTTGAACAAAAGTGGGTTCCTGGTTTTTGCAGAATTGTTTGGAAAAGTGGGTTCCTGATTTTTGCAGAATTGTTGAACAAAAGTGGGTTCCTGGTTTTTGCAGAATTGTTGAACAAAAGTGGGTTCCTGGTTTTTGTAGAATTGTTGAACAAAATTGGGTTCCTGGTTTTTGCAGAATTGTTTGGAAAATGGGTTCCTGGTTTTTGCAGAATTGTTGAACAAAAGTGGGTTCCTGGTTTTTGCAGAATTGTTTGGAAAAGTGGGTTCCTGGATTTAGCATAATTGTTGAACAAAAGTGGGTTCCTGGTTTTTGCAGAATTGTTTGTAAAAGTGGGTTCCTGGTTTTTGCAGAATTGTTGAACAAAAGTGGGTTCCTGGTTTTTGCAGAATTGTTTGGAAAAGTGGGTTCCTGGTTTTTGCAGAATTGTTGAACAAAAGTGGGTTCCTGGTTTTTGCAGAATTGTTGAACAAAAGTGGGTTCCTGGTTTTTGTAGAATTGTTGAACAAAATTGGGTTCCTGGTTTTTGCAGAATTGTTTGGAAAATGGGTTCCTGGTTTTTGCAGAATTGTTGAACAAAAGTGGGTTCCTGGTTTTTGCAGAATTGTTTGGAAAAGTGGGTTCCTGGTTTTTGCAGAATTGTTGAACAAAAGTGGGTTCCTGGTTTTTGCAGAATTGTTGAACAAAAGTGGGTTCCTGGTTTTTGTAGAATTGTTGAACAAAATTGGGTTCCTGGTTTTTGCAGAATTGTTTGGAAAAATGGGTTCCTGGTTTTTGCAGAATTGTTGAACAAAAGTGGGTTCCTGTTTTTTGCAAAATTGTTGAACAAAAGTCGGTTCCTGGTTTTTGCAGAATTGTTGAACAAAAGTCAGTTCCTGGTTTTTGCAGAATCGTTGAACATATTTTATTATTGCGGAAAGATTGTTAGTTCTTACATTGACAGAAACATTTGATTGACCAAGCATCCAAAGCTCTTTTCGGCCTATTTAGAAAGATTAACAACTTGTCAACTCCAGTAGACTGTCAGCTTAAGTTATTTGATCAATGTATCACTCCAATTCTCTGCTATGCCTGTGAAATCTGGGGATTTGAAAACATTTCGGCTATAGAAACAATTCATTTGAAATTTTGTAAAACTGTTTTGGGGGGTAAAGAAATCCACACCAAATTTCATGGTTTATGGAGAACTCGGCAAATTTCCGCTTATTATTGACATTAAATGTAGAAATTATTTCGTTTTGGGCAAAATTAGTTTCAGGGAAGCAGAGTAAAATTATTGTTTCTTATGTATAAGTTATTATATACACAACATGAAGCAAATGTGACTCATTTCCGATGGATTCAGAATGTTAAATCTATTTTAACTGAAATGGAGTTCCTGGCGTATGGCTTAGCCAGAACGATGTTAATGCTATCTGGCTGAGCCACTACGCCAGGACTCAGCTTCAGAACCAGTTTATTCAGTCATGGCTCACCAGCATCGATTCATCTTCACGTGGAATTACGTATAGAATCTTTAAAACAGAGTTTGGATTAGAAACATATTTAATTAATCTCACGGAAAGGTTAAGAAAAACATTGACCAGATTTCGAACTTGTAATCATAGACTGGCGGTCGAAACTGGTAGATAGACAGGTATGCCGAGAGCAAGCAGGGTCTGCAACAAATGTGGCGCTGGTGCTCTCGGTGACGAGTTTCATTTCCTTTTCGAGTGCCGCTTCTATGATGAAGTTCGAAAACGGTATATCCAGCCATTTTATTTTAGAAGACAAGACCAAATATTTTAAAATTCGCACAGCTATTTGAGAAAAAATCTGGAAAGCAATTAAGAAATTTAGCTATTTTTATAAGAAATGCTTTATGGTTATAATGACTAGTGAGCTTATACATATGCATTTTGTATTTTTACCCATCGTTGTATTATGTAATCTATTGTATACCTCGTGTGTCACGTATGTGGCTTAGAGTGAATAAAATGTATTGTATTGTATTGACAGGATGTACAGAATTGACGGCCTGGGCGGCGACAGTCATCACTTCACGGAGATTACCGATCCCAGCCAAATACAGCCGAATGAGCACGTGCTCGTTCGCCCGAAAGAGGACCAGACCCTCCACACGCTATATTACCCGCTGAGTGGCATGAGTAACTTCCGGGTGATAACGGCACCCAAGATTGGACAGCACTACCTATTCAACCCATTCCCGCAAAAATTGCTCCGGAGGAGGGCGAAATATGTACCAAGGTAGGGGACTGTTCACTGTGGTAGACGTATAGACATAATAAACCCATTCCCGCCAAAACTGCTCAGGAGGAGGGCGAGATATGTACCAAGGTAGGGACTGTTCACTGTGGTAGACTTATAGACATAATAAACCCATTCCCGCCAAAACTGCTCAGGAGGAGGGCGAGATATGTACCAAGGTAGGGGACTGTTCACTGTGGTAGACGTATAGACATAATAAACCCATTCCCGCCAAAACTGCTCAGGAGGAGGGCGAGATATGTACCAAGGTAGGGGACTGTTCACTGTGGTAGACTCATGGACATAATACATCCATTCCCGCCAAAACTGCTCAGGAGGAGGGCTAGATATGTACCAAGATAGGGGACTGTTCACTGTGGTGGTCTTATAGACATAATAAACCCATTCCCGCCAAAACTTCTCAGGAGGAGGGCGAGATACGTACCAAGGTAGGGGACTGCTCGCTGTGGTAGACGTATAGACATAATAAACCAATTCCCACCAAAAACTGCTCCGCAGGAGGGCGAGATATGTACCAGGATAGGGGACTGTTCACTGTGGTAGACTTATATACATAATAAACCCATTCCCGCCAAAGCTGTGCCGAAAGAGGGCGAGATATGTACCAAGGTAGGGGACTGTTCACTGTGGTAGACTTATAGACATAATAAACCCATTCCCGCCAAAACTTCTCAGGAGGAGGGCGAGATATGTACCAAGGTAGGGGACTGCTCGCTGTGGTAGACGTATAGACATAATAAACCCATTCCCACCAAAAACTGCTCCGCAGGAGGGCGAGATATGTACCAGGATAGGGGACTGTTCACTGTGGTAGACTTATATACATAATAAACCCATTCCCGCCAAAGCTGTGCCGAAAGAGGGCGAGATATGTACCAAGGTAGGGGACTGTTCACTGTGGTAGACTTATAGACATAATAAACCCAATCCCGCCAAAATTGCTCCGGAGGAGGGCGAGATATGTACCAAGGTAGGGGACTGTTCACTCTGGTAGACTTATATACATAATAAACCCAATCCCGCCAAAATTGCTCCGGAGGAGGGCGAGATATGTACCAAGGTAGGGGACTGTTCACTCTGGTAGACGTATAGACATAATAAACCCATTCCTGCCAAAACTGCTCCGGAGGAGGGCGAGATATGTACCAAGGTAGGGGACAGTTCACTGTGGTAGACTTATAGACACAATAAACCAATTCCCGCCAAAACTGCTCAGGAAGAGGGCGAGATATGTACCAAGGTAGGGGACTGTTCACTGTGGTAGACTTATAGACATAATAAACCCATTCCCGCCAAAACTGCTCAGGAGGAGGGCGATATATGTACCAAGGTAGGGGACTGTTCGCTGTGGTAGACTTATAGACATATTAAACCCATTCCCGCCAAAACTGCTCAGGAGGAGGGCGAGATATGTACCAATGTAGGGGACTGTTCACTGTGGTAGACGTATATACATAATAAACCCATTCCCGCCAAAACTGCTCAGGAGGAGGGCGAGATATGTACCAAGGTAGGGGACTGTTCGCTGTGGTAGACTTATAGACATAATAAACCCATTCCCGCCAAAACTGCCCCGGAGGAGGGCGAGATATGTACCAAGGTAGGGGAAAGTTCACTGTGGTAGACTTATAGACATAATTGTGACAATCCATGAGATGTTGTACCTAAAAAGATGTGCAAATTTTCATGAAAAATATTTACAGAAATAAATTCAGACTCCAACTGGTGGTAAACTGTGATATATGTAAACGCCGTGGCTGAACGGGTGGGGGTGCAACCATGGAACCCGCCCCCCCCCCCCCCCCCCCCTCCACCCCCCCCCACCCCCCCACCCCCCCCACCCCCCCCCACCCCCCCCCCCCCCCGTCTGGATCCGCCCCTGTATACACATCTACATAACATATTTCCATGCAAAGCAGTCTAACATGGACTATGCAGTTGCATGGAATGTGACCTATCGGTGTAGGACACGTCTGTACATGACATCCACGTACATAAAACGATGCATTTGTAAATGTATTTAATGTTGTTATAGGGCGTGTGTCAGGCCCGTACTGCAGGCCCGTAGCGGTGAATAAAATAATGCCACGGTGGACTATTGAGGCTCACTTAGACCCTCAAACTGGTGTGTCCCGAGTTCTAGAGCCAAAATAGTGCCACGGCGCGCCGTGGCTGCCGTGGTGGTGTCTGTGGCCGTGTGTGTTCAATTCATCACTGTGTGTTGTCGTTTTGCAGGAATTTAAAGACGTTGCACGAGAGCCCAAAGGAAAATATTGCACAGACGGCAATCTAATTACATATAGTTCATACCACGTCAATATTTCAACATCCAACGGCGTGTTATGACTGGAATGTGTAAGATATGTCACAAACATTCAAATCAGAACTGTGGCCTGATGACTGCATGGTGCGAACAGCATGTTGCAGTGGATTCTACGATTGATAATGAGCAAACATGGAAACTATTCGATGCTCGGCCTTGTAGGATTCACCACGTTTGTCTGCACAATGCATATCGTCAATTGTCTAGGTTAATTAGCAATATATTATCAGACAGTCAATATTTTAATGACAAGTTGCGTGGTCTCTGAACCGATCGCACGGGTGTGCAGTCTGGTTGGAGCCCGATCTGATTGTTTTCACGTTGAATACATGTGTTGCATTTTCTTTCAATGGTGACGAATGCGAGTTTTGTACCTTTCATAATTACATAATCTTCAGAACCGGGCGCATTTGAATTGTTTTGTACATTGTTTAGAAAGGTGTTTCATGTATAACAAACAATAAGTTACCATCCAAGACATGCTAGAATCACCTGTGGTTACACGCAGTAGTATGGAAGCGTCCTGGTGCCAATGCTAAACTATTATTCATCTCCTAATTAGGAGGTACTAACTCTTAATTAGGCGATAATACGTCCTCATTAGGAGTTATTATCTCCTAATTAGGACTTATATAGTATCTCTTAATTAGGACTTATTATCTCTTAATTACTATCTGTATCAATGCTAAAAATGTTTAACTCAACTCCTAATTAGGATATAGCAAGTCATAATTAGGAGATACTAACTCCTAATAGGAGTTACACTCTCCTAATTATGATATACTAAGTCCTAATTAGGATATAGTATCTCCTAATTAGGAGTTACTTTCTCCTAATTAGGAGATACATATAGTTTAGCATTGACACCAGGACGCTTCCATATAGTAGGGCTCTGAACTCACATTCAGGCTGGTCAGAACGCATTGTGAATGAACCTTTACTGCCTCATTATGGAATATTCATTATGGAATATTTATCAGGTAACCTGCCCTGTAACTGATAACATTTTGTTGTTGTATCAGGCATTGACCTGATCCAAGCCTCCGGGTTACAACGAAGTGAAAACTGACGTTCCATTGGTCTGATGACGTCACGTGACATTACCGAATGACATCAGTGTAATGACGCAACGAAAACAAGTTCGCGTTCTGTCCATATATAACGACGTCATATGTGGTCATTTCGAGCATATACGTTACCTGATACATAGAATACCAGGCTACTTTATTTCAAGTTTATCAGGCTCGGCTCGGAAACGGTAGGAATTCCTCGGCAAGCCTCGGAATTCCTACTCGTTTCCTAGCCTTGCCTGATAAACTTGATAAAGACACTATCCTGTTATTCTCTATTAGTCGAGTCGAATTTATGGTGAACCTTGCAGTATGGTACTACTAACGTTTTTTTATTGATTTTGTTAGTTCATGATGTGGATAATCGGAAACTGAATGATGCCATGGTGGCATCATTGAGCAAATTTCAGAATTAAAGATGGCGTCCAAGATGGCGGCCAAAATAGGATAAAATCGTATATTGGTAAAAAAAAAAGCTGATTTTGAAAGAAAATATTCGCGATTAGTTGAATATGATTTAAATTAATATAACTAGGCAAACGGATTATGTGTCGCTGGTAAGAATGCAATTCCACCGTCACAGTATAGTCCGTATGGTAGACCACGGTCGCCTGCATGTCAACTATGTCACTGCCTGTTCATTCTAGGATCATACTTTCCTGTATTTATTATATGTGCAGCACGTGCCTTTGAGAACAATACACCCATTTAGAAGTGACTTCCTGGTTAACGTATTTGATAGAAAATTGCAATGAAACAGTTAAAGGTACTGAGTGGGCATGTACCTTTAAACAGTTTGTGCCTACTGAGTGGGCATGTACCTTTAAACAGTTTGTGCCTACTGAGTGGGCATGTACCTTTAAAGGTGCATGCCCACTCAGTAGGCATAAACTGTTCTTTATATGAATTAAATACGTTTATAATTGTGTCACTATTACACCCGTTCTAAAAATTACGAGTGCCCGCTATACTGATATAATCATTTAGTAATATTTATTTTACTGATAGTGACTCGCGGTGGTATCAGGCTATTTTCATGTACAAATGAGGCATGATATTTTTAATTATTTATACTAATTAAATGCTTCACCTGAATTTTTTTTATTATTTTCGACAGATTATATGATCATTACACATAGAAAATAAATACAGATAATACATAATAATGTCCGTTAATATTTTAAGGAAACACGGTTATTGTTCCTGATATCAGTGTGGAAATTTATGTCTGATATAAAATGTATAATAATGCAATACGTGGGGTAATGGTGAATGAATGTTTATTTTGCCAGAAAATGTCATATCTACAGAACATACAAAACTATCTGTCTCCCTATATTTGAACATTGTGTGCCTACTGAGTGGGCATGTACCTTTAAGGTAATTTTAGGTCGGGTTAACTGGGTGGAATCCCTGTTGTGATGAGGGAAAATCCCAGCTGAATGTTTGCAGAATGTTTTTATATATATTCAGCCTTGAAATTAGAATTACATGACCTGATGCCAGGTCCTCACCACACAAGAGTCACTTAGCCCCACTCCATAAAAGTAATATGATTAGTACTAATCTTACTACGTTTGTAATGGGTATAACCGGTTTCAACTCTCGAGTAGCAAGAAAACCAACAGTGTGCATGAGGGCCAAACCAGTAGCCGATTTCATCAACATTGCAAATCATACTTTTCTAGCAAAGTATACTTTGAGGGAGAAATGTTCAATTTTAGGATAAATTTATTAATTTTTATTATACTGAATTTATTACATTATCACAGCCATTTTGGCTGTGATAATGTAATACATTCAGTATAATAATTATACATACTTGTAATCATCAAATATATGCAGTCGTTAGTTCTATATGAAATAATGCATTTCAGGAAAAATAAATGATTACTCCCTCAACGTATACTTTGCTAGAAAAGTATACTTTGTAATGTTGGTGAAATAGGCTACATGTGTATAATGATTACAGTAAGGATGAACCCCATCATTATATTGAACGGAGGAAGAAAATGCGTCTCCCTACAGCACAGTCCCATATGCGGATGTCTAGCCCTTACTACGCTGAATTAAATGCTGTCGTCTGCTGGAAATGTTTTATTTTCAATATTTCTCGACAAAAACCTGGTTTTGACAGTACATGAGAATCGTCTCCAGTGGAGACAATTCTCATGTGCTGTTAAAACCAGTTTTTTTGTTAAGAAGAATTAAAGCAAAAACGAAAAACAGCAGACGGCAATTTCCGTCAACAGCGTAGGAAGGGCTAGACTTGATGTAGAGTTAGTTGTAGCTGGAAGGTTGTGATCGATGTGCAGAATGTATATTTGTATGATCCACTTGATTGAGTCATTTATTTACTGGCGTTAATTTGCAACAACTAGATAAACAAGAACTGGCATGAAGCTAATCCCCTCGTTGGCAGCCTGGATAATAATAATAAATACAAAAAAGTCCTCAGTGACCTTGACCTTGGGCGATCGGACGAGGGTCGTATGCAAAAACAATGCACCATCCCTAGACACACATTGTGGCCAAATATAATCAAAATCGGTGAAGCAGAAAAAATAAAAGGTATTACTGACATACGCACGTATGTACACATACATGTACGTACATGGATTAACGATACATCCCCTATTGCATATTGGCGAGGGGATAATAATCCGCTAACACGGAACACAGAACAGGTTATAGTGAATGTTAGTCGTTACCCCAAAACACAGAAAAAATGTATCTACAGGAAAACTGAGATCATACGAAGCAAGCGAACGGACGGTACGGGAGTAGATTGCAAGTTACCTTCGCTAGACATCCCCCGTTCCCCAAATGCTGGATCCGCCACTGGTTATAGAAAATAAACGACAGAAAGCCTAATCCCTGCACAATATATCAAAGTACTGAAAGTACAAGTCATTTTAGGTCAGTCCCATATTCCATGTGTAGGGAAGTAGGAAAATCCAAAATCAGAACAGAATATTCACATACATAGAGAATAGTAGGTTAGTGCCGTGAATGGGAAAAAATATCTGGCCAGGCTGAGGAAACGGAATGGGCGAGGCTGTGCCGAGCACATCCCGTTTCCGTGCCGCGCCAGATATTTTTTTCCATTCACGGCACTAACCTACTATTCTATTTATCTCGTCAACACCTACAAATGGCTGTAAAATGCAAAAAAATAGTATCGACTGGATATCAAAAATGTTTCACGGCACATACGCACTGTGTTGACGGGATAAACAACTATACAGTCAGTTGACGTGGCTTCGCAGACTTTACATATATTTGGAAAATTATTAGAAACAATTATACAAATAAAGTTTGCCTGTGTTTGCATTTTGACAGACTCCACACCGGAAATATGTGTGTCACATGTCAGACAGTTCACGCGAGCTCAAGGATGCGCCATTGTTGTTGTACTAAGGGAATCAATTTGAAAACACATGGAAGTGTACTTGGCTTCGCACACCCGAAACTCAGATCTAACTAATATAATCTAACAATTAAAATTGATGTCCACCATCAATCCATTATATTTTTCAAATAATATAGACATGTTAACTAAATATGTAAGAAGACACCCACAATGGTGATGTCGGACACCCAGCTACATCAACAGATTCAATTTACTATTCAAACGTTTCACCGTGTATGAAAAACAACACACATTATTGACCAAACACTCACACCATCGCACCTATGACAATAAACCAACATTACTATCCTACTCTCTGTGCATGGGAGAGAATGAGCCAAACGATCAACGGCTGAATCTAATCAGCAGTTGCTCCTTCAATACACGACATCAATACACAGCATCGGTCTGTCAGGTGTGGTGTGTGTCCGGCCACAGGTTGAAGTGACGGACCATGGTCTTTTAATATATTAAACAGACACAAAAGCATCAATAAGTGCAAAAAAATAAGCTAAACAAATTCTTTACTCCCTCCTATGCACATCAATCTGTTCAGAGATCATCAGGCAATATCAAATTAATTCGCTGTATATAATCTCCACCCGCCCCTAAACAGTTAAATGGCAGATTATTTTTTATTTGAATATATTTGAAGATAAACAACTTTTAATAATAAACAAAAATAAGAGTTTCACCAAACTTCGTACCACAAAAATGTTCGTAAGTGTGCACATGCAGCCTATGTTCAATAACTGTAAATCCAATCATTGTTTACACGAAAACGTTGTTAATATGAAATTTACTGACTATCACAATTTTGCACTTACGAACATTTTAGTCCTACAAAGTTTAGTGAAACGGCTCCCAGATGACCAAAGGTCAGTTTGTTCACCGATTGCTTATGTGCAACAGTCATACAATAAGCATACAGTGATGTTCTAAATGCTTGTATTTTAATAAAAAAGGAAAATAAAGGAAAATAACGAATATTTATTGCATAAACTATACTTTCACAGAGTAATAACACGGTGCAATAAAAATCATAATACACTAGTGTAATAAATACGCAAACGAGGCCAGTACAGAAAACACGCTATGTGGTTATTACAGCTTCAACGTATTGTACTGTGCTTATGCAATACATATAATCTAACATTTTTGTTGATTTAATATGATATTTATTAAACTCATTGTCTGATATCATAAGAAACTCAACTCGTTTAATAAATATTTTATTATATCACCACTCATGCAAGATGCTCTATATATGTATGGTAAGTATCAACGTAGTACAATGTACATGTATTATCAAGTTATCGAATGCTGAATAATTAAATACTGCAGATATTCAGGCGCTGATGTTACTACTACTTTGTACATCCTAATAATACCTTTATATCAAAAAGTAATATAACTTATGTCCAAGTTCAAGGTCACATTACTTAGCAATTTTAAATATTTGCGTTACTGTTTTTTTGTCGTTCAGGCGGTGTCCGGGGTATATGTGAGCCCCTGCTCACTTTCTGTAGTTCCAAGGTGTAATCATATCTAGTTCAATTTAATAAAGAATAGCTATATTTTCCTATGAATTATAAATGCATCTGATTATAATGTACGGTGGAATTTTTCATACATATTCTAATAATACAGGGCCCTGTTTCACTAAACTTCGTACCACTAAAATGTTCGTAAGTGCAAAATTATGATAGTCTGTAAATTTCACATTAACAATGTTTTCTTGTAAATAATTATTGGATTTACATTTATTGAGCATAGGCTGCATATGCAGCCTATGCTCAATAAATGTATATCCATAAATTTACATTTACAGACGATCTTAAATTTGAACTTACGAACATTTTAGTCGTAAGAAGTTTAGTGAAACGGGCCCCAGCTCTCTAAATGTATATCTGCCGTTAGTCTGTAGAATACTCATAATGGAAAACGGTGTCTTTCATTCTCTCATACTGCTTGTCAAGCCTCTCACTTTGTGCCACAGTGAACATGTTCTTCCAGTCACCTACAACACCTGAAACACACATAACAAATAGTGTTATAGAGAATAGTAGGTTAGTGCCGTGAATAGGACAAAATATCTGGCAAGGCTTAGGAAATGGGATGGGCGAGGCTCTGCCGAGCACATCCCGTTTCCGCGCCGCGCCAGATATTTTTCCCATTCACGGCACTAACCTACTATTCTATTTATCCGGTCAACACCTATAAATGGCTTTAAAATGCATACGCAGTGATTATGTCGTATTGATAAGATATCAAAAATGTTTCACGGCACCGTGTTTCACGGCACATACGCACTGTGTTGACGGGATAAAACCATTTCAACAATACAGACCTTTAACCCTTACACCGCTATCTTAATTTTTTGTCGTCTGCTGTTTATTTTCTGTTTTCCATTTTTATCATCAAAAACATGCTTTGAAAGCACTTTAGAATAATTTACAACATGATTTGACAGCACTTCAGAATCATTTCCATCGGAAATTATTCTGAAGTGCTGTCAAATCATGTTTTTATTGAGAACTAAGGCAATATATAAAAGCAACAGCAAACGACAATTGTTGTGAGTAGCGGTCTAAGGGTTAAGAAAATATTTGCAAACACTGTAGATCCAGATGATCCATCGTAACGAGTCGCCTCGTTTGATATTCACTGTTTGTCATTATTTTTAAGATTTTGAAACACTATCAGTTTTAACTAATGGAATAGTTCAAAATTAACATGGAGCATAGTATCAGTTTTTTTAGTTAGGAATGAAATACAAATGTAGTTGATATCAGAATGATAATCCGCTATAACAGAATAGATCTCTTTGAAAACAATTTCTATATCCATTTATATTACTATTTAAGACGTACCCAATACTGATTTCCCATACTTGTCATATTAAGGTCATATGACCGGCAAATGAGTAACTAAAACAAAGATATCCGCATACCTTTTCTATAAAACGCCATTGAACCGTCTTTAAACAAGTGGTTAGCAAGTCCCTTCAAGCTTTCGTCAGCTTCTTTAGCCTTCTTTATTTTCTGCAGATCGTTAGCGTCAACCACGTCCTTTAAGAATTCGTCGCTCCGGTCAAGGGCGAGGAAATTACACAACTTCCGTAAATTCCCGAGACAATCCTGGAAGTAAACATAACTAAATGTCAGACAAAAGATGTTTGGGTTGTCATTGATGTCGGGCGTTATGTGCATAATGTACGTTCCTGTTTTTGTGTGCGTCCGTGTGAAAGAAAATATTATATGTCTTACTCCAGTCTCCCCAGCGTCAGTCCGTCCATTTTCAAACCGATATATTTTCGTGCAGAGCGCACGAAAACATATCCGTTTGAAAATGAACGGCTCCCATATGTTACAGCATCATCACATATTATGCCATATTGACACGTACAAATGTCAAAAATAGAGACACGCCATGTGATTTTGTACCTCCGGACATCTGAATAATTTCATTAAATACGTTTACAAAATTTACAATATTTTTTCATAAATAAAGTCAAAAGATTACAAAATTTTCAGACTAAATTAATTTAGCATGTACTCGGAAAATTTGGTCAACTTTTGACACCATTTACGTAAAAATATTTCAAATTTTGTAAACGTATTTCATGAAATTATACAGATGTCCGAAATACGAAATCACATGGCGTGTCTCACATTATGAAAAGCCGAGTCTACCTAGTATATGCTGGACTCTTGCCCACAACACAACTATTTTTAAGCCTTAGTCATTTTCAATGTTGGAAGGTTTATGTATTGGTCGTTTATCCATATCTATCACACGTTGAGCGATCACACATGTACACTGCACTTATAGGAAATTGGCATGGGGAAAGTTTGAAGTCCTGTGTTGTAGATAATATATGTTTCACAGACGTTTCATGCCAGTGGAATGTCAGTAGGCGATTTCATCAAAACTGCAAAGTAAACTTTGAGGGAGAAATTTTCAATTTAAGGATAAATTTATTAATTTTTATTATACTGAATTTATTACATTATCACAGCCATTTTGGCTGTGATAATGTAATAAAATCAGTATAATAATTCTGCATACTTTTAATCACCAAATATATGTAGTGGTTACCGGTAGTTCTATATGAAATACTGCATTTCGGGAAAAATAAATGATTACTCCCTCAAAGAATACTTTGCTACATAAGAATACTTTGCAATTTTGATGAAATCGGCTGCTGGTATACCTGTATAAAACATCATTGTAGTTGTCAGTATTACGCACATTCATAGTCACCTTTCTTGGTTTCATTGCATACTTTACTATTATTTGCAATGTCAACAAGCAATTAAGCAATTTGATTGTCTAAGCCTGAGCTGAGCTAAGCCAATCAAACCGCTTTATTTTAAGCACAATATTCAAATATTTTGAAGCAAACAAATTGACAAATATTGGGAGGGAGAATTAGCGATAATGTAGGCTAACCATTTAAATCACCTTTTTGAAATCTTCGTACTTGGCTATAAAGACGGGTAAATCTGGATTGCTTTTTAGTTCCTTATCCCACGATTCATAGTACTCTTCATATCCGTTAAACATCACTGGAAATGAAAAACAAAATATTGTATACCCACAGTTTCATAGAGAACAAGAGTGCCAAATGTCACAATATACGCACGTCGAGGCAAGGCCAGTCAACAAGGGGAGATAACTCATCTTGACGTGATAAACATGCAAACCAAAATTGGTTACAATCCGTCAAGTAGACCTCTAGTTATTGCGTTTTTTCAAACACGCGTATAAAGACTATAGAACAAGATACCAAACAAGAGGGCCATGTTGGATGACATAATCATCAGATTTCGACGAAAAATGATCCAGAGTGATCGTCTCCTCAATACCTTCGATTTGATATATGACATAACCATATTTGGTCAAATGTGAAATTTAGACCCCTAGTTGACCCCCGGTGTCTGCCCATTTTTGACCCCTGAGTCACCAGTTTTACAAATATGAAAGAGCATTGACTGTCGATCATTTCTGTCAAGTTTTATAGAAATATGTCAGGCGGTTCATGAGAACAGGATTTTTAAAAGAATTTGACATAATTTTCCACGGCGGCCAGAAAATGATCGAGAATTATTGTCTCCTTAATACCTTCGATTTGACATATGACATGACCATATTCGGTCACATGTGTAATTTGACTCCTACTTGACCCGCCCATTTTTTACACCGGGCCACCATTGTAACAAATCTGAAACAGTGTTGATCATTTCTAACAAGTTTCGTCGAAATCGGTATGGCGGTTCATGAGAAGAAGATTTTTTAACAATTTGACCTACTTTTTCTAAGGAGGCCATCTTGGATTACACGATTACCTCCATTTTAACAAATATGAAAAGGCTTTACCCGTGGATCATAACTGTAAAGTCTGACCAATATCGATCAAGCAGTTCACGAGAAGAAGACGTATTAAATCTCTAATAAAAGTATGACCTTTCGGCGGCCATCTTGGATGACTAAATCATCCGATTTAGACAACACATGATCCACAGTTATTGTCTTATCGATACCTTCGATTTGATATATGACCATATTCGGTCAAATGTGAAAATGTTACCCCTACATGACCCCTCTGGCTGCGCCTATTTGTTGACCCCGGTGCCACCATTTGAACAAATTGAATTTGACCTACTTTTCCACGGCGGCAATCTTGGATTATGCAACGACCTTCAGTTTTACAAATCTGACGTACCCCACCCATAAATTATCCATGTGAAGTTTGACCAACATTGGCCCAGTGTTTCGTGAGAGGAAGATGTTTGAAAGTGTGGACGGACGCCGGACGACGGACGGGCGGACGAAAAGCGGCAATAATAGCTCACTTGAGCTCAGGCGAGCCAAAAAGAGACACATTAACGCAATTAAAGAAACTAACGCAATACATCATGCTAGTAGCAATTCATAACATGTGTTCCGGGGTCATTCTAGAATGTATCGAATTTCGATGTTCACGAGAGCCAAAACCATTTCCAAAATGAACAATTGCACTTGGTTATGTACAATTTCCACTTATATTCTAATAATAGCAGATATGAAAATAAATAACATTATGCAAAATAATTAAATTAAATAACAAACTTATGTTAACAAATATTTGAGTTACGAATCAATTCCACTAAAACTACACCTAGTATGCTGATATAGTTTCACGTAATACTAGATAACAGTCATCATAGCCAACAGAAGCATATTATTGCCATTTTGAGTGGAACTGAACGTGTAAGTGTTAACGTTCCAACAACAGCTAAGGTCATAGAGAGACGGGAACTCGGTTTCAAGTCTCATCCAAACGACCAATGAAATGGAAATGCTATGAAAGTATTGTTTTGTGCGTAGGACGGCGATTCTACCGGCGACCTATACCACTAGAAAATCATCACATCAAGTGTGACAATAGACGTTCGGTCCGCCACTAGAAAATCAGCACATCAAGTGCGTCAGTGGACGTTTGGTCCGCCACTAGAAAATCAGCATATCAAGTGCGTCAGTGAACGTTCGGTCCACCACTAGAAAATCAGCATATCAAGTGCATCAGTAGACGTTCAGTCCGCCACTACAAAATCAGACCATCAAGTGCGCCCGTGGACGTTCGGTCCGTCATTAGAAAATCAGCATATCAAGTGCGTCAGTAGACGCTCGGTCCGCCACTAGAAAATCAGGCCATCAAGTGTGACAGTAGACGTTCGGTCCGCCACTAGAAAATCAGGCCATCAAGTGCGTCAGTGGACGTTCGGTCCGCCACTAGAAAATAAGGCCATCAAGTGTGTCAGTGAACGTTCGGTCCGCCACTAGAAAATCAGCACATCAAGTGCGTCAGTGGACGTTCGGTCCGCCACTAGAAAATCAGGCCATCAAGTGTGTCAGTGAACGTTCGGTCCGCCACTAGAAACTCAGCCCATCAAATGCGTCAGTGGACGTTCGGTCCGTCACTAGAACATCAGCATATCAAGTGCGTCAGTGGACGTTCGGTCCGTCACTAGATAATCAGCATATCAGTTGCGTCAGTGGACGTTTGGTCCGTCACTAGAAAATCAGCATATCAATTGCGTTAGTGGACGTTTGGTCCGCCACTACAAAATCAGGCCAGCAAGCGAGTCAGTGGAAGTTCGGTCCGCAACTATAAAATCAGTCCATAAATAGAGGATCTCAGACGAGCGTCCATTTGATATGAGATTTACGAAACAAGTCACGCACAATGTATGCATAAAATTGCAGACGAGTTTCATAAATATCATACATGTATCAAATGGAAATGAGTTTGAGATTATGTTTACCACATGACTCACCCCTCCAAAGAGCAGCCAACGTGAATATATCCAATATGTTTCAGTGAGCAGATGCCATTGACTATGTTCGCATCGAGTTAAAATCTCCACAGAGAAAAATATGCCATATAACAGGTTCCTGTAAATACTTCATATTACCAAAAAACGGGAGCATATTCGAGAAATTTCAGTAATGTTAACGAGTCACTGACGCTTCTAATGACAAAGATAATGACGTCAACGACAAAACATCATTGCTTTGTCACGACATTACGAATGTCATTTGGAACGTCTCCATTTTATTAATTTGACATAACGTTGGCGCAAAAGATGAATACATCATTAAGAGGCCAGGTGTTATAACACGTGTGTCATATCACATTTATGAAATGGGTTACAGCACGGAATGACACTGTTTTCATGTGATAAAGTGGCCAATAGACGTTCGGTCCGCCACTATATAATACCAGCCCATCAGGTACGTCAATAGACGTTCGGTACAACACTAGAATATCAGGCCATCAAGTGCGTCAGTATTCGGTCAATAAAATCACGTTCATGCGCCACTAGAATATCAGCCCATCAGGTGCGTCAATAAATGTTTGTCGCACTTGATGTGCTGATTTTCTAATGGTGATGGTCGTATGTAGAATCGCCGCCGTAGGCATGAACAAGAGTTAATAGAAGACAACGACGCTCGCCCGTTGACAGCCTTGACTGAAAGGTGGGACTAACATTACCATTAACATTTACACCCATAACATTTGAACGAACTAACTGACCTAACTGACCTTGACATTGGAGTCATGGGTGGACGGTGGGTGGGTTGTGGATTTGTTACAGCATGATAGAGTATCATTATATGAATGCATGTATGAAGTATCAAGGCGCTCACTGTAACGAAACATAAGTTATAAGAAAAATAACCAAAATGTCCAGTTTATGAACGCACTAAGTTTGTGACCTTGACCTTTAGGTAAGACGTGGGCGGTGGATCGTGGATTTGCTACAGCATGATGGAGAATCATCAGATTGATGTATGTATGAAATATCAAAGCGTTCCTTGTAAAAAAAGATGTTATTAAAAAAATTGAGTTTATAAATGTACTAAGTTTGTGACCTTGACCTTGGGTTAAGGCGTAGGCAGGGTGTCGTGAATTTGCTACAGCATGATAGAGAATCATCAGATAGATGCATGTACGAAATATCAAAACACTCCCTGTAAAGAAACAGAAGTTATAAGAAATTTACGGTAAGTTTATGAACGCACTAAGTTTGTGACATTGACATTGTGTAAGGGGTGGCTGGTGGATCGTCGATTTGCTACAGCATGATAGAGGATCATCAGATGAATGTATGTATGAATTTCAAGGCGTTCTCTGTAACTAAACAGAAGTTTACTCCAACGTTAAGTTTATGAACGTGCTGAATTTGTGACCTTGACCTTGGGGTATGGGGTGGGCGGTGGGTCATGGAGTTGATATAGCATGATAGAGGGTCATCTGACGAATGCATGTATGAAATATGAAGGTGCTCCATGAAAAGAAACAAAAGTTATAACACATTTACCCCAACGTTAAGTTTGTGGGCACACAGTTTGTCACATTGACCTTGGGGTAAGGGTGGGTGGTGGGTCGTGCATTTGCTACACCATGAGAGGATCATCAGATGAATACATGTTTGAAATACCAAGGCGTTCCCTGTAACGAGTAAGGGGTGGGCGGTGGGTCGTGGAATGCATGTATTAAATATCAAGGTTTTCCATGAAAAGAGGCAGAAGTTATAGACATTTAAGACGACTGTTAAGTTTGTGGAGGCCGGTGACGACGACGCCGGGGGTATGCCATTATCTCTTTCTACAATTCGTGCAGGCGAGCTAAAACTTATTCCACAAATTCTTACACTGTCCGGATAGAAAGATGTCAAGGAATTCGTCCCAATTATCCGTGGACATTTTGGTATTCAATTTCCGGGAGAAATGGAAGGTTGATACAGCGGTATCCTTTGGGTTGCGGACGACGAGGATGATTTTGCCACGCTGTTGCTTGTGTTCCTTTGGCAGCAGACGGTACGGCAGATGCGACATCACTATCCTAGACAGATGAAAAGGTGAAATAGCTATGTGTTGAAAGTACAGTGCAACCTCTCTACAACAGCCACCCATGGGAAGACACAAAACTGGCTGTTGTAGAGAGGGAGGTGGCTGTTGTATGGAGGTTAATGCTGAATTAAAGTGTGTCGTCTGCTGTTTATTTATTTTATTCGATTATTCTCATAAAAAACATGCTTTGACAGCATTTTAGAATCATTTCCAATGGAAATGATTCTAAAGTGCTGCCAAACCATGTTTTTATTGAGAATTAAGGCAAAATATAAAATAACAGCAGACGACAATTTTCGTGCTCATCAGTCTAAATATAGTGGACATCATCAATTTGGGAAATAAAATAGTGGCTGTTACAGAGAGGGGGTTGTTGTAGAGAGGTGGCCGTTCAGGGAGGTTCGAGTGTACCAGCAACAGCTAGGTCATTTAGAGACGGGGCATCGGTTAAATTAAGTATCATCTGAAAGACAAGAGGGATGAATATATTGGGATTAGTAATTGAGTATTGTCACTCCATCATTTCTGAAGCAATTGGGTATTTAAAATGTTTAATTGTGTAAAACAGAATCACACTACTGTTTACACATCAGCAGACCGCACTTATTGAATAGTTTGCTTCTAAATGAAAACACATATCGGTATTTGGTATCTTGGTATCCTTGGAGACAATTCTAATGAAATACCAAGATGTGTTTTCATGGGAAAAATATGCTATATTTGTGGTCTGTTTACTGTTTTCTGTAGCATGACAAAGATACCACAATTTTTGCATTGCTTTTTGATACTCACTACTTCTGATTTCAATTGGGTTTTTGGCAATTTTAATTGGGTATTTACGCAAATACGCACCTTATCTAGAGCTCTGGACTCACTGAAAGTATGTTTTCTTACCTAGGGCGGGGATTAACCCACGACCTCCGGGTTAGAAATTCAAAGCTGTATCCAGGGGCAGATCCAGGATTTATGTCTAGATTTCAAATGAGACACATATGAGGCGTGGATTTCAAATGAGATACATATGATCGTCAACTTTCATAAAATTCAGATTATTTATAATTATTGGATTTACATTTATTGAACATAGGCTGCAAACACGAACATTTTAGTCGAAAGAAGTTTAGTGAAACGGGCCCCAGTAGCCTGGTGACGATCCATCGCGTCATAAGTCTACTCAGAAGCATGGCGGGTGTTTCAATGACTGAATGGCGAACAGTGCAGATCATTATCAGACTGCGTCGAAAACAGCATTACATACAGTCTTCAATACTATAATTGCCCCCACCCCACCCTCCACCACCGCCAGAAGTGCACTATAATAGGCTAGACACACCAAATAGTTGTACTATATAATTTAACCGAATGCCATCCAATAAGGCCAGTCTCTCCTACTTTCACTAATCGTATGGATGCTGTGGGACCTACTTGTACATGACCTGCAGCCAGTCTGTACTGGTTCTGCATGAATTAAACAATAGGTTTACTTACTCCTAAGAAAGAAAAATCCAGCCCGTCATATCACCCAATATTGTTTACATTTTTGGCCACGGAAACTCTGTTTACATCACGTGACCAACAGGTTCAATGTTTTCTTTTAAATGCTACAAATATGCTGAAAACTGGTGTTAAAAGCACCCCAAAATGTTCCTCAAGTGAAACTGGGTAGTAATGGATCAAGATTTGCAAGCAAACTGTATCTGTGACCTCAAAACGCCCGCACTATTTTTTTTTATACCGGACTACTTATGCATACCCCTTGGGCGATTTCGCGCCATTTGGTATAGTCTAACCTATACGCCCCAACATGACAGCAGAACTGCACAACAACAACAACAAACAGACGAAAAGCAAATATATTTGTGGCTGTGACTCGAGAAATGGGGTTTATGGGTTTTTGCGATCAGTGATCTGGATCTGCACTGTTCACCATTACATCCGTGAAACACTCTTTATCCTGTCAACACAGTGCGTATGTGCCGTGAAACACGGTGCATTGAAACATTTTTGATATCCAGTCAATACTATTTTTGCATTTTACAGCCATTTGTAGGTGTTGACGGGATAAATAGATAGTAGGTTAGTGCCGTGAATGGGAAAACATATCTGGCGCGGCACGGAAACGGGATGTGCTCGGCACTAACCTACTATTCTCTACTCCTGCTTCTCTCAGTCAATACATATCGTTATCAGGCGGACAGGAGTGTGCTATAAAACCCATACGTCCATTTCTCCAATAACCGCCACATTTGTCCCACAGGTGAAGACTCGAATCTGTGACAGAAAAAAAATCCCATTACAAAAAATTAATTACCCCACCCACTTGGTCTCATACAGTTCTATCTTCTATTATGTATGAGACCAAGTGGGTAGGGTAATGGATTTTTTGTAATGGACATTTTTTTCTGTCACAAGTTCGAGTCTTCCACCTGTGATTTGTTACACAAGCCCGAAATATGTAATAGTTGCCATACCTCGGCGGCGGTTTGGCAGCGTACATTTCCGAAAATGCTTCAAGCGGAGGCGATATTCCCATGGATACGTCGGTATTCCCATTCCGTAACATGGAAGCCATATCCAGTAGCCAGTTCGTACCTGTCGTGTGAAACCACAGGGGTTCGATTCGGAATTACTGTACAGTATACACAACAATATTCAATAATTACTTTCCTCAAGAATCGGATAACACCATTTGATTTATTTGTGGCTGTGACTGGAGAAATGGAGCTTATGGGATGTATGACCAGTGTAGCTCCTGAGCAAATAGCACACTCATGTAGCCTGATAACGAGCTACAGTGGGGTCAGCGTGTAAGTGCACACACGAATGAACACGACAGGTTGGGTTCCAACCTGTCGTGTTCGTTCGTGTGTGCACTTACACGCTGACCCCACTGTATCTTCCCTGTTAACAGCATTGCGGGTGTTTTATCGATGGAATAGTGAGCGTGCATATCCTGATCAGACTGTTGATGCACATGCTGATCAGGATCTACCCTGGTCGCAAAACCCATAAGCCCCATTTCTCCAGTCACAGCCACAATTATATACTGACAAAAGCCGAGGCAAGCCGAATTTCTGTGCGTAAAACCACATTCATGATACTAGCAGTACATTTAAACTTTTCCCTCAATGGACGCACATACACTCACATAGAGTGTGATCACACACACTATTATAAATCTTGCTTTCCGCAAGCAGGCTAGGCGAAAACTGTACATGCGAACAACCAGTAGCGTAAGAATAAACAAGAAAATGTGTTCATAGAACTCGGATGCCCCACATACCGCTTTTGATAGTAAGAGAGGCAAAATTCCGAGTCGAAAAATGGGTCTCATCAAAAATAGAAATAAACTTTGCCCATCTAGTCATCATAAGGAAGCTACATATACCAAGTTTTAGGTGTATAGCTATTCGGGTTTACATGTTTTACGAGATACAAGCCAAAATTGGAAAACTCTAAGTCGAAAAGGGGGAGATAATCCATGATCCGGGGGTCGAATAAAAAATCAAAATAAAATGTGCGCATATATACTCATCATAAGGAAGTTGTTACATACCAAGTTTCAAGTATGTAGCTAGTACGGTTTAACATGTTTACAGTTACAAGGCAAAATTGCCAAATTCTAAGTCGAAAAGGGGGAGATAATCCATAACCCGGGGGTCAAATAAAAATAAACTTTGCCATCTGCTCATCATAACGAAGCTATATACCAAGTTTCAGGACCGGGTATGGAAGGTGTTTGAGCCAATTACCACCCTTAAATAAAAACCGAATCGAAAGTTTCAGGTCTGTAGCTATTACGGTTTAACAGATTTACGAGTTACAAGGCAAACTTGTCAAATTCTAAGTGGAAAAGGGGGAGATTATCTACCCCTTTTCCACTTAGAATTTTACAAGTTTGCCTTGTATCTCAGATAATCTATGACCCGGTGGTCGTATCAAAAAATCTAAATAAACTTTACGCATCTACTCATCATAAGGAAGATACATACCAAGTTGCAGGTCTGTAGCTAGTACGAAAAAGATTTACGAGTTACAATACAAGGCAAAATTGGGAAATTCTAAGTCGAAAAGGGAAGATAATCCATGACCCGAGCGTCAAATAAAAAATCAAAGTAGACTGGGATGTTAACCATGAATCTGTGAAAATAGTTACCTGTTTTTGGATAGGAACACACAAACATGTCATCTTCATTGTGAGGGAAATCCCTCACTGTCTCGACAGCCTTAACGGGATTCACTTCCGAGCCAAAGATGATACCCTCGTATTTCATCAACGTGTCAATAAGACGACCATCCTGGCCCCTGACCTCCACTTTGGTGGCCATTCCTGGCGTCTGAAATTACGGACTCATGTGTAATTTATATCTCAAAATATCTCGGTTAATTTATAAAGAAAGTGAATAGTTGTTGCCTCTCAGCAAGGCCATATAGAGGTGGGGGAGGGGGCATCGAGTCTCATCCACACCCATTTCGAAAAGCATACTACATGTATATAGTATATGACCTCCAAAGATGATTCAGATTATTATGACCTACAGACGTTTACTGAGGGAAATAATTAAAATAGAAATGAGTAAATTAATTTTTTTCCGGCAAACGATTTCCGGCAAACGATACTCCCGCACCCAAACTCGATCCAAAATTCGCACAACATCGACAAGAACCTGGCTACGCCACTGATTTACGCGGTTCAATGACGTGTACACATGTGTACTTCTAGATTCAGATCAGCTCCCGTACATGTTACATGACCGTTAGCTATTTTCTAATTGATTAAAAAAAAACTCTAGATCACAGCTGGATATAACCGGAAACTTCTGTCTGTGACACTTGGAAAAGTCGCGGGAATACTGGACGAAGACCGGAAGGCCTCGTCCAGTATTCCCGCGACTTTTCCAGGGCTACTTACAGCCAGAACGCAAACGTATCAACTTTCTGTCAATTCGACCTGCGCCCGCTGGCACAGAGAGTTATGCATTTATCAAGAGTGCCGTAAGTCACAAAATACGCCCGTCGAATATGGGCCAAGACAGCGAAGATGCAGAAATGTGAAGCTGTCACCAAGGCAATAAATCTTAATGTGAATTTTAAAATCATTAGCAGGTATAACACAAGGGGCATGATCACGTGGTTACAACAACAACAATGTCGCCCACTCCAAAGTAAGTATTATTTGATATTTTTCTTAATATGCAACGGATTTTGATGAAATATGGAACAGCAAACGCGTCTTCATGAGCTGCAGTAGGTGGTCTAGGGAGTTTGGCACAGACTTATGTCGTTTTTGCAAAGAATCGATTTCGATTCTTCGCAAAAACGACAGAAGTTTGGGCGAAAATACAGAGACCACCAAATGCAGCTTAACAAGACGCGTTTAATGCGCCATATTTCATAAAAATCCGTTACGTAATAAGGAAACTATAAAACAATACGTACTTTGAATCGGTACGTGTTGTTGTTGTTAGTATCACGTGATCATACACCTTGTAACTGGTATATGCGCAATCATTACACATGACAGAAATTAGTAGGGTGCGCCATGTATTCTCGTGAGATATGACTGCCGAAATTGATTTTGTTAGCTAAAAGTATTGTTTATGGACCCAGTAAGCAGAAAAACTATGGTGGCAATTTTATTTTCATTTTTGCAGTTTTTTACAGGCCCGCGAAAAAACCACGCCCACTGCTTAACTCGTATGCACATTAAAGCGCGATTCAGTGAACTATGGGTCGTAAAACTTGTATTTTCTGTTTTCTTGAAATATACATTATAGTTAAAAAATAATGAAGAATGATATTAAATAATTTTGTTATTTAAAAAAAATAAAATAAAAAAAGCAACAAAAAAACCTAGGGTAACAATTTTACTTTCCATTTTTATACGACCGTTTTAAAAAACGGTACGTATTATGTTTTACCGCTGGGCGGGCGGGCGGGCGGCTGACAGAAAAAATGCATAGTTCGTGTACACAACTCCTCCGAAACCGTTCAATCGATCGTTCTGAAACTGTACACACGTCTTCTACACATATTGAAGATCTGCACCTTTTTAACTTAGCCATTTTTTCTACATTATTGTATCCAATTCCCTATCATTTCTACTTTACACTCTACTTTTATATCTCTGCCTAAATTAGTATACATGTTTAGCACAACGAGATGAAGAAATAATGTTATAGACTTTCAAATTCTCATTAATGTTTCTTGCCTTGGTCACAGCTTCACATTTCTGCATCTTCGCTGTCTGGCCCATATTCGACGGGCGTATTTTGTGGCTTGCGGCACTCTTGTTGAACATGTTTTTACGGGCCCGCAAAAAAAACCACACCCACTGTTGAACTAGTATGCGCATAAAGCGTGATATACGTGAGGTACTGGGCAGTAAAAACAGCATTTTTATTACATGAGTTATAATTTAATTTAATAATTGTTGTTTAAACTAACAAAAACAAAACCAGTGTCCGCGAAAATTCCCCTGCCACACTTGCATACCTTAACCCTTCCTACGCTGTTGACGGAAATTGCCATCTGCTGATTTAATTCTTAACAAACAAGAGCTGTAGGAGAACAGCATAGCTCGACTACGAGGGTTCTCGATGTACACATAGCTTGACAAAGAAGGTGGCTGCGGCCTGCATAAAAACCTTAACCAAGGTTGACTAAAAACATTAACCAAGGGAAATTAAGTAAGTAATTCAAGGTTAAATGTAGGTCAATGTCAGATATAGGTCAGGGGTTATTGATGTGCATCACTAGGAGATAAAGTTTTCCAAGTATGGTTGCTGTAGGCCCAGGAGTATTCCATATACAAGCTTGAGTAAAAACCGTAACCAAGGGGAGATAACTAAGTAATCCAAGGATAAAAGTAGGTCAAGGTCAAAAATTGAGTAAAAAGCTTAACCAAGGTCGAGTAAAAACCTTAACCAAGGGGAATTAAGTAAGTAATTCAAGGTTAAATGTAGGTCAAGGTCAAATATAGGTCAGGGGTTGTTGATGTACATCACTAGGAGATGAAGTTGTCCAAGTATGGTTGGTGTAGGGCCAGGAGTATTCCATCTACAAGCTTGACTAAAAACGTTAACCAAGGGGAATTAAGTAAGTAATTCAAGAGGAAATGTAGGTCAAGGTCAAATATAGATCAGGGGTTGTTGATGTACATCACTAGGAGATGAAGTGTTCCAAGTATGGTGGGTGTAGGGCCAGTATTATTCCATATAGAAGGTTGACTAAAAACCTTAACCAAAAGGAATTAAGTAAGTAATTGAAGAGGAAATGTAGGTCAAGGTCAAATATAGATCAGGGGTTATTGATGTACATACCTATGAGAAAAGTTTGTCGAAGTATGGTGTCTGGATGCACAATAGTATTCAATGTACAAGCTTGAAAAAAAAACCTTAACCAAGGTTGACTAAAAACCTTAACCAAGGGGAATTAAGTAAGTAATTCAAGAGGAAATGTAGGTCAAGGTCAAATATAGATGAGGGGTTATTGATGTGCATCACTAGGAGATGGAGTTGTCCAAGTATGGTGGGTGTAGGGCCAGTAGTATTGCATATACAAGCTTGACTAAAAACCTTAACCAAGGTTGACTAAAAACCTTAACCAAGGGGAATTAACCAAGTAATTCAAGAGGAAATGTAGGTCAAGGTCAAATATAGATCAGGGGTTATTGATGTACATCACTAGGAGATGAAATTGTCCAAGTATGGTGGGTGTAGGGCCAGTAGTATTCCATATACAAACTTGACTAAAAACCTTAACCAAGGCGTGACGGTGACGCCGACGCCGACGCCGACGCCGGGGTGACAACATAAGCTCTACTTATTCTTCGAATAGTCGAGCTAAAAACTGGCTTTGATTTCACATGAGAATCGTCTCCAGCGGAGACGATTCTCATGTGCTGTCAAAACCAGGTTTTTGTTGAGAAATATTGAAAATAAAACATTTCCAGCAGACGACAGCATTTAATTCAGCGTGTAGTAATGGTTAACAGTTTCGCGTTGTCAAGGTGAAATATCAGTGGGTGTGGTGAAATAAAAATTGCATTTGTGTCTTCTCGAAATATCTTATTACCAAAGGCTAATAAAGCAATGATAAGATTATTTTCTGTTCATTTTTTTTCCCAGTAAAACAAAAACATGTCCACTAAAATATCCCTGTCACACTTGCATACGTTAACGAATTATAGTTTCGCGTTGTCAATGTGACTGTACATGTAAAATAAGGTGTGATTCAAAAGATGTTTTGTTTTAAATGGATTCATTAGTGATTCGGTAAGAAAACAAGAGGGCCATGATGGCCCTAATTCGCTCACCTGACGCCATGAACACCAGAGGAGAATGTGACATTGAGTTAATATGTGTTTTAAAAATATTGTGCTATGTTTAGATGGCTGTCATCTTGGATTAAGCGACGACTCTCATTTTACCAAATCTGAAAATGCTTCACCCAAGGATCTTAACTTACTATGAAGTTTGGCCAGCATCGGCCATGTTCAAAATCTCGAATAAATGGACATTTTGGAGGCCATCATGGATGACATAATCATCCGATTCCAACAAATATTGCACCAGAGCAATCGCCTCATCGATACCTTCAATTTGATATGACATGAGCATATTTGGTCAAAAATAAAATTTGACCCCACGGGCCACGCTCATTTTTGACCCCGGGGTCACCATTGTAACACCTTTGAAAGAGCATTCTACGTCTATCATTCCTACCAAGTTTCGTCGAAATCCGGCTGGCGGTTCATGAGAATTCTTTTTTTAAGAATTTGTACTATTTTTAGACGGCGGCCATCTTGGATTGCGACGACCTCTGTTTTAACAAATCTGAAAAGGCTTCACCAATGGACCATAACTTTTAAGTTTGGCTACCATGGGCCAAACGGTTCATGTGAAGAAGAATTTTGAAATCTCTAATAAAAGAACGACCTTTTAACCTTTCGGCGGCCATCTTGGATGACATAACCATCCGATTTCGACAGAAAAATGCACCAGAGTGATCGCCTCGTTGATACCTTCAATTTGATATATGACATGACCATATTTGGTCGAAATAAAATTTGACCCCAATTTGACCCCACGGGCCACGCCCATTTTTGACCCCGGGTCACCATTTTAACAACTTTGAAAGAGCATTGTACATCGATCATTCCTACCAAGTTTTGTCAAAATCCGGTTGACGGTTCTTGAAAAGAAGATTTTTGAAGAATGTGTGCTATTTTTAGACGGCGGCCATCTTGGATTACGTAATGACGTCATTTTAACAATTTTGTAATCCCCCTACCTAAGGACCATGACCATGAAGTTTGGTGACTATAGGCCCAATGGTTACCGAGGAGAAGACGTTTAAAAATGTTCACGGACGACGACGACGGACACATTGCGGTAACAATAGCTCACATGAGCTTCGCTCAGGTGAGCTAAAAAAACATAATGTACCATGTACGAATATCCATTGTTATTTGAAAAGAAGAGGGTAGTAGACGGTACTGTCATTTGACGATCAATATTTCCGTCGGGGAGAATCACCTGGATTGGCACAATTACAAGCATTTACAATTTGGTGGCTATCTTGGATTTAGGCTAATATATGGCTGTTATCTCCAGTCAAAATTGTGTGTACTATTATTTTTTCGGCATAAAAACACCAAGGTGCACATCTTTAATATGTGTAGACGACGCGTGTATAGTTTCAGATCGATTGACTGAACGGTTTCAGACGAGTTGTGTACACAAACTCTGTACCCTATATAGAATACACAAATGTAGAAAACATGGCTAAGTTAAAAAGGTGATTTTTGTTTTCGCCATAAAAACACCAATTACGGTGCACATCTTCAATATGTGTAAAAGACGTGTGGATAGTTTCAGATCAATCGACTGAACGGTTTCAGAGGAGTTGTGTACACAAACTATGCAGTTATTCCGTCCGCCGCCCGCCTGACCCGCGGTAAAACATAATACGCACCGTTTTTATCCAAGCATATTTGCTTGGATATAGTCCTTATACAGTTTTTGAGACCTCACATGAGTTATGCAAATGAGTAATTGTCGACCAACGAACGTACTTCATGCTTCATGATTCTAGCTACGCCACGTGAGAGAGTTCCAAAGCGAGCGGTGCATTATGAACGTGTCACTCACATTTTTGGCCAGCTACATTTTTTTTCAGCTACAGTTATATTTTTAAAAACAGTTTGTGATTTTATAAAATATTAACTGTCGTGTTTCATAATAAATATTTTGTTAGGAAGGTTATATTTTTAGCGCAATGATCGACCGCTCCACATGTAATTTATACGTAGTTATACGCCATGAAAAATAGTTCTGATAGTGAGCTAACATTATATTGTGTAGTGTAATACATGTGTTGTTAATTTTTCTGTACGACATTTATATTACAAAATGTTTATCTGATTTAATATAATATAAACTGACATGTATTAATTTGAGTATATTAATTTTCACGCGCACTGATACAATTAACCTCGTGTCTCATGAAAAGTAGTTTCCGCCATTTTATGCCGACAAATTACAGAATCGTTTACATAGTCATAGGTCAATGGCTCGATAAAATCCAACATTGGACAGCGAAATGATGATGATTTAAAACAGAAACATTGTTTTTTTGACAGTTACATACTGCATGCTTTAAATAATCATCTTGAGCCATCGATATTATTAATCAGTGTCCATTTTACTTAAAACATCAACTAATCTATAATGACGTTACACAGAAAATGCAGTACGATACACTTCACAAAGGAAACATTGTCTTAGAGTTTGAATAATTTTAGGTTCCGCCGAACGAACGAGTACGCCGAAATATATTTCCGTACAAATCCAAAAACCTATTTATTATATACCCGTTCAACAAAACATGCATCATAATCATTAAATAATCCGATAGTGTGATGAAATGCGACTCTCTATTATTTTTGTTGAACAATCCGAGCGCCTGTGATGGCTTCAGTTTATGCAAATTGACAAGGTCATTTCGCGCAATCGATACAATAATTTACAGGGGTTGAAATTTCACTCGCCATGGCGAGTGCTTTTTGTGGCGGTCGAGTACTTTCTACAGGCACTCGACCAGTTTGGCGAGTGAAAGATTAGGTCAGGATTATTTTTTTTGGAAGAAATTGCCAATTAATTCCATCGATAACGGCCAACAAATGGTATTAATTCAGCGACCATTTGTTGTTTACAGTTTACGTCAATTTGCGGGAAGTAAGATTCAAGCAGTGTCTATGTACACGGTTACGGGTAGAATCTCTAGCGATTTTGAACACGGTCCATATCGGGCAAGTTTAATTCACGGATTATTTGTCGGCTTTACGCGGCCGGGCTAACACATAATAGGACTGCGAGTATAGACTAGTGTATACGCGGCCACATATATCGTCTCGTATACAGTTGGGTTAACGCGCATTTCAGACGCCGAACATAACGGCTTGGGACGAAACGGTCGGCGCCGGGTCCGAAACCATTGAATTTAATAATTACGGCAGCACGCAGCGCATGCAAACATAGCCACTATAAATTAAACTAAATCTATGTCACTCAACGCTTATAGAAAATAAGAAGTGTGCAAGCCTCTGAGCAAATTCGCTGCTATTTGTTTGTTTATGTTCATTTAATACTTAAAATATAAATAACAATAATAGTGAATATGTCTCATACGTTTTGGTAATGATCATATGTAAAAGCTTTTTTTTTATAAATAAGATGCAACATTACAAAAACTGGAAATAGCAATTTATTTTTTTAAAAAACTGGGCGAGTAACTTTTTGACCTGGGCAAGTACTTTTTTTTTATTTTCTACCTACCTTGGTTCAACCTTGGTTGAAGGCCGTTTCTTGTAAGCTAGGCTTGTACTGGCCTATTTTAGCGATGTCAAATTGGATAATAGTCTTTGAAACTGGGGGGAGAGCGCAACTAAATCATGGTTAAAATGTCTGTACAATATTTTCACGTGTTGAATTTGCTGGGTCTCTTCTTCCAGGCGGAGTTGAGTGAACTTTTGAAACTATTTAGTGTCTTCGAATTTACACAATCACTAGGGAGTGCATTCCAGTCTGTGACGACTCTTTGAGAGAATACTTTTTGTCGCAACTGCGAAGGATTTCAGGACTTTCAGTCCTTTGATTTTAAAACGGTCGTATAATTACTGTGTGTAAAGGTCCCCTCGGGCAGCTTCTAGCGATGCCACTGCGCCTGTATGTACAGTAGTCAGACATAAATATTATACAAATATCCGGTAAAATATGACATTTGACCCCTACTTGATCCCTCCGGCCCCGCCCATTTTTCACCCCTGGGCCACCATTTTAACAAATGTGAAACAGTGCAAAATCCTTGATATTGTTTATTTATAGAAATTTGCGAATCAATGTGTACATTGCAAAATAAGCCGTCTTCGTAGGCACGATGGTGGAAAACTTGAACGAGAACCGATTATGGCGTACATTTTAATAAGGAATACCAACCGTTTGTATACATGTTAATAAATAAAGAAATGTACTATTAACTTACACTGTTAATGGTGGATATCCAACGTAGATCAAAATAGTACTGTGAGCGCAGGTAAATGTCGACTTTTACGCGAATGGGCGGTGATGTTTACATTCATGTATACATCATACGTGTCCTGATTGTTACTCCTGTACATCTACGGTGTCCTGTTAGGGCCACATTACATTCTCGTTTGAAAATGTTCACGGACGACTTCGGACACATTGCGGTAACAATAGCTCACATGAGCTTTGCTCAGGTGAGCTAAAAACGTAGGATTATATGTATTAAAAGGTACTAGACGTAATGATATAATGATGTTTGCTCTCGCCACGTTTGTTTTGGACATGTTCAAAATTAAAGGTACCGGTACATGCCCACTCATTAGGTTACAATAGGGAGACAGATAATTTTGTATCTGTAGATAAATCATTTCCTGCCAAAATAAACATTAATTCACCATTACCCCACATGTTGATTGGCATTAGTATACATATTATATCAGACGTAAATTTCCACACTGATGTCAGGGGCGATAACCGCGTTTCCTTAACATGTTAACGGACATTACTATTTATTATCTGTATTTATATTTTGGTGTAATGATCATACTTTATAATTTTAAAAATATTATTTTTTTCAGATGACGCATATAATCAGTATAAATAATTAAAAATCAATATTACTAAATGATTATTTCTGTATAGCGGGCATTTGTAATTTTAGATCTGGTGGAATAGTGACACAATTATACTTATTTAATTCCTATAAAGAACAGTTTGTGCCTACTGAGTGGGCATGTACCAGTAGTATATAAGAGTCACACTGATACCATCACCTATGGAAGGCACCGGCTACGCGAGGCCCCTTCCACAGCATGATGGTATCATTTGTGACTCTTATATACTACTACCGCGAGACCATATATTTATGACATGAGAAGATACACCCTATTAGAGATAAAAATCCCTATGTTATACTCAGTATATATATATAACATAATGGTTCTAATTAAGTGTGCGTGGTTGAAGACAGGTAGTCACGAGAGATGTTTTCGCACCGGTATTTACGAATATTGCAAACATCACCGTGCATGGATGCGAAGAGGTTCCGTTTCACCTCGCCCATGTCGGCATTGTGGGGTAGGGACCAAAGCCGAGTCATTGCTATGTCCACCATGCGGTGGCACTCAGGCTACTCATCGAATGGTTAACAAGGGATTACGTGCTCGAAAGTATTATCGTTTTAGTAATAATTCAAATCGGAAAGTCAGTTAGAAAGATAGAATCGATCTAATAAGTCACGGTGTTTCTACAGCATTAAAACACTGTAAAAAACATTATCAAACTAATTTTATAAAATTAGAAAATTGAACAGAAAAAACAATACAAATATTATAACAAAATGGATAATAAAATAGAATGGGAATTGGAATTTTGTAATGTCTTTGGTGAAAAATATTACTATAAATTGAAAACATTATGCAGAATCGAATACATGAAATATCAGCGTAATTTATTACGCTCCATAAAAGCGTTGCATTTACAATATTATACCGGCAATTATGTCGCCGGTACAAGGATCAAATTAGTGAAACGAAGCGACTAAATAGGATTCGGAGAACAACTACCGGAACATCATAAAACTAATTTTATAAAACATTTTAAAAATCAACGATTCGTTTACGGATATGCGTTTCTACAACCATATTGTAATGGATTTGAAAATTCTAATTGGAAATTGAACAGAAAAAACAAGTACCAATATTATTAGAGAAAATGGATAATACAATACAATTGGAATTGAAAGTTTTTAATGGCCGTGTTGAAGAAGTTTACGAAGAATACGGGGGTTATAATCCTATATATAAATTCTATAAAATGAGAACACTAGGCGATATCGAATATATGAAATACCAGCGTAATTTATTACACTCTGATAAAAACGCTGCATTTACAATATTATACCGGCAATTATATCAACTATACAAGAGGCAAATACAAACATTAAGACGGATAATGCGTATCGGATATGAAACTAAGGCGTATTATATAAAAAATTTAAAACCCAACGATTCGTTTACGAATGTACATTTCTACGATATCGCTTATAAATTTATGTTGTAATCACAACACCAACCAGACGACAATGTTCCAATTACACGCGTTATGAAAATGTAAATAAGGTGTCCCACCTTACACGTATATTAAGTGTCCATTTATAGAGAGGTTTACACGTCTTCCGGGATGGAAAATAAACACACTGTAATATATATTACACACACGGCTATTTATAGCCATATCGATGGTATGTAAACAGGCTATCGATTGTTAAGTTTATATACGAGAAATAAACACAGTTTGGTGTCGGAACGCCGACACTAATATCTCAACAGTGAGATAAGTTTCGCCACATGTAATTCACTCTGGCCGCTCTGCACATTATAGCGGATGGAGGTAACAATGAGGTGGGGTCCGCGGCATCGGTCCAATGATGGGGTGGAGGAGATGTGAGTGTAACACACCTCGCTAAGCCGAAAAAATAAAAAAAATAGAAGAAATTTAAGCGAAGGCTTAGCGGGGTGGACCCAGAAGGGTTTTGCTGGCGCGGGTTCGAGCCTCGGTGGAACCTAAAACTTTATTTCTTTTTTTTCTTTTTAAATAGTTAATAATTTTCATAAAATTAATTAATAAATTGTTCAATGCACCAATATAATTAATTTTATAATTTTCTTTAAATTAATTATAAAATTAATTATTTTATAAAATATCACAATGGTGCTGTAACATTTCTTCCGACTTTATCTCCAAGTTTTTCCCTAAATTTATCCCAATCAGTACACTCAATTTTGGGCATGGTGGCGCGCGCCTTGATTCTTATATCATTTTTTAATTGTTCATATCTCCCCATTTCTTCCACCACTGATTCAAACTCTAAATTTGATATTTTCTTATCGGCCAACGCTTTGGACACCATAACGTCGATGGTATTTTTCTTAGACCTGGCGAGAACAGATATTCTATCATGTTTTCTACATTTTTTCTCGAGTTTTCCACCCGACGCCCTAATTACCATACACAACAACCCAGAAACGGCTGACACCGCACATAAAATCCCCGCTACAGGAACCGTTATAATGGTGGATATAGTTGCAGCTGTCCCCGCCCCACACAACACAGAAACACTCGCTAGAGCCGTGCTAGATACTTCACCCATGTTCACCGCGCGTCTATATTTTTTAGCGTTTCTTTTTCTATTTGTATATTCTCTAACTAAAATATCCTGCATAGCGACGATATTATTCAACCTAAAATCTGAACTTCTTTCGTTAATTGTACACCGTGTTGATGGAGTGATATTAACAATTGGAAGTGTTGATTCGTTCATGATTTTCAATATATTAGTATACTCAACAAAACTAGAAACGTCCCTGTTTTATAGCCGGTGTAGCTCTGTCTATGTATGTACCACATGTTCAAAGTACATGTATTTTAAACCGTGGCGATGTTCAGAATACGATCGTGTAGAGTTTAGCCGATACACACGGTTTACATAGCGGCCAGTGACCGGAACGTTGATTTCCACTTTTTGCACGTGCACGCTATACTTGTCATCGATAAGGTGATTCAGTTCATGTCGTACCATTCATGCGATAGGGGCTATTCGGAAAGTTAAAAAACTTTTTTAATTTTTCACTGTTTTCGATATGCCACGGCTTTCCGAAAACGAGCGAAATCAGGCAATTGGGATGCTTGCGGGTGGGATGGCCGCCAGGGCGGTCGCGCCTCGGTTTGGTTGCTGTCGGAAGACGATTGATCTTCTTGCAGCCCGGTACCAGCAGACTGGGGCTGTTCACGACCGGCAGCGACCTGGTAGGCCTCGTGTAACGACGGCTAGAGCCGATCGTTACATTACGTTGACGCACTTACGTCAACGTCGATTGGCAGCCACAGTCACTGCTAGGCGATACGGTGTCTCAGGGCAGACCATTCGCAACCGGTTACGTTCGTAACGCCAAACCAATCCGGGCACGCCGCCCGTACACTGGTCAGATAATGACCCAACGTCACCGTGCTGCCAGACTGTTATGGGCGCGACGTCATCTGAACTGGAGAAGGGCTGACTGGAACCGAGTTTTGTTCACCGATGAATCTCGGTTCACAGTTAGTCATGCTGACGGAAGATTACGGGTATACAGGCGTAAAAATGAAAGATTCACCGATTGTTGCATTGTTGAGAAGAACAGGTTTGTGGGAGGGAGCGTAATGGTCTGGGGTGGGATCATGGGAAACCGGAAGACAGATTTGGTTGTTGTACAGGGCAACATCAATGCACAACGTTATGTTGCAGATGTGCTAAATGCACATGCCTTACCATTTATCCGTCAGCATGGTCATGGTGTGACATTGATGCACGACAATGCCCGCCCTCACGTAGCCAGGGTCACCACTCAATACTTACAGCAAAACAACGTCGACGTCATGCCATGGCCCGCGGTCTCCCGGGATCTCAATCCCATTGAGCACATATGGGATGAGCTGGGCCGCAAAGCACGAGCTAACCATCAGATTGACAATGTTCGCGATCTTACACGGGCGTTACAACGGGAATGGAGGAATTTGCCCAAAGCACTGGTATTGCGTTACGTCACGTCGATGCGGCGTAGGATCATTGCATGCATTCATGCAAATGGTGGCCACACTCGGTACTAACGAGATTTACTGAATTTGCCACATTACTTATTGAAATTCCATCTCTAAACATTAAGTAACACATTTCTGAGTTTTTGTGATTTTTGATTTTCGAATATTTAACAAGATATCCAAATGCAATTTGTTGGCTTTGATACAGAAATGAATGAACTTGTTTTTCCATTTTGATTTTTAAAAGTAACCCTTTTGGTTTTTGATGAATCTTTCCTTAAACATGGAGGGACGTTTTTAGTTTTGCTCAGTATATTTACAAAATAAGTTCAATTAACAATGAGACAATAGTGGAAGAACTCTCTGGGTCACCGATTTTCGTAACAAAGTTAATAACACTACCTTTGGAAAGTCTAATTCGATCAGAACCACCGTCGAACTATCTCCAGAGATTTTAGTGACTCCAACCCCCCGTTCTTCCCCATCTACTACAATATTTATCGCGACCGCGCCCACAGGTTTACCACTAGCATTAACCGAGCAGACCGCCATTTGGATAACTTCACCTGCAGCTGTCATAGTGTATCCCCCACATTTATTACTCGCTTTGGCACCGAACGAATATTCATAGTGCCCCTCAACCAATGGGCCCCGCTTCTCAGCCAAAACTGTTATGGCACGTTTTAGCGTTTTCATTGTTCGCACTATTCCGGCAAGCGCACTGTTTGCGTTATATGCCTCAGTACGAATATTATAAGAGGCCTCCTCAAGAGCTTTGGTCGCGGCTATACGATCATGTTTCAGTTTATCGGAAACTTCGGTTATCTTTCCGTCTAGTTCGGTAAGTGCCGCTTCTCTGCTGAGAGAGTCCTCTAAGCGCAACGCATCATAAGCCTCTGTAATGGTCGCCTGGTGGCCTTTTAGGGCTTTCTCAACACCCGACCGGGCTTCTTTTTGAAATTCGGTTATTTTTCCGTCTAGTTCAGCAACCGCCGCTTCTCTGATGAGAGAGTCCTCTGAGCGCAACACCTCATAAGCCTTCGCAAGGGCTTCCTGGTGGTCTTCTCGGGCTTTCTCAATACCCGTTCAGATCCCCTCAACCCCCAACCGGGCCTCTTTTCGAAATTTGGTTATTTTTTTGTCTAGTTCGGTAAGTGCCGCTTCTCTGTTGAGAGTCCTCTGAGCGCAACGCCCCATAAGCCTCCGCAATGGCCTCCTTGTGGTCTTCTCGGACCCCCTCAACCCCCGACCTGGTCTCTTTCAGAAATTCGGCTATTTTCCCGTCTAGTTCATCAAGTGTCGCTTCTTTGCTGAGAGAGTCCTCTAAGCGCAACGAATCATAAGCCTCCACAATGGCCTCCGCAAGGTTCGACTGGTGGTCTTCTCGGACTTTATCAATACCCGACCGGGTCTCTTTTCGAAATTTTGTTATTTTTTTATCTACTTCGGCAACCGCCGCTTCTCTGACGAGAGAGTCCTCTGAGCGCAACACCTCATAAGCCTCCGTAAGGTCCGCCTGGTGGTCTTCTCGGGCTTTCTCAATACCAGACGTGGCCTCTTTTCGAAATTTGGTTATTTTTTTGTCTAGTTCGGTAAGTGTCGCTTCTCTGATGAGAGAGTCCTCTAAGCGCAACGTATCATAACCCTCCGTAAGGGCCGCCTGGCGGTCTTCTCGGACTTTATCAATCCCCAACCGGGCCTCTTTTCGAAATTTGGTTATTTTTTCAACTAGTTCGTTTAGTTCCGTATGCGTTTCTTCACGACTTTGTGTATTCACAGTCAGGGCATATTCTCTAAGTTGTGATAGTAGACTCTTGTGAATCTCGTCCGGGGCCACCGATATAGTTCTATTGATCAAGGCCTTTGTTTTTTGGGTAGTTAAAAAGTCGCCCTCTGTCGGGATGAATCCCCCTTCTGTTGGTTCCAAATTCTTTGAATTTGTCACCCAATCGGAAGAACTACCTGGTCCGTATATACTCATTTTCAATAATGTTGATAATATATATATTACTAACATGCGTTTAATTCTAAATAATTTTCTTAAAATTAATTAATTTGAAATTTCTAGGACGACCGAAATCAGGTAATCGTTCTTCAACTCTCACCCTTTATCATCAAGAATAGAAATCTTCAACTCGTGGATGTGTCCAGATTCCAAAACTTTCATCTCGGGGTGTGGGAAGTCTAAGGTCACAGTCTCACCAAAGAAACAGTCGCTGGCGGGCACGGTTTTCAGTAATGTGCTGGGAGTGCCGTCTACCGTGTTGTACGATGTGTTCACCCGATCCAGGTGCACCCCGAGAGTTTTTGTGACGGCGAAGTTTACTGGGGTATCGCCACGGTGCTCGCCCACGGGGAAGACAAAGTTCAACGGGAAGTTAAACCCTTCATCCTCGTTGTAAGGGGGTGCAAATTTAAATCCTAACATTGAGGCCAACCCCGGGGAGATCCTTAATTTTGTTTCAGCGGACAATGTCGCATGCCCCGTGGCTTTTGAGACTGCGAGAGGGGGGGGGGGGGCTATATCAGGCATATTCGTCGCGATTAAAGCTTGGACATCTCCGAAACCCCAAAGGCCAGGAAGTAATACGGCAGTTGTTTCCCCAAGGCGTCTCGCTACATTTGTACGATCGGGGTTATTGATAATATCTAAAAAATCTCCAACATCTCCGGAATAGATAGCCTCGAACGTTTCAACGTTTTTCCACCCGACCGTGAACGTGATTGATCTGAGGCCTACCCGGCGTTGTCCGCAGCAGTTGTCTATTAACTTTTGAAGTTCACAACTCCCTTTTTGAACATTAGTGATAGTAGCAAACATAATAATATCTTTCAATGGATACAAAAGCATTTAGCTTTAATTCTAATGCAAAGTACGCGGTCGGAGGTAAATACAAGCAAAAAGACGTTGTTAACCACCTTGTACACCCAACCGTAACGGTTAGACCTGCCAGTGGCTTTGCCACCAATTTCCCTAACACGTTTGAGAAATATGTAGTTCCAAAGACTACTAGTCAAGATGTATTACTAAGATGGGAGTTTTCCCATATGAACTTCTGGCAGAACCAGCTAAATTTCGCTGTATGGTGCGCAACGGCCGACCATTTGACATCCGAGAATATCATGCTCCGAAGTGTCTACAACTTTCACGTGTATTACACAATTAGGAGGATTCTCAAAGAATTAGGTATTCCACTGCCTCAAGACGATGGCTGGGATCCCATTTCCAGCGCATACGACCGTAAGGCGTTCGATTGTGTAGCGAATTTGGGGTATCAAAAGACGTCGACTGGAGACAGAAAGTATACACCCCGACCAACAGCTTAGGGTTAGTTCACCTTAAAGGCTTAGTTAGTGGGGAGCGTCTGGATAAAGTTCCAGTATATTTCTCAGGGCTATGGAGCGCTCGAGGGGCCACCCCACCACCAGTTAGAAAAATGGCAACATGGACTAAATATAATTATAAGTCTCAACGAATCCATTCGCATATACGTATGGGCAATCCTCGCCTCACAGAAGCAAACGCGCAGCGCTATACTCGGTACGGGAACGGCCTTTGACGCACAAAAACAGTTCTTGGCACTTGTCGAGGACGCCATCTCAGCTAAGGTGGACCTCCAGAAGGCGATCCAGAATTATCAAGACGTTTTGCAGACTGCCTGCACCCCGGTAGACTACGCATTTGGAATAGGTCTTTATATGGCGCCGAGCAATATGATACTACGAGACGACCCGGTTGACGGTTACAATAATCAGATCGTGGTCGCAACCACCAATCAAAAAATCGGCCGCAACGGGAACGTGAACACGGGTATCATCAAGCTCCCACCCAAGATGATCAGGCGCGGAGTTGTAAATTCAAATCACCAATCATCAACAATGTTGAAATTGGAAGCACAACACACGAGGAGAAATTAGCGCTCGTCGTCGCCCTCGTGGCGATCGGATTATTTACGCTTTGGTTTTAGGAACTCTCTGGCGAAGAATAGTAGGAGACCGGCGATGGCCACGATTAAAGCCCAGGTATTCTCGGCGAGCCATCCGACCGTTTTTGATAATATAGATAACAAGAAGGAGAGGAGACCTCCTATCAAACCAGGCAGCGCGGCAGCAGCCAACTTTCTGCTATTTAGCCAGGAGACTGGCGAGGGCTTTTAGTTGTTTTTTTATCCACTCCTTGGCTCCGCCGGATGGCGCGGGTGTGCTGGTGCTGGTGCTGGTGCTGGTGCGGCACCAGCATTGACAAGCTACAAATAGAGATGATATAGATAGAATTAGGGTCGATATAATCATGCTGAAAGCTGCGATGATGGTTACTATCGTGACGCCCTTCTCTCTGAACAGAGTGCGAAGATGCTCACCGAGTGTCGTGTCCTCGTGCAGAACCCTCAAGATTGTTTCGCGGCTCCGACTTAATTGGCCGGGAAGTGCCTCACGGTTAGTCGAAGCAGCCTCCAAGCGAGCTTCTCTTTCGTCCCGCAACGACCGCAGGAGTTTGTTGATCCGCTCGGTAGATTCTCTATCGTCATGGACTTCCCCAAGTTTTCTTTCTTCTAGCGCGATATGTTTGTCCAGCGCCGTGAGTTTGGCGAGGTTATTGACCAGTTCGCCCCGAGTTGTTTGCAGAGCCTTATCGAGTCCCAGGAGTTCGCGAAGATTGGTAATGGTGGGTCAAATTCTTCGGGTGCCATTCATTTCGCTGAACGTGGTTTTCAATTGTGTGAATATCGTCGGTGGCTATACGAGGGACATCGCTGAGCTCGCTCATTTCTATAGCGGCGGCCTGTTCTTCGCCAGCGTTTAGTCGGTAGACTGTAGGGTTTTTTACCATTTGTTGAGGCAGCTGCGACCGATCATCGATCACTCCGAGAGCTCGAGCGAGGGATACTCCATATCGGTTCACGGAAGAGGGGCTGAGGAACCGGGTCGGGTCGTTCTTGTACGTCAGCAACTTCCAGCTATTACCCCATTTAACCCACAAGTTCCTCTCTTTTAGTGCTGCGGAAACTCCAAACGTGGCCTTGATGCCGTTTTTAGACACCTCACTCTCCCACCGTTTCACCCGAGACTCAGTTTCCGTGAGAGGCGCCAGCTCATTCTTCGAAATCCCCGCAGGAATCTCGGCACCGCCCGCCCATGCCGGAGTTGCGGATGGGGCCTCCCAGGGAAAAGTACTAGAGGGTGAAGTTCCCATTGGTATGGCTGTTAAGGGCTTAATTCGGGGGTCGACAAACTTAGGATCTTTATTTAATGGTGTTAATGGTGTCTCTATGAAGGTCGTTTCGTCATCATCGTCCAAGCCCTCGCCTCGGGTATATGGAACGATGTCATCATCGATGTCATCATCATCCTCATCTCTGCCGATTTCATCCATGTCAATATCGTAATCAGCCATCTTTATAGTTTTCTTAAAATTAATTATGTATTAAAGACAAAACCATACGAGTTTAATATAGTTTCACTAAATTATGTCTTCGAGTCAATACGGTCGCAAACTCAATCCATACCGCAGACTGCGTGAGCCCCTCGGGGCAAATGGCGTGAGACAGAGTGTCGTTATTACGAACAACCCATCGACGATCGACCAGAACCAACAGCTCTTGGTCCGCTTCCCCAACCTCGGAGCTAACGACGTCATTGTGCCGGGGACTGTTCGCCTCGCTTTCACTATATTTCGCTGACGTCGACGGACGAGGACCGAACCGTCGTTCAGAACCTGGGTCGCGCCATCGTCAAAAAGACCATGATAAAGATTTCTGGTAATGAGGTGATGTCGATCGACGACAGCGACGTCTACCATTGTTATCAGGACCTATGGAAGACGGCGCAAGAGCGCGAAAACGCTGTCTATCAGGGTATTGACACCAGCAAAAATAAGAACGTAACCAAACTTAGAATCGGGGTTGCTAACAAGACAGATAACAACGCGAGCGACAATGCGGTCGCGGGTGCCTACGGCAACCGCTTCTATACTGAGCAAAACTAGAAACGTCCCTCCATGTTTAAGGAAAGATTCATCAAAAACCAAAAGGGTTACTTTTAAAAATCAAAATGGAAAAACAAGTTCATTCATTTCTGTATCAAAGCCAATAAATTGCATTTGGATATCTTGTTAAATATTCGAGAGATAACCGGCCAAGGGCGGTAGGGGTCAAAATCAAAAATCACAAAAACTCAGAAATGTGTTACTTAATGTTTAGAGATGGAATTTCAATAAGTAATGTCAAATTGGCAAATTCAGTAAATCTCGTTAGTACCGAGTGTGGCCACCATTTGCATGAATGCATGCAATGATCCTACCACGCCGCATCGACGTGACGTAACGCAATACCAGTGCGTTGGGCAAATTCCTCCATTCCCGTTGTAACGCCCGTGTAAGATCGCGAACATTGTCAATCTGATGGTTAGCTCGTGCTTTGCGGCCCAGCTCATCCCATATGTGCTCAATGGGATTGAGATCCGGGGAGGACCGCGGGCCATGGCATGACGTCGACGTTGTTTTGCTGTAAGTATTGAGTGGTGACCCTGGCTACGTGAGGGCGGGCATTGTCGTGCATCAATGTCACACCAGGACCATGCTGACGGATAAATGGTAAGGCATGTGCATTTAGCACATCTGCAACATAACGTTGTGCATTGATGTTGCCCTGTACAACAACCAAATCTGTCTTCCGGTTTCCCATGATCCCACCCCAGACCATTACGCTCCCTCCCCCAAACCTGTTCTTCTCAACAATGCAACAATCGGTGAATCTTTCATTTTTACGCCTGTATACCCGTAATCTTCCGTCATCATGACTAACTGTGAACCGAGATTCATCGGTGAATAAAACTCGGTTCCAGTCAGCCCTTCTCCAGTTCAGATGACGTCGCGCCCATAACAGTCTGGCAGCACGGTGACGTTGGGTCATTATCTGACCAGTGTACGGGCGGCGTGCCGGATTGGTTGGGCGTTACGACGTAACCGGTTGCGAATGGTCTGCCCTGAGACACCGTATCGCCTAGCAGTGACTGTGGCTGCCAATCGACGTTGACGTAAGTGCCTCAACGTAATGTAACGATCGGCTCTAGCCGTTGTTACACGAGCCTACCAGGTCGCTGCCGGTCGTGAACAGCCCCCAGTCTGCTGGTACCGGCTGCAAGACGATCAATCGTCTTCCAACAACAACAAACCGAGGCGCGACCGCCCTGGCGGCCATCCCACCCGCAAGCATCCCAATTGCCTGATTTCGCTCGTTTTCGGAAAGCCGTAGCATATCGAAAACAGTGAAAAATTAAAAAAGTTTTTTAATTTTCCGAATAGCCCCTATCGCATGAATGGTATGACATGAACTGAATCACCTTATCGATGACAAGTATAGCGTGCACGTGCAAAAAGTAGAAATCAGCGTTCCGGTCACTGGCCGCTATGTAAACCGTGTGTATCGGTTAAACTCTACACGATCGTATTCTGAACATCGCCACGGTTTAAAATACATGTACTTTGAACATGTGGTACATACATAGACAGAGCTACACCAGCTATAAAACAGGGACGTTTCTAGTTTTGTTGAGTATACATCCCGCTCGACTTTGAGTTGCTGGAAAGTCACATGCCCTACTATCAGAGCGCTTTGTCTGACCGCCTCGAATACGAACTAACATTCAACGTTTCGCTGGAGTACGACATGGTCACGATGCCCGAACTCGCGCGATTGATCAGAACCCAGTATGCCGGGCGCGTTGCCATACTTTACGACCGAGTTCTTCGTCATCGCAAGATGACGAAAGACAAAGGCGACACATTGTGGAATATTAATGTCAACGTACCCGCCCGCTCGATGAAAGGTATACTGATGTTGTTCGAGGATGCTCGGTTCGCGTTCGGTGCTAGAAAAACCGACAAATTCTATAACCCCAAAATCACGAAGGTAGAGGTGACGATCGAGGGAGTACCCAATCAACTCTACAGCGCGGGTCTTCGCGCGCACCAGCAATGGGACGAAGTAAGAAAGCAGGTTGCTGCCGGCTCTAAGCACTCTCCGCAGGTTGCAGCAGTTGCCAAAGACCTGCATCTCTCGGCCGTCTCCCTCGCGGAGTTCCTGAATACCAAATACGCGTTATGGTTAGACATGCGATCCAGCGACGACGACCAAATACACGGCAACGGACGCCAAGTTGAGAACGCTAGCGAGGGTGTGACGATCCAGATAACCAAAGAGGCGGACAGAGCCGGGCCATTGAACGTGTACTTATATATAATTACAGACGCACAACTCAACATCGAAGATGGTCGATACGTCTAAGCACTCTACTAAATCTAACGATTTATTAATTTATTAAGAAAATTAACAATCAATACCAATTCACAATTGGAGATGCCCACTCTGCCATAATATGTGGGCAGACAGGATGTGGAAAAACGGTTTTCATCCTAGACTTGCTCGAGGGCTCCTACCGCGATGCTTTTCGTCACATTGTGATACTATGTCCCACTGTGCGGCACAACGATACTTATCAGCGGCGCCCGTGGATATGGACCGACCCTGAGGTATACGTTATTGACCCCGGTGATAGGCTTCACGATTGGTTGCGTGGTTTATACCAAAAATTCCAGGGTGAGCCCACCCTATACGTGATTGACGATTGCTCGGCCAAGGCGGCGATGACCAAAAAGAAGGACATGCTCTCCGAGCTCGCATTTCTGGCCGCCATGCTAGGCAAAGCGTATGGATATCCACTCAAAAGTACAACGCCGTCCTCAAGGATCTGCGCGAGCAAACGAAATGGGTCGCCCTCTTTCACTGCAAGGACCGAGACTCATTCGATGACTGTCTTCGAGAGAATGACGTTATTCCAACGCGCGAGGAGCGACTGGAGGTTCGATAGATGCTTTCGGAAACTAAGCACGCCAAGCTTTTGCTAAAGACTGATCAACCAACTACTTACGAAGTTATCAATTAATTTTATAATTAATTAGCAATTACTGAAAAATGCTGAACAATGCTTAGCAATTGCTGAACAATGCTGAACAATGCTGAACAAATGCTTAACAAATGTTGAACAAATGCTGAACAATGGTTAACAATGTTAACAATTTGGTGCTCCGCTGCGAGCTTTGTTGCGAGCATAATGGTGATCATAAGTATCGGGTGGTGCGCTTGGCAATATGTTAAAGTGATCAGACTTGTTAGAATAGTTAAATTAATTTTAAGAAAAATGAACTGCGACGAACTTCTCGATCAGCTAATAGAAGAAACCTCAACTCCGACTGCCAACACCCTGAAAGATAATGATCCGACAGAGCAATCGGAATCAACTCCAACTCCAACGGCGGTTGGTATTGGGTTGAGTGCAACGACTCCGAATGAAAATGAAAATGCGGCGCGACGAGAGCGGCTAGCTGCGCTGGTTGCTGGGGACAATCGGAGCATTATCTCGGTAGGCGTCTCTCAGTTTTTCAGGTGGATAAGATGTCAGATGCGGAGATCGATAAAATGTATGCACGATACGAATCCAAATTGGGAGCGGAGATGACAAAAACTCTCGGATCGGCGGCTATTCATTTGTACGCAACCGCCGTTAGTATACTTCTCCCTATACCAAACACCGCGGGATTGATTGACGATCTAGAGACTGACCCTTTTATAGGTCACACTCTTAGAACAGCCTGCTGCTCAATTTATCACAAGTTTGGAATGTACTTAGCTCCGCTGACAACCGCGTTGACCACGGGTAAACACTGTCAATTTGGACATATATGCCTACGAACTATAAGCCCTAATATTAATACAAAATATAATTTTGAAAATGATGACACAAGACACACCCGCGAGAGTGACGGAGTTGAACCCGATTGCTCCAACCCAATCGAACCCGAGTGTTACTCCGCCACTGGATGACATACCGCATATAAAAAATCCCAAAAGACTGGCAGCTGGGTGGGCGGCGGCTGCCACCCGAAAAGTTAAACAAGATAAAATACTCGCCGAGCTTCGAGAGGCTAAACAGTCGTTGCAATCGGGGACGGAGACAGCAAAACATCTGAAGACAGAGTTGAGTACAACAACACCCCCAATTCACGAATTGGAAGTACACTCAACACCCAATACCAACTGCCGTTGGAGTTGGGCGAATCCGATTGAACCCAAATTCGTGAATTGGAGTTGGGTTGTTGGTGGTGGTCTGGCAGTTGTTGGTGCCCTGTGTGTGTGGAAATACCCCATATTATAAAAAAAACAACCAGCCAGTGTTCAGAAGAAAGTTACGAAACACCAATCGCGATTGGATGCGCCCCATTTAAACATTGATCGCGACCCCTTTTATATGCAATAATATAATGGCTGACAAGATGGTAAAATGTTAGTGAATGCGCTTTATCACGCCGTGGTGATATCGGGTTTCAGTATCGGGTATGCTCGACTATCAAAGATGGCCCTAGGAGGATCCGCTCCCAAATTGGACTTTACTGCGAGAGACGTAGGGCTCGCGACCTTAGATGTAGCAGCCGCAGTTTGGACCCGAGATTATCTAGTTAAAGCTGGAATTCTACCAGTTAATATACGGAAATAAATGGCTTCAATCGCAGTAATAGTAGGTGGTGCGCTCGTAAACGCATTGGCGTTCAGCGGTAGCAACTTTATATTCTCTAAAATGAGAAGCTCGAACGTGGATGAGGAGCGTAAGCGTCACGATTTAGCTGTAGAACAACTCAATAGCGCAAAGGAAGCATGGTCGAAAAAACGAACCGCCCATCTGGACTGGGTCAATGAAGAGCTTCGCCGCGAAAATCACGCCGCACAAACTTTTCAGAACGTTGAAGAAGCCAACCGCGAGTACGCGCTGGCATATCCGCACAAAAGTCTCGCGCCGCTGGATCGCGAGCCCCAACTTTCAGATTTCTATGTACCGTCAGAGCCCCAAAAAGACCGCGAGATCGCGTTCATCATCGTGGGAATGGGTGTGGTGGGGCTCGTCGGCTACTATATTCGATCGAGATTTTAAATTAATTACTTTAAATTAATTATTTTAAATAACTTTTTTTATAAATATATATATAGAACGATGTCAGTTGACAAACTTTATTTTGCTATGATTGATGTAGGCTACACTGCCCTTAAACACTGCATGGTTGGTGCAAAGGGTATGATTCGTCTGGCCAGAGATTCTCTCGAGACGTGGCGGGAGGACGAAAAAGCGGCCACCCTTTTCGCAAAGCGGATGTTAGATTCCTCCACCAATCCTGGGGGATTAGATTTTCCTAAGTTCTTTCATAACTTAACCCCCAATCGCGATTGTACTTCCAACAAAGGTTTATTATTATCGACGCAGTTACCGGACGATCTGGCGAGGGCATGTTGGAGATTGTCCGATATATTAGAATACATCGCATACGATGAACACGCGCAAACTTAATACCAAACTATCGGTTCGCCTAACGCGCAAGCTAGCGAACGCGTACTATAGCCCCCGCGGCTACTGGAAGGGACTTGCTGCCATCAAGAACTCGCGGGCGGCGACCAAGGTTTCAGAAAATCGTTGTCAAGGAATGGCTCAAGAAGCAGGCCATCTGGCAGATCTATTTACCCGCGCCTCACAATATTCCGCGCCCAAAATTTGACGTGCCGGTGCCGAACCAAGTTCACCAAGCGGATCTCCTGTTTCCCTCTCACGATCGCGTCGGTCGTAAGACGTCAAGTACGCGCTGACAGTCGTTGACGTAGCGAGTCGTTGTAAGGGGGCTGAGCGTTGGCCACTAAAGAGTCTAAGGAGGTGGCCGAGGCTCTCTCCCGAATATATAAGAGGAGTCCTCTCAAATGGCCGAATCTTCTCCAGGTCGATCCGGCCGCGAGTTCATGGGCGCGGTCTCTCATCTATTGTCTAAGCACGAAGTTTCTGTCAGACGCGGCCGCGTCAACATCCACCGGGACCAGGGGATCGTGGAGCGCTTCAATCGAACCCTGGCTGAGAGACTGTTCGGACACCAATACGCTAAAGAACTTGTAGACCCTCATTCGCGATCGACCGAATGGGTGGCCAGACTGCCCGCCGTGGTCTCCGCACTGAACGGAGAGGTGACCAGATTGATAGGTAAGAAGCCCGTAGATGCTATCAAGTTTAAAAGGGTGACGAGCGAGCCCTCTGCCGTCTCGCGCGGGCGACCCGTTGGTTGAGAGGAGCAACGGCTTCCATCGGATATTGACGTCCGGTACCTCTATCAACCGGGAGAGCTCGAAGGTGGCAGCCGCCGCGCGACTGATCCCGTGTGGTCTCTCAATGTATATCATCTAGATCGATCTATTACCAAGCCCGATGAGCCCGTGCTCTACTATTTGGATGATGGGCCATCTCTAGGGTTTGTTCGCGAAGAACTTCTCGCGGTGCCTTCTGACACCCAGCTACCCCCGGATCGTCAGAGTCTTTAGTATTCTCTCAGAGTTTTTTTTTTTACCTATCCTATAGGCTCGGTGTGTAACCCGTCTTCCATCACTCTCCTCTTGTCGTAGTACGCCGAGAGTCCTAATTTTTGTTGACAGTACGTCTTCATCACCCCGTTAATCATTCGGAATCCCCTGTTCTCCGCCATATCCCTACCCCCTTCGAGAGCACTCTTATACCTTCCCCAAGTCAGATCGTTAGATCTCTTCGACATCCCCTTGGCCGAGTGCTTAGATTTTCCATCACCGCTCACGTAGTAACACTTGCTACACAGAGCGATGGCTCTATCCCCTTCGAATTCCAGCTTGAACAGTCCGGAGTTCTGTTGCTCACACGTCCCACGCCAAACCACTTGGTCTTCTCCTTATTGAACTTTCTCTTCATATTCTTTCTCACCACCGCCTCCAGCGTCTTCTCCGATAGCGCGAAGTACATGCTGTCAGTGTCCATCTGTATCAGTTCGAAATCTCCGCGATCCACGTACTTGTCCAAGAAATCGTAGTAGAACTCCAGCATCCGGAGCTTGGCTAACTGGTAGACCGCTATGCCACACCGAAACGGTCTGTTGATCACCACTCGAGTCTTCCTGCTCGATATCTCGTAAGCCTCCCCAATCTCCTCCAGGTCTTCGAACCACGCCGACCTCAGTGCCCGATCGACAGTCTTCTCATCCTTTGTATATGTGGTGTTCAGGTGTCTCTCTTGCGCCTCTATCAGCTTGCCACAACACGCGTTGCCAACCAGTTTGAATATCTCCGCCAACACCGCCTTGCTCTTGTCGACGTCCCCCGTCCGTCTAGCAGCGGTGACCTCTTTAACGAACCATTGAAACGGTTTGCCGGGCGTGTAGTCTATCACCCTATGCACCGCCTTGACGATCAGACCGTGCTCCAGATACCACTTTAGCAGCGGTGAGTATATGATCATCTTCTTGGCGGACATTGCCCCCACGAGCTTTCTCTGTCCTTCGACTCTTTTCCTCCCGGTCCCGGCCAGGTAGTCCTTCATGTGCTGTGGAACCTCGTTCTCATTGACTTCTCGATTAACGAACAGCGGTGACATTTCCGAGAACTTGTCTCTCAACGTTTCCGGGACCTCTATATCCAACTCCGCAAATCCGAACCACTTTTCACTCCTGAACTTCCTCAAGAAACGGTCTATATACGACTGTCTTTCCGGGTCGTCACACGTCCATATCTGCTCCTCACCACACGGCATGTCCTTCGATAGAGTAGATAGGTACAGAGCATTGGCATCGTACCCAGCACCGGCCTTGCACATCTTCTCCTCCCCCCCCCCCGACTCCCCACCTGACTCCTGATCGTTGACCTTCCAGCCTCGGCGTATCTGGAGAATACTATGGACGGACCACTGACCAATCCCTGCTTCATCATCTCGTAAGTTTCAGACTTCGGTGACCACAGCTCGGGCGTGTCCGCCTTCCCATCGATCGACCCGCGGAGTAGGTACTGAAGGGAAACACCGGGCAGACACAGCATCCTTGAGTATGTCCACGCCTCTTCCCCTGTAGAACTCCGTCATTTTAGTCAGAGCCTCCAGGAACGGTCCTACATCCAAGTCGTTGTAGTGTTGCAACCATTCCTTGAACGTCTTCATCCCCTTTTCTCGGAATACCTTCTTACACTCTTTCCACTCGGACAACGACAGTAGGAACTCACCCTTCAACTTCGAGTACCACTCAGGATAGTCTGGCAGCCCCGGATAGTCGAGCTTGTCCGCGCTATCGAACCACTCGTACGGAAAGTGAGACTTTACCGTTTTACAGTCGTACGCCTTAACTCACCGGTCGTACGTGGTACCGGGTCCCAGATACTGGATTATGTCGAGAAAGCTAAACTCCGGGGTAAACATAAACATCGTCGTGCTGGCTCTCTTTCCGACCATCACCTTATTCACGGTGGCCGCCAACTTCTCTACAAAGTACTGCTTGATGAGGTTCAGGTCGTACCTGCTACAGTTGAACCCCACCACCGGGACTTGGTCAATCCAAGAGATAATCTTTGCTTGCTGAGACTTCGATAACATATCTATGTCGGCCGGCAGATACTTCTTCCTAACCCCCTCCCTGATTGCCTTGCCTCTCATCTGCAGCTCGGTCACGAACTTCTCGACTAGCGTGTCGGGATCTCGCTCGCATAGGTGTGTGATCCCTTTATGCATCGTATCCCCCAACGACACCGATATAGGAACGTGCTCGACCTCGAAGGTCAGGTCTTTGGTGGGTCGCGTGCTTTTTGACTTGTCGAGATACGCCTCGAAATCGTAGACTATCTGATGAGGGTATAGAGTCGTCTCCTCCTCGCGTGGCGATTGTGGATAGTAGGTATTCACCTCATTCAACCACTCGCACTCCCACATCACCACCAGCTCGTAACCCGCCTTCCTTATCTTGGCGTCTTGAATTTTCGTCCTCTTGTACAGCGATCTCGCGTTACCTCTCATGCAATGCCTCGGACACCCGTGCCAGTAGCATCCGTGAAAACTGAAACACGGTCTCGGTCTCGTGACAGTAACCGTCGACCGGATCACCGGCCACCCACCTCTCACCACCGTGACCGCAGTTGGCGTGATGTATGTGCTTTCCCATCCTCTCCTCTTCTCTGCTCAAGCATTGAATCGACCTCACACTCGCTGACCCCTTAGGATAGAACGCCTTCTCGTAGGCCGACTGCGGTCTCTCTACCCTCTTACCTGGACATGTCACCACGGTCTTCCCACCCATGCAGGTGGTCGTGTGCCTGTGCATGTTACACGACTTTGTGAACCGTTGTTGACATCCGGTGCACCCGTACTCGTTCGTCATCTTGCGGAGGTTCGTTATGAGGAAAGAGTGACCTCCAAACATTCCTATCGTCATTATCTTCTCCCCAACCACGTCGTAATTTGCCGGAACCTTCATGAGGTACCACACTCCGTCGGCGGTGGGCTCGTAAACGCGAATGCCCAGCTTGAAATGCTCTTCGACCTTCTTAATATCGTCCAGGGGAATTCCCTGACTACCCGGTCCGTTATCATGCCCGAGATATTCGCGAGCCAGAGCTCGTGCCTTCTCACAACAGCGGTCTGGTCTCCCTCCACGTTGGATGGCTATGCACCTAAACAGACACAAGTAGTCGTCGTACGTGTCGACGGAATACATTCCCTTTTTCTGTCTTAACCAGTCTGGGAGTTTTCCCGCTCCCATGAGCTTCGATGATCATCTTCACCTCGACCGATATCCAACGAACGAAGGTCCACTTTGTGTTTGGTCTATCGACTTTGTCGATGTCCATTCGACCTTTCTCTCTATCGGATATCCAACTCTCGGCTTTGGCGATCTCGTTTATCCACGGACTGCCCTTTGATTGTTTGTGATAGATCATAGTAGCGTCGGTCTCTATGTTCCTAATACGATACGAGCATGAATACCTCAGATAACATGCCGTGGTCATCTCTGGATGAATTTTATTCATTATGCGATTAGCGATCTCCCCGTCTACCCCCCTCTCGAAAGTCCATACTATCTTCCTCCTACCCCTATCAACAGTTTCCCTAACTTCGGCTTCTTCGGCGAGAATCCTGGGACCCTCCTCCACCAAAGCTCTGGCGATATCTCTCCTCTTCTTGGGAGGTCCCCCCACCAACCCTTGATAAATCTTATTGTAGTACACCTTGTATAGTGGTTTTCTACGTGCGCTGGGATCTTCTTTTACACGCTGCGCGTAAGTGGTGGCGCGCAGACTGGCCGTCGTCTCGTTCTCCAATTTCTCGGAGCGTTTTTCGGGGTCGGCGGGCAGTCGTCCGGTCGAAACCGCACGCCGCAGCCTCTCCTCGTAGACGACGGCTCGCGCGTCACTTATCCTATCTGCTATATCTTTCTTGATTCTCAAACCTCTTAGGGAAATTCCCCAACTCTTAGCTTGCTCTCTCATTTGCTTATGGTAGGCATTATACTGAGTATAACCAATATATTTTTTATCTTCAATAGGGTGTAAGTTTATATTTTATTCGTAATAAATGTATGACAGATTGTTGTAATATACTTAGTATAACTTATGGATTTCTTATCTTTAATAGGGTGTCAGTTGTTATTTTATTCGTAATAAAAGTATGACAGATTGTTATATATATATACTGAGTATAACATAGGGATTGTTATCTCTAATAGGGTGTATCTTCTCATGTCATAAATATATGGTCTCGCGGTAGTAGTATATAAGAGTCACAAATGATACCATCATGCTGTGGAAGGGGCCGCGCGTAGCCGGTGCCTTCCATAGGTGATGGTATCATTGTGACTCTTATATACTACTGTACCTTTAACGTGGGGCTTTGGTATGCATAGCATACACTTACGAAAATGTATTAAATCGTATTCCAACGCCAAACGTATTAGATAGGTACAAACACGTACTTAGTCATGCCTACTGGAACATAATAACAACAAATAAAACAAACGTTGCGGGAGCAATCATCAATACGTATATATCTGTATCTATTAAAGAAGTTTTAATCATATATTGCCGTTTTACTACGTATTAAAAGCGTAGTAATACCTAGCCCTCAATAAATGACAGTGTGACTGGGGCCTTAAACAAGAGTTGTCAGAAGACAACGAAGCTCGCCTGTTGGCAGCCTTCACTCAAACTTGGCACAGTTGCATAAAGAAACATTAATATTATATAACTTGACCTTGGGTTAAGGGGCGTGCGGTGGACATTGACATTGGGGTCAGTGGTGCAAGGTGGGTCGTGGGTTTGCTGTAGCATAATATAGCATATTAAGATGAATGCATGTATGAAATATCAATGCGCTCCCTGAAAACAGAAGTAAAACAAAATTTAACTCAACTTTAAGTTTATGAACGCACTAAGTTGGTGATTTTCTACAGCATGATAGCTATTCACATGAGGAATGCATGTATGAATGTGCTAAGTTTCTGTCCTTCAATTTGGGGAAAGAGGTGGGGGGATCTTGACCTGGGGAAAGGGGGGGGGGGGGGTGGGAGGGGGGGGGGGGGTGGGTCATGGATTTGCTATAGCACGATAGAGTATCATCAGATGAATGCATGTATGAAATATCAAGACGTTCCCTGTAAAGAAACAGAAGTTATAAAAAGACATTTACTCCAACGTTAAGTTTATGATGTTGATCTTGGGGAAGGGGGTGGGGGGGTCATGGATTTGCTGTAGCACAATAGAGGATCATAACATGAATGCATGTGTGAAATATCAAAGCGTTCCCTGTAAAGAAACAGAAGTTACACAACATTTACCCCAACGTTAAGTTTATGAACATGTTAAGTTTGTCACCTTGACCTTGGGGTAAGGGTTGGGTGGTGGGTTGTTGATTTGCTACAGCATGATATAGGGTCATCAGAGGAATGCATGTATGAAATATCAAGGCGTTCCATGAAAGAAAACAGATGTTATAAGACATTAACCCCAACGTTAAGTTTATGAATGTGCTAAGTTTGTGACCTTGACCTTCGGGTAAGGGATGGGCGGTTGGTCATGGATTTGCTATAGCACGATAGAGTATCATCAGATGAATCCAAGTATGAAATACGAAGGTGTTCCCTGTAAATAAACAGAAGTTACACAACATTTACCTCACAACCAACCCAACCAACCACCAAATTTGGATGTTCCATGGGCTTTAACCCATAACCATGTGGTCAGTCTGGCGTGGGACGTTGTGTAGTTATGATCAGCTCGTTCAGCCCTTCAATTTGATATATCACACGACTATCTGCGCTCAATTCTGAATATCATCGTACTTCATCACCGAGAATGGTCCCCCATATTACAACAGAGCATCAATATTTAAATGGCAGACACGGCTAAGTTACAGAACTATTAGTATTACAAATTTTTTCATTGCTGATTCCAAATATTCTGATCTGGTGCCAGATGCCCCGCACCCACCAGACAAGAACACTTAGCCACAGACGCAAATCCCTGTTCACTGTACAGTGTGAATCCTGGGATGGGTGCACTGATAATCATGATAATATGTATACACTATACACATCTATTATACACTGGGTTGTGGCCTACTGACATATGGTCACGATATGAATTGATTTGATGTATTGTTGTTTAATTGCCCATCAACAGCTGAGGGCATTTAAGCCAGGGCCAACGTGTTCGATCCAGTTGAATATTTACATGGAAAAAATATATATTCAGCCTCGAATTATAATAACCGGACATGGTGCCAGGTCCACACCACACCAAAGTTGCTTAGACCTATCTGCGATGTCTTGCAGCGTCCTTCCGGTATAAAAGCCGCTCGATTCCCTAAGGACTCCGTGAGAGATCGTAGGAAGCCAGTCGGACATCCGCAAGGCATCCCTACGATGTCCGTATGATGTCGGGGAAAAATGTTATCAGCCCGTAGTGGCACCGTACGCACCCCGTATCTAATGTGATCGTGGCACAGACTTTTGTTAGAACTCTACATTTCTTCCCCAATGTGGGGACGCCGTTTGATGTATCAAAATATTAAAGTAATATATCAAGGGGTAAAGAAATTATGACAGAATTGAGAAACTGTGGAGAACTTATTAATGTGTGAAAAAGTTAAAAGGTGTCAAAGTCAAAAGGTCATGGTCATATTAAGGGCAGCATGGATGATGTACCGTGGTATTGAAATATTAAAGTAATCCTTCAAGGGATATATAGAAGTTATGACAGAATTTCGAAAGTCCGACAGTTCAAAGTTGTCAAGGTCATATTAAGAGCAGCACGAATGAGTGGCATCTGTCCACAGGTACACTGTGTTGAAATATTTAAGTAATCCTTCAAGGGATATAGAAGTTATAACAGAATTTCGAAACGTACAAACACTATATGCCTCCGGCTCTACCCCCTGAAATTAGAATAACCTGAACTGGTGCCAGGTACATACCATGTTAAAGTCACTTGGCCCCTTCCCCTAAAAGTAATATGATTACAAATAATCATATTACTAATATGCGGGGTATAACTCTCACATACAAGAAAGCCAAAGGCATACATGAGAGACAAACCAGGTCTCTGGTCGGGATTCCCGTAAGGATGAATCCTGATCATTAAAATACCCATCACATGTTCCCACCTGTCACCCACTTGTGATGGTTGGATTGGTTGCAAAATTAACATATCAAAATCCATTCCAGGGGACCGTTTCACTAAACTTTGTATGACTAAAATGTTTGTAAGTGCAAATTTAGGATCGTCTGGAAATTTCAATAGATGGATTTACATTCATTGAGCATAGGCTGCATATGCAGCCTATGCTCAATAAATGTAAATCCAATAATTGTTTACAACAAAACATTGTTAATGTGAAATTTACAGACTATCATAATTTTGCACTAATGAACATTTTAGTTGTACAAAGTTTAGTGAAACGGGCCCCAGTTACTTAGGGGTGAACCCATTTAAATACTGTGCCTATAAAGCATTCAATCTGTCTTTTTTCAAGTGGAAGGTAAGTATATAAACAACAGAGTGTACAAACACACAGGTCATATATTACAGTTTGTACATATAAACACACGTATATATTACTGAAAATGTCACATTTATAAACGCTAGGCAAACACAAAACATGCACATCAGCACTGTGTACTGCAAAATAATCTTCACTTACATTCCTTCACTGTAGACAATATTCATTGGTAATGACTTTGAAATTCCTCAAATTATCGGTACATGTACATTAAAATTTAAATTAAACAACAAAATGTTGACTATACACAGAACTGATTGAATAGTTTCATGTCAATTCATTAACAAGGTCATACACAGATGGATATGCTCCTGTATTGCAAATTTAGTACTGGACTGACAATCAGTGTGGGAAACAATGCAACCAAAAAATACGGCGACTTGAATGCAATGCAATGGTGCTTAATGGCCCATCAACACAGAAGAGTATAATTTAGGATTAAGCGGCAACTTGAAAATATTTGCCAAGATCTTCCAATAAAACGGGCTAAATCATTTTACTTGGTATACTATATTTAATATGATATAGCCTACTGGAAGTGTGTTATAATGCTAGCATTAATGGCAGCTCTTCGCAAATACAATGCTTGATAAATCGCCACAATTTTTGGTCGTGTGGTTCACCACACTGACAATAGCCTTCAATCACCGACATCACAATACCTTGATCTGGTGACAGGTGTAGCTACACCAGATGTATTAACTTTCAACACTACATACCTCTATAGCGGTGTTTGCAAACAGTGTAGATCCAGATGAGCCGGCTCGTCACAAGCCGTCTCATCAGGATCTGCACTTTTTGCCAAAAAAATCATCATATTTCTTAGAAAAGGAAACACCCCCTTTTCATAAATAGACTAGTCTGAAAATCATTTTGTGACGATTGGATTGGTCGGAAAATTAACACATCAAAATCCATTCCAGTTGCTTAGGGGTGAAAGGGTTAACCCAGACTCAGTACGGAAAATGCTGTCTGATAAAAGATATACATGTACTAGTAAATAACTCTAGGAAATGATTCTGAAATGCTGTCCAAGCATGTTTTTTATTTGGAAATAAGGCAAGATATAAAAGCAACAGCAGATGACAATTGTTGTGTGCAGCGGTCTAAGGGTTGATAAGAAAATGTGGATTATTTTGAATTGAGTACTGACGAATGCTGCAGATCCAGACGAGATGTCTCGTTAGGAGCCGGCTCATCTGTATCTACAGTGCTTGCACATTTTGGCCTTAATAGTTAGTACCAATAATAAACACCAATGTGTATGGTAACACACAGATGAACTACATACAACTAACTTTGATTCTATGCCATAGAATACACGCATGAAACACCCAGTCCCGCTTATAAGACATACTGAACATATTCTTGAAACCTGTACTCAAAATCAGGCAGTTCGACAGACCGAGTTTGTTTCGTTTTTTTTGTGTTTAACGGCCTACGGACATTTAAGGCCGGGCCAACGGGTTCGATCCCGCATTTAACCTGCTGCAATGGGAGGAAAATTCAAAAATCAGAATATTTACATCGAGAAAAAATATATGCAGCCCTATAATTAGAATAACCTGACCTGGTGGCAGGTCCATACCACACCAAAGTCACTTGGCCCCTTCCCCTAAAATAGGATTACGAATAATCGTAATACTCACATAAGGGGTATAACCAGATTCGACTGTCACATACAAAATGCCAAAGACGTATGTGAGGGCCAAACCAGGTCTCCAGTCGGGATTCCGGTAAGGATGAACCCCGATCGTTAAATTACCCATCGCGTGCTCCCACCTGCCACCCACCCAGTAAGGATGAACCCCCGATCGTTAAATTACCGATCAGGTGCTCCCATCTGCCACCCACTGACTGACTGAGATTGAGCACAGCGCAGCCTCGAATAATCAAACTTTTAGGAGCATGTGAATCGAGTACATGTCTATCATTTTATAATCACGTGTTGTGGATGTGTAATGATAAAACGGTGTGAGCATATACTCAAATATCATGCTAAAATTCTATCAGTTTCACTGGGTGAGCTTCTCAGGCAAATAGATTGCGAGTTCAAACGTAACCCTTAGACTGCTACACACAACAATTGTCGTCTGCTGTTGCTTTTATATCTTGCCTTATTTCTCAATAAAACATGGTTTGACAGCACTTGTAAATGATTCAAACCACTTTTTGATGATAAAAATGGAAAATACAAAATAAACAGCAGACGACAAAAAATTAAGGTAGCGGTGTAATGGTTAAGAGTTAATTTACAACATGGTTTGACAGCACTTTAGAATCATTCCCATTGGAAATGATTCTGAAGTGCTGTCAAACCATGTTTTTATTGAGAAATAAGGCAAGATATAAAAGCAACAGCAGACGACAATTGTTGTGTTTGTTTGTTTATTAGTGTTTAACGGCCTATCAACAGCTAAGGTCATGTAAGGACGGGCAAACAGGTTAGATCCCATTTTAACCTACTGCATTGGGGGGAAAATCCCAAAATCAGAACGGAATATTTACATCGAGAACAAATATATTCAGCCCTGAAATTAGAATAACCTGACCTGGTGCCAGGTCCATACCACACCAGTCACTTGGCCCCTTCCCCTAAAATAGGATTACGAATATCGTAATACTCACATAAGGGGTATAACCAGATTCAACTGTCACATACAAAATGCCAAAGATGTGTATGTGAGGGCCAAACCAGGTCTCCAGTCGGGATTCCAGTAAGGATGAACCCCGATCGTTAAATTACCCATCGTGTTCCACCTGCCACCCACGACAAGTGTTGTGAGTAGCGGTCTAAGGGTTAATATACTTAATAAGAATGATGCGAGTTTCCAGTTGTGCAATTTTTGTTTATTTGGAACTAATCTGTGAAAACCAGGCTTATTGCATTTGCGACCCGTGTAGACTCGGAACAGGCTGCGCATTCACCACGCAGTTTGATCAGGATCTCACTGTTCATCCATCAGTAAGTGAATCAAACATTGCGATTGTTTTTTATTTCTGACACACACAGACACCGACATACCATACACAGACAGTGACACACCAATATACAGTAGGGGTGTAACGATTCACCAACATTCGATGCACTGCGATATTTTGCAGACGATGCGATTCACGATGCGTGCCACTACTGATACAATGTATTCACGATGCGTGCCACTGATACAATGTATGCACGATGCGTGCCACTGATACAATGTATTCACGATGCGTGCCACTGATACATGTATTACGATTGCGTGACACTGATACAATGTATTCACGATGCGTGACACTGATACAATGTATTCACGATGCGTGCCACTGATACAATGTATTCACGATGCGTGCCACTGATACAATGTATTCACGATGCGTGACACTGATACAATGTATTCACGATGCGCGCCACTGATACAATGTATTCACGATGCGGGGACAATGATAATGTATTCACGATGCGGGCCGACAAAACGATGCGCACGGATACAATGTATTCACGACGTGTGACACTGATACAATGTATTCACGACGCGTGACACTGATGCAATGTATTCACGACACGTGACACTGATACAATGTATTCATGATGCGTGACACAGATACAATGTATTCACGACGCGTGACACCGATACAATGTATTCACGATGCGTGACACGGATACAATGTATTCACGACGCGTGACACTGATACAATGTATTCACGACGCGTGACACTGATACAATGTATTCACGATGCGTGCCACTGATACAATGTATTCACGATGCGTGACACTGATACAATGTATTCACGATGCGTGCCACTGATACAATGTATTCACGATGCGTGACACTGATACAATGTATTCACGATGCGTGACATGGATACAATGTATTCACGACGCGTGACACTGATACAATGTATTCAATACGGTTTTCACAATTCAATGCTTTGGAACCAAATTACGCTATAAATAGAAACTATTTTCGAGTACACTGTATGAATAATAAAATTAAATTATTGAGAAGAATATACACAAACAGAAATAGCGGTTTGGAACCATTTTTGAGTTCGGCTTTATGCATTTTATCACATAAATGGACCATTGAAAATGTATTTTGTGATGGAGGTACTCTTGTTTGTTTGTTTATTGGTTTTTAACGGCCTATCAACAGCTAAGGTCATGTAAGGCCGGGCAAACAGGTTCAATCCCATTTTAACCTGCTGCATTGGGGGGAAAATACCAAAATCAGAACGGAATATTTACATCAAGAAAAAATATATTCAGCCCTGAAATTAGAATAACCTGACCTGGTGCCAGGTCCATACCACACCAAGTCACTTGGCCCCTTCCCCTAAAATAGGATTAAGAATAATTGTAATACTCACATAAGGGGTATAACTAGATTCAACTGTCACATACAAAATGCCGAAGATGTATGTGAGGTCTCCAGTCGGAATTCCGGTAAGGATGAACCCCAAACGTTAAATTAGCCATTGCATACTTCCACCTGCCACCCACCTAGTATCTCGAGATGAATCGTATCGTGACCCAAGTATCGTGATGCGCATCGCATCGTGAGGTATGCGTATCGTAACACCCCTTATACACAGTGACATACCATTAATGATCTGTTTTTGAAACAGGTTCATACATAAACACTATATTGTATGCAACTTCTTGTCAACACGTATGGGAAATAGGCAAATACACAGAATACACAATTTCGTTGAAACTCATTTTTAAATAGTCATAAATTACTTTCAAAATAATCATAAATGCTGTCAGAACATGTATAAACGGGCCACTGGCTGACAAAAAGATCTTAAGATGTATGTGACCAGCATAGCCCCAGATCAGCCTGTGTATCCGCAGTCTGATCGGGGCCTACGATGTTAGCCATTCAGTCAGTGAAGCAGGCTAATTGCCATCGGCAAAGCGAGCAGACTCTAACCTACAGAGTACAGGTGACCGAGGACCAAGGTCTACAATAGTAGGTACCTTTCTCACCCCGTGGCCCATTCACTAAACTTCTTACGACTAAAATGTTCGTAAATGCAAATTTAAGATCGTCTGTAAATTTCAATTTATGGATTTACATTTATTGAGCATAGGCTGCATATGCAGCCTATACTCAATAAATGTAAATCCAATAATTATTTACAAGAAAAAATTGTTAATGTGAAATTTACAGACCGTCATAATTTTGCACTTACGAACATTTTAGTCGTACAAAGTTTAGTGAAACGGCCCCCAGATTTGTTCTGTGGTAACTACAATAAGTTTGTTTGTTGGGGTTTAATGGCCTATATCCCATATATTACCTGTACAAATGAAGTGAAAATCCCAAAATCAGAACTGAATATTTACAATAAAAAGAATATATATTCAGCAGTGAAATCAGAATAATCCTGATCTGATGCCAGGTCCTCGCCACACCAGAATCACTTGACCCCCTACCAAAAGCAGTAGGATCAGTAATACTTTTATAATGGGCAATAACCGAATTCAACTCCCAGGTAACAAAAGAGCCAAAGATAAAAAGGTACCTGAAGGCCAAACCAGGCAAATCGTGATTCCTGTAAGTAGGAACCCCTACCGTTAACTTAGAGTTCGCCCGACCAACCACCCAATGTGTTAACCCTTACAATACTGAATTATATCTTGTAGTTTGCTGTTTAATTGGTAACTTCATTTTGTTTTCCAGGAAAACATGCTCTAACAGCAATGAGAATGGAGAGAATTCTCATGTGTTGCCAATACATTTTTTGTGATGAACAAGATAAAGACAAGAATTCCGCCACGGAAGTGGTATCGCGCCTGCCGAGGCATTTGACTGTGTTGTGAAAAAACAATAACTGTAACGCATTTGCCTTACAAAAAAAACGGACGATGCGGACGACGCCGGAAAAAGCGCCGACTATAGCCGCCCTCTGCTAAAGCAGGCACGACAAAAACAGCAGATGACAATATTATTTCCCGCATTTTAAGGATAAATAGATACTGTCATGAAAGGAAACATTCATCTCTTAGTCTTCTCAACAAGCATTCAATATCCCACATGGTCTATATTGGTATAATAAAGCAAGCATATAAAGTAGGCATTATTCCTATTGCCCAGAGGGCCAACACTATAGGAATGAATGGCCTTTTTGTGGAATTTATCGGGGTATAAACTTGGAAAAGTGGCGGGAATACTGGATAAATTCAACAAAAAGGCCATTCATTCCTTATAATTCCAGCATTTGAAATAAATTCATCAAGAAAATGTGTTTATTTTCCGTTTTCTTAAGAATTATTTTAACTGCGCCTCACGGCTATGGAAAGTAGTTCGGCGTGGGAGTTTACTGGGATATAAATTTTGGACAGAGACTTGCTACGGGCCAATCAAATGTTAGGGAATTGTGTAAATATTTTTGTGCTGGAATTATTGGTTCTTGCATTTCTCATGACTGTTTCATCAACATTGCAAAGTATACTTATGTAGCAAAGTATACTTTGAGGGAGTAATCATTTATTTTCCCCAAAATGCATTATTTCATATAGAACTAACCACTGCATATATTTTATGATTAAAAGTATGCTGAATTATTATACTGAATTTATTACATTATCACAGCCAAAATGAAAGTGATAGTGTAATAAATTCAGTATAATAACAAGAAACGAGGCAAAGCCACGAAGGCCAGGTTTTTTCCAAGCATGGACACTTGGATAACATAATTATACCCACTTTTTGTAGACTAGATGGCCGTGGCCTGCATGTCGCGCCTTGGGGCGAGGCATGGACACTAAAAAAATAGATATAGTAGATGGAAAAACTTTAACGAAAAAACTTTAACCGGACACACGGACGGATGGACGTATGCCAAAATGCCGACGATATCGCGCTTTCCGCAAGCGGGTGCGACAATGATGATAAACACCCATGTGAAGTATCAAGGTAATGGGTGAAGCAGTTGCAGAGATATAGTAAACGAAAAAACTTTAACAAATAAATTCAAAGTAATTTGACCTTGACATTGCGCACAGGGGCCGCACAGTTGGGGGTTAGAGTGAAAATATGGACGATGATAAACACCCATGTGAAGTTTCAAGGTAATGGGCGAAGCAGTTGCAGAGATATAGTATAACAAAAAAGTTTTAACCAAAAATTTAACCAGACGTACGTTAAAAAGTTAACGTTGAAAATGGCTAAGTCAATTACGTAGAAATAATAGGTGAAGATAAAAAAATGGTCACATGTTGGATAGTTGTATGTGGTAGGCACCCCTTGGTTATGAAGCTGTGAAAGTTTGGTGGTCCTAGGTGGTACAGTACCAAAGAAATGGACTTAAACACGAAAACTTAACATTGTAAACGCAAAAAGTTAACATTGAAAATGGCTAAGTCGACTGCGCGGAAAAAATGGGTCAAGTTCAAAAGAAAGTAACATGTTGGATAGTGATATGTGGTGGGCACCCCTTGATTATGAAGCTGTGAAAGTTTGGTGGTCCTAGGTGGTACAGTACCAAAGAAATGGACTTAAACACGAAAACTTAACATTGAAAACGCGAAAACTTAACATTGAAAATGGCTAAGTCGATTGCGCGGAAAAAATGGGTCAAGTTAAAAAAAAAGTAACATGTTGGATAGTCATATGTGGTGGACACCCCTTGATTATGAAGCTGTGAAAGTTTGGTGGTCCTAGGTGGTACAGTAACAAAGAAATGGACTCAAACACGAAAACTTAACATTGATTGTGGACGCCGCCCGCCCGCCCGCCGCCGGCCCTTCGCCAATCCAATAGCCTGGATTTTTTTTCAAAAAACCTGGCTAAAAATTAATAAATTTATACTTAAATTGAAAAATTTCTCCCTAAAAGTATACTTTGCTAGATAAGTATACTTTGCAATGTTGGTGAAATAGGCTACAGCTTGCAGCATGATCATGGTCTGCATTCTTCCCACTGACGCATCCATATTGGTATTAACAAAGGTGTATGACTAATTGAATATAGAACGTTCTGAACTTAACCCTTAGACCGCTCTCTTAATTTGTTTTGTCGTCTGCTGTTTATTTTCTATTTCCCATTTTTTATCATTAAAACATGCTTTGACAGCACTTTAGAATAATTTACAACATGATTTGACAGCACTTTAGAATCATTTCCATTGGAAATGATTCTAAAGTGCTGTCAACCCATGTTTTTATTGAGAAATAAGGCAATATATATAAGCTACAGCAGACGCCAATTGTTGTGAGTAGCGGTCTACGGGTTAACATCCAACAATTTGATTGGTGAATTCTGAGAATAGACTCGATCAATTAAATTGCATAACATCATCCTGGTATGTGGCTGTGACTGGGCTTATGGGATTTGTGACAAAGTGTAATTATTGATGAAATAGCACAGTCATGTAGCCTGTAGCCTATTTCACCAACATTGCAAAGTATACTTTTCTAGCAAAGTATACTTTGAGGGAGAAAATATCAATTTAAATTTATTAATTTTTATTATACTGAATTTATTACATTATCACATCCATTTTGGCTGTGATAATGTAATAAATACAGTACAATAATTCTGCATAGTTTTAATCATCAAATATATGAAGTCGTTAGTTCTATATGACATAATGCATTTCGGGGGGAATAAATGATTACTCCCTCAAAGTATACTTTTCTAGATAAGTATACTTTGCAATTTTGATGAAATCGGCTACTGATAACACGCATTGTTGGATGCATGTTTCTGGAATGACGCAAAGTGCAGATTATGATCAGAATGTGCTGATCTGGATCTACACTGGTCGCAAAACCCATCTATAGCCATATTTCTCCAGCCACAGCCACATATGCAAATTCATGCTTACAAAGTTCCAGGTCAACCATGCCCGATTAGATCCTGGCATAATGGCCACTGCATATAAACAGGGCCCACCCATGCTTATAAAACTCACCAAGTATGTATTATTCAACTGTCACATACAAAATGCCAAAGACATATGTGAGGGCCAAACCAGGTCTCCAGTCGGAATTCCGGTAAGGATGAACCCCGATCGTTAAATTACCCATCGCATGCTCCCACCTGTCACCCACGAACGACGATCAGTGCAGATCCTGATCAGACTGTGCGGATGCATATGCAGATCTTGATCTAGATCTACACTGGTCGCCATTTCTTCAGTGACAGCCACCATTTACAAGACATGCAATTCAGTATACAAACTGTTGTAATAACCGTCGCGAAACTAGTACATTTGCTACCAAAGTCAACTCTGGTAATTTTTTCAAAATTTAATTCAATCAAGAACAAAGCCAGGATGTAGGAGTGCAGAAATTCTTATACACATTATGCAGGGCTCCAGATAAGGAATTAGTAATTGAGCATTTTCACTCCATCAGTTCTCAGCAACTGGGTATTTCAAAATTTTAATTGGGTAAAATAAAATCACCTACTGTTTACACATCCACAGCCAGCAATTATTGAATAGTTTGCTTCGAAATGAAAACATGTCTTGGAATTTCATTAGAATTGTCTCCTTGGCCACTGCATATAAAAATTCTAATGAAATACCAAGATGTGTTTTCATGGAAAATAAGAAAAATATGCTATATTTGTGGTCCGTTTATTGGTTTGTGCAGCATGATAAAGGTACCACAAAATTGTTATTGCTTTTTGATACTCGCTACTTCTGATTTCAATTGAGTTTTTGGCAAATTTAATTGGGTATTTACGCAAATGCGCAGCTCATCTGGAGTTTTGATTATATACATATTATTCCATTATATTGTTGTTTCTGACAGACACATTTTCTATTGACACTTGTTAACAAGCAATACAACTCAAAGCCATCTGAAGACATCAATCATATACAATTGAAGGGGTTAGTGGAAGAAAGGGGGATAACTCCTTGAAGGAGCTAGCCCCCATATTACACTGCATCTTCAATTGTGACTGTCACTGGATAAATGGGGCTTGTGGGTTTTGTGATCAGTGAAGATCCAGATGAGCCTGTGCATCTGCATAGGTCTGATCTGGATCTGCACTGTTCACCATTCCATAAATGAAATACCCGCCAGAATTCAAACACGCAATATAGGTCTTAATAAGGCTACTGGATCAAGCTATTTGATCAGGAGCTAGACTGGTCACAATCTGATCCGAAGCTACACTGGTTGCATAACCCCGATTTCTACAGTCACAGCCACAATTGGAGCAAACACCAAGGAATCAGGCCCGTAAGCAGAGGGGGTGCGACCCCTCTTAACCCTTTCAACACCACAGGCCTGTATAGTGGTATTGGCAAAAAGTGTAGATCCAGATGTGCCAGCTCATGACGAGCTGTCTCATCAGGATCTGCACTTTTTGCAAGTAATTTTCATAATTTTGAGAACAAAAACACCACATGTTCATAAATGTACTGGTCTGAAAATGATTTGTTGATGATTGAATTGGTTGCAAAATTAACATATCAAAATCCATTCCAGTTACTTAGAGGTGAAAGGTTTAATCTGTCGAGGTCCGTCAGTGGATGTGCAAAAAAACATGGTTGGCCCTTCGCGTCGTCGATAACGCACCCCCCTAAATTACTTCCTGCATACAGGCCTGGGAATCAGACCATTGCATTCACTGACAGGTATGCAGCACATTCTCACGAGACTAAGTTATTGCATACATCCATTGCCTGAAGGAAGAGACCAATATTTCCACATCACATACATATGAGACAAGCCACGTGATTTTGTACCCAAGAAGATGAAAAATGTTTACAGAAACTGTGATCTTTTCTGCATTATATGACGTCGGAAGTTGACAAACTTTTCAGAATAAATTCTATTCCGCATTTGCTCTGAACATTTTGTCGACTGTTTATGTCATTTGTTTTGTTTGTTTGTTAATTAGTGTTCAACGGCCTATCAACAGTTAAGGTCATGTAAGGCCGGGCAAACGGGTTTGATCCCATTTTAACCTGCTGCATTGGAGGGAAAATCCCAAAATCAAAACTGAATATTTACATCGATAATGTTTATGTCATTTACTCAAAGCATATGTAAAGGCGATTATAACATTCGACAATGTCCAGTCGTGGGCAAACATTTGTCATGGCACGAGGGAACTGTTTGAACCCCAAGACCGTACGTAGGCCGCGGGTTCAAACAGTTCCCCGAGTGCCTCCAGCCGTGGGTAAACGTTTGCCGTGGCATGTGGGAACTGATTGACACATGCATATTCAGGGGCCGCAGTGCACGTCGCGTAATGCAGCCGCATCAATTTAAAAATTTTAGTGCGACTGTTGTGAACTGGTCTGGTGACGTAATGTCGCATTCTAGTAACATCATGCATTACGTAGGTGTTGGCTTGGCCCCGAAATGAGCATTGTCGACAGCCATGGTCAAACAGCACGTGCTGTATGTTTGAACACGGCTGTGAGCGATGTCAAACAATGGCAGTCAAGTAACAATACGGAATTGATTGTACGGGGAGGGTAGAAGACACCTGAATTTTTATTTTATGGGTGTTGGGGCCTTAGATGTCCTTAAAAATTCATAAATTCATCACACAGTTAATCCTTAGACAGCTACACACAACAATTGCCGTCTGCTGTTGCTTTTATATTTTACCTTATTTCTCAATAAAAACATGATTTGACAGCACTTCAGAATCATTCCAATGGAAATTATTCTAAAGTGCTGTCAAAGCATGTTGTAAATTATTCAAAAGTGCTGTCAAACCATGTTTTTGAGGATACAAATGAAAAACTGAAAATAAACAGCAGACAACAAAAAAAAAAGATAGTGGTGTAAGGGTTAATTTAATTACATGGGTAGTGTTGTTTTTTTCCCACTCCCCGCATACAATAAATTCTGATATAGGCATAAACATCGTTTCATGAGGTATCTATCGTACATCTTCTTACGTACAAAATTACACAGCTCGTCTCAATTATTATTGGACACATATAATTTATGGGCGACCGAATGACAAAAAGCCTTTTGCAATATTTGTGGATAATGGTTCAAGCCAAGTGGCCCCACATCACAGTGTGTATATACGGCTATGGGTGGAGAAATAGGGCTTATGAGCTATTCAACCAGCGTAGCCCAGATCAGCTTGTGCATCCGTGCAGTCTGATCAGGGCATGCACTGTTTGCCATTCCGTCAATGAAACACCCGCTTCTGATTTATAGTTTCAGGTTTCAAGAGTGCAATAGAAGATCAGAAGTTTGAATATCAACAATTCACATGAGCCCCACTTCTCCAGCCACAGACACGCAGACCAATCAGTGCCTACACTGTTCACCATTGATGGTAGTAGTAGTAACAAATGTCACAGAGGCCCTTCTGTCTCCGGTATACCATATTAAACATAGCATCACAGTAAACGATAATCATAATACAAGTATAGGCAATTTTCTGTTGCAAGTAGAAAACGTACCACATACCGTGCTGAGGGCTGTTTCACTAAACTTTGTACGACTAAAATGTTCGTAAGTGAAAATTTATGATAGTCTGGAAATATCAATTGATGGATTTACATTTATTGAGCATAGGCGTATGCTCAATGAATGTAAATCCAATACTTGTTTACAAGAAAACAGTGTTAATGTGAAATTGACAGCCTATCATAATTTTGCACTTACAAACATTTTAGTTGTACAAAGTTTAGTGAAACGGCCCCCTGGTGTAAATTTATGGACCTCAACATGTATCTACCCACTCCCATTGCGTTTGATCTGTATAATGTATCAACATCATTTCATTGCTTATTGAGTAAAGGTCCTTCAATCTACACCACCATCCCACACAATGCTGCGGCATATAACAGTGGTAGCCACGTCCAAGGGAGAGTGAATTTTGTTGGCATGGAGATTCACTATATGTGGCTGTCTGGAGAAATCTGGCTTATGGGATCTGTGGCCAGTCTAGCTCCTCATCTGAGGACACATTCCGGGGGGCCGTTTCACTAAACTTTGTACGACTAAAATGTTTGTAAGTGCAAAATTATGAGTCTGTAAATTGCACATTAACAAGTATTTCTTGTAAACAATTATTGGATTTACATTTATTGAGCACAGGCTGCATATGCAGCCTATGCTCAATAAATGTAAATCCATCCATTGAAATTTCAAGACAACCCTAAATTCACACTTATGAACATTTTAGTCGTACAAAGTTTAGTGAAACGGGCCCCTGTAGTTTGATAAGTGTGAATACTGTTTGTCAGGAGCAAAACGAATGTTTCACTGACTAACTGGCGAAAAATGCAGGCCCTGGTCAGACTGTACGGATGTGCAAGCTCACCTGAGACTCCACTGATCACAAATGCCATACGCCATATTTGTTCCAGTCACACTATCCGCGAGTACATGTATAACTGTTACACAAATTAAAAAGAAACTGTGACAGATAATAAATATCCCACCCGCTATAAATACGGAGCTTAAAAACACCCAAGTTAATGGATTCCATTCCTTAATTAGTTCTAATCCAATAGATCCCCAGATGGGGTGTGAAATCATCAGGGTAAACGGAGTGGACTATTTTTCATTACTATATTTACAGAAACTGTAATATTTTCTGTAAATGACATTGAAAGATGACGAAACTTTCATAGAAAATGCGTAATTATATTCCGCATTTGCTATGAATATTTTGTCAATTTCGACATCATTTACAGAAGAACAAAAATTTCAGTACAAAATCACATGACGTGCCTCTTTTGTGGTATTCAGTGGTCAACTGCCGAAGTTGCCCAAATGGTTGGTGCTTGTAAAACAAAGAGAAAACAAAATAAGCTTGCAACAAAGGACTTGAATATTAGCGTTATGTCCAATTTCAACCTGGATCAGACAATGAACCCCAGGTCTTCAAAAGTTTCCAAGTCAGGGAAAAGAGTCGAGTATGTTTGATTTTGAGTAAAAGACTCGAGCTTCAAGTGGGCCATTTTAGATTGGGATAACGGGACCGAATCACTCACTAAATGTAATAGGATTAGTACTAATCTTACTACTTTTATAATGGGTATAACCAGATTAAAATACCGAGTAACAAGAAAGCCAAACCAGGGATATTGGGATGAATCCCATCATTAAATTTACCCTTTGCATGCTCCCAACAAACTGCCCAAGAGCTTGGGCCAATAACCCAGGATGTCCTGATACTTGGCTGTGACTCGAGAAATGGGGCTTACGGAATTTGCAACCAGTCTAGTCCCAGATTAACCTGCACATCCGCTCAGTCTGTCTATGCCTGCAATCTTCACTGTGAACCATCCATATTATTTATAACAAACAGAATATTGGTAAATCCTCATTTGGTGGCATGGAAGTGCTATAAGATCAGGAGCTGGACTGGCCAACAGTTACGTAAGCCCCTTTTCTCCAGTCATTACCACATATAAACTTAACTCTGCATGCTATCGGCGAAAATATCCGCCAAACAAATTAGGGCTATGTTTTATTTCTCTCGGGTAAATATGTCTTGGAATTTCATTAAAATTGAGTCCTCAGGACTCAATTCTAATGAAATTCCAAGACATATTCATGATATTTACAAGGAGAAATAAAAGAAAATATGAAGAATTTTTGTCTGCTAGTTTTGAACTATTTATAGCCTACAAGTTTCCCAGCATGCAAAGAGTTTAAGTTAGCACATCCAAACACCTATGTGGGTGACTGGAGAAATAGAAACAATGGCTTTTGTGTAGCCCCTGATCAAATAACACACTCCTGTAGCCTGATAACAATCTATATTGATTGTTAGAAGCATAGCGGGCGTTTCATAAACAGAATGGTGAACAGTGCAGATTCTGATCAGACTGCGGATGCACAGGCTGATCTGGATCTACACAGGTCACACTTGATCCATAAGCCCCATTTGTCCACTCACAACCACATAAGATAATTTGCCATACTGACAACTTGCTCTATTCCACTAACCGTGGTAAGGGCTGTTCCAGTAAAACATACATGGGAGGGGGGGACACCACTTTTAGATTTGGGTAGCCTACCATAGATGCGAATTAGTAGCTTTGGCACCCACCCATAGATGTGCCTTTACCTTGAAAACACCGACCCATAGATGTGATTTAATTGGTTGTGAAAACAACCACCCATAGATGTGATTTAATTATAGTGATTTACGAGTCTCCGTTGTTGATGAAATCCAAAAATCAGTTCACATGCATATGAGTGGTGCGTAATGACATTTAGAGACATACTGCTGGCAAAAGAGACTCAAACTTTACAGGTCCTGGTGAACACAATATTTTTGCCAGCCCGAATGAAATTTTAGGACACACGAAAACCGACCAATAAAATAAAAAATTAAAAAAATATCAAAGAAAGTTTATACTTTTTTTTACAAGCACTTTAGGTTATTTTCCCAATATTTCATTTTACCTGTCGGAACCGACGTATTTCGCATACTCTGCTGATCGTACACACAAAGAAAAATTTCGCGGGAGACATTATTCAGATTATAACCAAAGCCTGCCAAATATAGGGGCATGCCGAATATACCGGTATATCGACCATACGACGCAGTTTTCCCAATTTTAAACTCACGGGCCCCATTCCCAAAATACTAAACACTGTTATAGGCAAGCCGCTGCTGATTTACCCAATATGTTGCACACTAATTCATTCTGCTCGTTGCCGAGCCAGGCAATCAGTTGTTCGGTGTTCATTGAAGCCAGGCTCGCCATTTTATTGTTGTTGTTGTTGTATGCGAGATCCCTGCGCTGATATTTCACTCCTCCCGGAAAAAACGACGCATTTCCGTGATTTTTTTTGCACAATTTAATGCGGCATCTCGATTTCGATAGCGAATAGCGATTTGAAAGAATGACGACGTTTAATACCAGAAGGCATGCTACAAATCACCCATAGATGTGATTTTAGTGCGAGAACCCCCACCCCACCCACCCATAGACGTGATTTTAGTTGGATCTCACCCACCCATAGATGCAATTTTTAGGCACAGACACCCTGGCATGTATTTTCTTTTTTCTGCCGTCCCCGGGTGCCGTGTATGTTTAACTGGAACAGCCCTAAGGTAGAAAGTGCCTCTGACACGAACAAGATTCACTTGCTAAATGTGGTTGTGACTGGAGAAATGGGGCTTATAGGATTTATGACGAGGGCATCAATACCACACTAATGTAGCATAATAACAATCTATATTGCTTGCTAGAAGCAGGAAGGGTGTTTCATTGATGGAACGACAAACAGTCCAGATCCTGATCAGACTGTGCAGATGCACAGACTGCTCTGGATCTACACTTCTTGCAAAACCAATAAGCCCAATTTTTCGAGTCACAGCCACAAATCAAGAATAATACCTGCATGGAGACGTGAAGAAATTATATCATACAAAACACAATTACTTCAATGTTTAGTAACAAATTTAAATTCACATAGAAATTATATCATTTTTTTGTTTTCTCTGCATATTACTATTGATAAGCGTCCGAGCAGGACATAAGACTGTATCACCTATCTGTTGGAACCACTGCCACAACCTGAGAGCCGGCATAATATTTCACATGATAACCAAACATTCAATCCAACACCCGACAGTGAAGATCAGGATTCTTCATTTCCTGAATCGTCATCATCGTCAACATAGAAATCATCATCGTCATCATCATCCTCTTCTCCGTAATCGTCATCGTAATAGTCAACTTCATTACTAGGTTCTGATGATTTCGGAGCTACACTAACACAGTATTCTTGCAAAGTTAATGGAACTTTCACACCGTCCCTTTCGGCATCTTCTTTGGTACCTTGAACCTGCTTTCTGGAAATAAAGTGATATACATGTATATGTTAGACCAAGATCGGGGGTCAGTCTCAGAACCCGGGTCAATCCCAGAATTGAAAATGTGACATCAATCCCAGAACGGGGGCCAATCTGAAAATGGCCAGGAAATTCCACACATAGGACATTTACAAGATACAACCTTCATGGAAAAAGGAAAAGCATACTTTTAATTCACTTCATTGCTAAACGCTTCATGGTAGGTAATGTACGTTTGACTTAGATGACAACCCCAACGTCTTCACTAGTTGCCGCCATTTATTATCTGGACACATACGGCCAGGGTGTGACGTTACGTTACTAACATTGACGTCATTCGTGCGTGAAATCAAAACGGAACGTGCAGAATTGGCCCCCGTTCTGGGAAATTTTTACCCCCGTTTTGGAGCTGACCATCCATCTGTTTTGTTTGTTTGTTTATTGGTGCTTAACGGCCTATCAACAGCTAAGGTCATGTAAGGCCGTTTTAACCTGTTGCATTGGGGGGGAAATCCCAAAATCAGAACGGAATATTTACATCGAGATACAACATATTCAGCCCTGAAATTAGAATAACCTGACCTGGTGCCAGGTCCATACTGCACCAAAGTCACTTGGCCCCTTCCCCTATTTAAAAGTAATACCGGTAGGATTACTCTTATAAGGGGTATAACCAGATTCAACTGTCACATACAAAATGCCAAAGACGTATGTGAGGGCCAAACCAGGTCTCCAGTCGGGATTCCGGTAAGGATGAACCCCGATCGTTAAATTACCCATCGCATGCTCCCACCTGCCACCCACCCCACCCATCTGAGTCTTACATATATGTCAGAATCAAGAGAGGTCAACGTAGAACATGTCCATACAAAAGTTACAAAGTGTATGGCTATTTAACCAAATAAATGTACTGTTATGTATTTGAAGCCACGCCGTTTCAGATATTCAATGTGTCAGAGATCCAGATAAGCTGCGTATTTGCTTAAATACCCAATTAAAATTGCCAAAAAGTCAATTGAAATCAGAAAAAGCAAATAATAATTTTGTGGTACATTTATCATGCTGCAGAAAACAATAAACAGACCACAAATATAGCATATTTTTCTTATTTTCCATGAAAACACAAGGAGACAATTCTAATGAAATGCCAAGACATGTTTTCATTTCGAAGCAAAATATTCAATAATTGCTGTATGTTGATGTGTAAACAGAAGTGTGATTTTATTTTACCCAATTGGATTGACAATATTATACTCAATTACTAATTCCTTATCTGGAGCCCTGATGTGTGTGGTTGTTTTTTTTCCGCTTTTATATAATGCCCTAGATCAACCTACTGTGCAAATGTACAAGTGTGTGTGCAAGTGATAAGCTATAATATGCAACATTGTTTAGAAACAGCAGGAAGTCAGAGAACTACAAATAACCCTTAGACCGCTACTCGCAACAATTGTCGTCTGCTGTTGCTTTCATATCTTGCCTTATTTCTCAATAAAAACATGGTTTGACAGCACTTCAGAATCATTTCCAATGGAAATATTCTGAAGTGCTGTCAAAGCATGTTGTGAATTATTCTAAAGTGCTGTTAAAGCATGTATTTGATGATAAAAATGGAAAATAAACAGCAGACGACGAAACATTAAAATAGCGGTGTAAGGGTTAAACACCACTAGATGCCTATTATTATTTTGGTTTTCATGGCAATTTTTCTCTGATTTCGAAACAAAACTCGGTGAAAGTGCGACCATTTACCATCCCTGCTATGCGTTATTCACCCATGTACTCACTGGTGTTGAACTGAGTGCCAGCGTAAAATGTTTCACATCAAAAAATGCACCGGTTTCCAGACAAGATCCCACTCAACTCTACTCAGTTATCGCATTTTTCGTCTACGGTCTGTTCCACATTTTGCTGCCGACAAACTTTTGGCTATTACAAATATTACATCTAAAAAATATGTAAATGTAGTACTTTTTCATCAATAACAAAAAAGTCACACTCCCCAAAAAAAATTATTTGACGAATTTCCATCAAATAATGATTTTATTGCAAACAAAATATTCCTTAATTTGACACTCGTTTTATGTTTTTAAGCATTTAACATCACATCTCCTCTGACACTATACATAATATATATGTACATCTTGGCGTTATTGGGTCTTGCATATTGTTTTTAGAACTTATCTCTTGCCATGGTTACCAAGGTGGATTGAGTAGCTTTGGTGGCTTGGCATTCACTATACTAACCCCCATGACTGCTAGCCATTAATATAAAAGAAGTTCGTCGGCAGTAAAACGAGGAACAGACAGAAGTAACCGGCGAAAATTTCTTGCGCTGGCTACCAGATGAAAATATTTTATGCATGCAATATCTTCAGAAAATCAGGGGGCCGTTTCACTAAACTTTGTTAGACTAAAATGTTCATAAGTTCAAATTTAGGATCGACTGGAAATTTCAATTGATGGATTTACATTTATTGAGCATAGGCTGCATATGCAGTCTATGCTCAATAAATGTAAATCCAATAATTGTTTACAAGAAAAACATTGTTAATGTGCAATTTACAGAATTTTGCACTTACAAACATTTTAGTGAAACGGCCCCCAGGAATGTGGCGCCGGTGCGGATGCAGCACGAGTGGCATTGCAACTATCACCATACACAGTATCCTGTTTGTCGGACGGTGGTCAATATGAAGTAGACAGAACCGTGCACCTTACCTGATAATGGTTTCATATTCTTTGTCTTTTCCTCTCGAATCCTTCCACTTCCTATACATGACTGAGGCATCCACGTTTGCAGGGGAGAATGTGTTTGGCTCATTTAACAGGGAAATGATGCTGAGCAAAATTGTTCTGAAAATCAACACCATAAAAAATAGACAATTGTTTGTAAAACAAAATGCCATCGCTGTTGAGCATTCATGAATTCAACAGCAATCACTTAGTGATTGGAGAAACAATTATTTCAGAGTCGAAAAAGGGGTATAACTGCGGATGGATCTGTGGGATAGGGAACATTTTATGTTATGCACCCCTGCACTTGATGGTTGGGATGTATACAGAGTATGAAGAGAATCAGCAAAAAACTGTAGATGTAGTTCCCCGGACAAGGAAAAAAAATAATTTAAGAGTCGAAAAAGGGACATAACTGCGGATGGATCGGTGGGAGAGCGAAAATGTTTACGTTACACACTCATGTACTTGATGGTAGGGCTGCATACCGAATATGAAGAGAATCGACAAAAAAATGTAGAAGAAGTGGAACAGCAAAGCTTTTTACGTTATGCACTCCTGTACTTGATGGTAGGGCTGTATACCAAATATGAAGAGAATCTACACACTCCTGTACTTGATGGTAGGGCTGTATACCAAATATGAAGAGAATCTACACACTCCTGTACTTGATGGTAGGGCTGTATACCAAATATGAAGAGAATCTACACACTCCTGTACTTGATGGTAGGGCTGTATACCAAATATGAAGAGAATCGGCCAAAAACTGTAGAAGTAGTTCGCCGGACAAGGAAAATTGTCTACCGACAGACGGGGTAAACACTATATGCCACAGACAACTATCGTTGCGGTGGCATAATTAATGTTAAATAAGTGCTTGCGAGAGTAGTATATAAATATATAAAAAATTCAACATGTGATTAGTGGTTTGACATAGTTTAACTCTTTGCGTGCTAGCGGCGAAAATATCCGCCAAACTAATTAGGAGTGTATGTTTTATTTCTCCCTGTAAATTTCATTAGAATTGAGTCCTCAGGACAGGACTCAATTCTAATGAAATTCAAAGACATATTCATGATATTTATGGGGAGAAATACAAGGAAATATGATGAATTTTTGTCCGCTAGTTTTGAACTATTTATAGCCCACAAGTTTCCCAGCATGCAAAGAGTTAAATATGTTAAAGACTTGTGAAATACATGCACATGTATAGAAGATGTGAAGTGTATTGGGTTTCTCGTCCTAGCAACAGCTAAGGTCATAGAAAACCGGACCACAGTTTTAAAGTCTCATCCGACAGACCAGTTGCATGGAACTTTCGCACCTAGGGTGAGGATTGAATTCACAACTTTCGGTATTGAAGTCCAATTACAATAACCCCTAGGCCACGGCCCATCCCTCCACATGTATGGAAATTTGAATTTAAGCTAACCTCTGGTCCTGTGTGTACATACCTGACGTTTTGAGTAGGATTCCATCGTTCTGATGGCTCCTCTCCACTCTGCGGGTCGTCCACTGGGGGGTGGAGGATGGATATACACACGTCACCGTTCTCGTATACGTTCGGGTGCCACATACGAGTCAGGAACTTCACACTGGGCGGCGAGTATGGGTAGTCGGGCGGAAACTTCATCGCTGCCTGAAACATGTGAAGTGAGGGATTAGTTTCAACATATGTCGACCGAATTACAGCTTTTAACCCATTCAACACTACAGACATCTACATGTATGTGCAAATGTTAGCCAGCTTTGTTTCACAAAATGACCCCCTTTTATGAAATTGAAAATAATATACGTTATTGTGATTCTACATAGTCAATATGGTGTCACATTGCCTGTCTGAATCTATATTCACCCGAGGCGCAGCCGAGGGGGATATAGCTTCAGACAGGCAATATGAGACCATATTGTCTTTGTAGAATCACAATAACGTATTTGTCATACAGCAGATTCTTTATATTCGTCAAGAATTTGTTTTATAAGTGTATAGCTACATGTATGTTTAACGTCATAGAAATATGGCGCCAAACGGCACGACGTTACAAATATTAGCTGACCCGACATACACGAGTAGAAATTTGTTAACAATATGGCAATTTCTGGACTGATTTTCAAATATAACTTTGTTTTAGTTAGGTCATTAGCAATCCATATGACTATGTTTTGGTGATGATTTCCAAAAATGTTAGTTTTCAACTCCGTCTCGAACTGCCGCCATTTTGATTCGAGCCATATTGACAGGCTTGACCAATCTAAACACGATAAATTTATCTGCGGTATGACAATATAAGTTATTGTGATTCTACAAAGTCAATATGGTGCCGTATTGCCCGTCTGAATCTATATTCACCCGAGGCACAGTCGAGGGGGAATATAGCTTCAGACGGGCAATGTGACACCACATTGACTTTGTAGAATCACAATAACACATTTGTCATACCGTAGATTCTTTATATTTCTCCAGAATTTAGTTGTACAAGTGTAGTGGTGCATGTTTAACATCATAGAAATATAGACCGTTACAAATAATACCCGACGTCATCCAAACATAAACCATTAGAAATTTGCCAACAATTGGACCGATTGCAGTCTCCGCAAAACTGCGAATATTTTACAGGACATTCGGTCCGGCAAACTTGATTTTTTTTACCAGACCAGACAAAAATTTAGCAGAACGAAAAAAAATACATTTATAAAAATACAAGAGCTCCGCGGAGCAAAATGTCCCCCGCCTGGCGCAGTTTGATAGTACATAAGGCAGGGTTGGCCAGGAAATACCGGGGGCGGGAATTCCTGGCGGGAAATACCGGTATTTCCCGTCCCGGGAAATACTCCCCAAAGTGGGAAATACCGGGAAATATGAATTTTGATGTTATTATTTGATAATTAAAGTTATTTAAATTAAGTTTTAAGCTCAGTAATAGTTAATTAAACAATCAACAACTTAATAATTGGATATAGGGGTTGATTACAATGTATAGATCTGTTTCATTCCCAACTAGGGGTACTCATCAGGTGGAATATTTGGCAACCATGACATTTATATTTTGGTTGTATTATTTTTTTGTAAATTACTTCATTTTTTAGGAAGCATCCGAGTGTCTGCTAGATAAAATTCACAAGGATAACGTCATCATGATCAGACTATGTTTAGACAACAGGCTGTTAATTGTCAACCTTCTTCCACACTAATACATGTATTCGGTATCAAGAAATGATAATAAATGATCTTAGCATGCAAGATGTGCATACACAGTCTCTTACAAGTCTTATATGACTGACAAGTACTGTTGTTTTACGCTTTGCATTTGTATTACTTATTTGCATTATTATTATGACATTTATTTAACGTGAAGACTGGGCCACGATGGTATGTATGAGATACAGTACCTAAAATCGCTAAAATCTAAAATTAGCCAAAAGCCTACTAATGTCTACTTATTTGCATGTACATTGATGAGACTTTAATATACTTTAATAAACTATGACAACAGGCTGTTAAGTCAGCCTTCTCTAACACCTTTTGTGTCATACTGTATAATAATAACCCAGGTGGTCTGTATATGGTCATGTCAAGTTGTAAAACAATTACACTTACACTGTACATGGATTATCCGTTATCAACATTCAACAGGGATTTTCTCAAAATTTCAAAAGCAGCTTTTATTAGTGGCAGGTTACTATAGTAATGAGGGGTGTTCTCATATACAATAAAATAGACAGTTGGCAAATACTTAACATAGACTTGTAAATAGGGAAGAAAATTGTTTAGAAAAGAATGATGTTTGTTTTCTCTAAATAAACTTATTATTTCTTTTTTTATTGCAGAATGTTGGCTTATCAGTCTACACAGATATAAACCATAGTAGATATAGGGGAATATAGAAACTCATCTTGACATTTTGGAATGAAAAAGACCACCAAGATTCATATTTCCCGGTATTTCCCTGTATTTCCCAGTATTTCCCGGTATTTCCCGCCGTCCTGGGAAATACTCTTATTTCCCGGGAAATTGCCAACCCTGACATAAGGAGCATGTAATAACCTTGGGGTTAGTGAGCACCATGGGCTTTCTGTAGAATGATGTGAGATGTTATTAATTAAAAATACATCTAAAAATATTGAGGGAAAGAGAAGTTATAATGAAGTGTAAAGTTTTTGAAACAAAACATTTTCTAAGTCCTGGACCTTGGGGTTAGCAGGCACCATACACTTTCTGTAGAATGATGTTACAAATGCAGCTATGAAATATTAAAGCATTCCATCAATGGAAACAGAAGTTATTGCAGATTAACCCCAATGTTAATTTTTGAAATGGACGGACGGATGAACGGACAACTTTTGCATCCCTATATATTATCCCCTTTTCGCTATGCTTTTCCCCTTTTCCAACAAACACAGCTAAACACAAATAAGAATGCCACCAACGACATGTATCTCCTGGCACCGATGCTAAATTTCTATACTAGACATTTTGACGTTACCGGACACCATCAAGGGAAACAGAAGTTGTAATAAATTAAACCGAGCGTTAAGTTTTCCAAACCCAGAATGTTCTAAGCCCGTGACAATGAGGGTTAGCGGGCACCATGGGCTTTCTGTAGAATGATGCGGGATGTTCTTACAAAAGCATGTATGGAATATTAAAGCATTCCATTGAGGGAAACAGAGGGTACAATGAATTAACCTGAGCGTTAAGTTTTAGAAACAGCTAAACGCCAAAACTTAAAATGTTGAATGCATGTGAAAAGTAAGTCAATGAACCATGAAAACTAGGTCAAGGCCTCTGTCTGAGATGGTTACACCACAGTGTTGATGTGTACCAAGCATAGTTTTCTGGAAACTGAACTAAACGCAAAAACGTAACGTGAAATGTTGACGCCGCCGCCGACGAAAAAGCTATGCCTATGTCCACGCTTCTGCTAAAGCAGGTGGGACAAAAATGTGTGTGATATCTAAGAATATCAGTCATAGAAGAAAAGCTAGCTAGCTAGCACGAGAAGCGCATACCAAAGAAAGGTGATTTCATTGAAGCTTGAAATAGAAAAAATAAATAAAAATTGTATAGTCGGACATTCGGTCCGGTGACTTGCGGTTTACTGCTGGACCGGCGGCAATTTTAACGGACATGTCCGACGACTTACGCAGACTGCGATTTTCAAAAATCTAACTTACGTTTTCTTACGTCATTACAAATCACTATGACTATGTTTCAGAGGTGTTTTCAAACAATGTTAGTTTAATTTGAGCTTGACAAATAAAATGGGCTCTTACTAGTCAAGCTGACCAATCAAAACTGGAGAAATTTATCTTCGGTATGATAATATTTGTTAAAAATTTCAGGGTCCAATAAGCATTCCCAATACCAAGCCATCTCCCTGTGGCTTCAACCACTTGATTGTAAAATTACTTGACCAACGTGATATCCTTATAGCCTAGTTGCGAAGGTAACTCTTGCAATCTACTCCCGTACCGTCCGTAGCTAGAGCTACGATTCCACTCGATTCAGATCGAATTTGTACTTTGGCATTTAATTGTGAAAGATATTCTATATTTTTTAACTGAAATGAGTGTTAATATTATGAAAATAACATATTCATGTAATTATGACATAAATTGCAGGGTTCAAGCTAGCCCTTCAAAATAGGGAGAAGGTTTCATTAAAAACTAGACCATTTTCCCAAAAAATTCTGTTTTATATAGCGAAAAACTTCTCCCTCAACTGAAAATAGGGAGAAGTCAGACAATCTAAGGAGAGAATTTCGGCCAATTCGCCCTGTAAACTGATCCCTGAAATTGACATATGTAGATGACCTGATAAAGTAAATTTAAGCTAGTGTAACGGAGATGGTACCATATGTAATCATGAGTGTGGATAAATTACCGATCGGCAGCATCGTGCTCCGGTAGCGCAGTTGGTTAGCGCGTCCCGCTGGTATTGGGAAGGTCCCGGTTTCGAGCCCCGGTCGGTGCACATTTTTTCCGCTTCATTTTCCGTATCCTATTACATTTGGGGGCTCGTCCAACCCTCATGAGTGTCGGTGGGCTCTCTAGAGGGGAGAACTTGGGGTGAGTTTCTTCGTAATTGACGAAACTCAAAGGTAATGGTGGAGGAGTGTAACAGAGATGGCACCATGTGTAATCATGAGTGTGGATAAATTACCGATCGGCAGCATCGTGCTCCGGTAGCGCAGTTGGTTAGCGCATCCCGCTGGTATTGGGAAGGTCCTGGGTTCGAGCCCCGGTCGGTGCACACTTTTTCCGTTGCATTTTCCGTATCCTATTACACTAGAATCAACAAGTGACCCAGTCAGTGGCAGCCAAATGCAACATGTAAAAGTTATGATAGGGTCCATTTTCTGTAAAAGCAAAAAATAATTTTCTAAACTTTCTACAATGGTAAAAATTGTTTCAGAATTATTAGTTTGTATTACTTTTACAATCCTAATCCTGGCTATCTGCCAGATTAACCACTGTCCCTCACCCTAGGTTCTCAGCTCTGTTTTTACTTTTATCTAATTAACCCTCTACTTTACATACTTCATGTCTTTTACTGCAACTTTTACTCTACTAACCCCCTTCTCAGATTGACGCATGCCTGTCTAAGTCCTCACCTGTGGTTTGACAGTATAGGAAGATAGGTAGATAGAGATTCTTTTCATTAACTGCTAAAGTGTGAATCAGATCTGATTCGCTATTCTGCAGAGGAATCCTAGGAGTGTAATCGTAACTTTAGCTACGGACGGTACGGGAGTATCAGAGTAATTGCAAGAGTTACTGTTTGCAAATACATATCGCCATGACGAGCGGTCGAGTGGAACTTTAAAAATAAAAAAGATTGTATAAAGGTTTCCTCGATTTTTATTCCGTCTTTTGAAGGCGCACCAGTGTGTAGTTGTCGGGGCACGTCGTCAGCATTATCAGCAGATCACATTGGTAGTTAAGTTTCATCACCAACATTTTGACGTGTCGCTGTCAAATCTTCGTCTCCGGGTCCCGTCATGAAAAGATAACAAATCATGGCACGAAGAACCAAATATATATAATATAACAGTGAGGTATTAGATACAAACCTTAAAATAGCCGCCTTCATAAAGTGTACATGGAGGCCCAAATATCGCAACTTCCCATTCAAACAAGTTCTCATCATTCATCAACTTCACTTGAAATCCTTCAACTGGTTCACTCATAATTTTCTTCAGTTCAAGCTGCAAAGCCTTAACCGCTCCACTAGTGGGGGTCTGGGCCATGGTCCCTGTCTCTCAGCAACACCAATACTGGGATATCTGGTATTTAAATTGCTTGGAAATAAAGAAAAGAAATGTTCAGACGACTTTCTTTTTGTTTCTCTTTGATCGCAATATGGCGACTAGCTCAGTGACGTCACATTCCCTGTCTATTTTTGGAAATGTATGTCGCAAAAGAAAACAAATATAATTATTTTAAAAAGACAGAAGAAATATAGTTGCAAGCAATTTATTCAAATTACAGCATGTTAAAACAAAGATATTTAAGCAAATTCTTTAATTTTACAAATGCAAAGAAAATTTCCAGTCACCATTACGTTTACGACTTTAAGTTGTTAATATTTCGGGAAATGGTCTACTTTCTTTATTCACGACATAACGGACCAGGACATAACGGACAAGATTTCGGACGAAACGGACCAGATTTCTGGACATAACGGACCATGTGCTTGAACAAAACAGAGCAAAGATAAAGCTTATCAAAATGTACAAATTTTCCCAGGTGGTCTGCGGATCTGGAGACCCCTGGTTCGGTTCCCACCTCGACCCGCTCCGAATGGCCAATTCGGCGTGTCCTTGGGCAAGACAACTTCGTGCTAGCCTAGTCCTATCGGATGGGGACTTAAATAGTCGGTCCCGACATACAAAGTCATCGAGCCAGTGCCGTCGTTAAATCAAAGCATTTACAAATTTTCATTTTTTTTTAACTTTTAGTAGATAATCTACTGAGTTGGCTCAGTGAACAATATTTTTGTGAACAATATTTTTGATGAATTCAAGATGTGTTAATTTGAACTGATGGGACACCGCGGTCATTGTAATTCACACCTTTAGTAGGTACTGAGTAGGTATATGAGAAGAATTAATGACACACATGCAATTATCGCACATGTTTGACACATTTTAATTTGAAATTATTATACAATAGTGTACAGTGGAACCTCTCTAAACCGGACACAAAGAAAACATCTATGATCTTATTTTAGATGGATTTCTTGGTCGTTTCTCTCAGATAATAGTGTCACAGGGTATTTACTGCACTCGCTCCCAACTGGAGCTTCATGGCAGGTGAAGGTGGAAAAGTTGCTTAATTAGATCGACTGTAAGAAGGGTTGTTATAGACTTAAAATAAAAACACAGGAGGGAAAACATTGCCACCAGAAAAACTATAGCGTTTATGTAATTGTCAACAAAATCAGCAGTCCATCCTGAATGCGTGCAAATGAGCATACTCATGGCAAATGATATTTATCACGATGAAATGCAAACACATGCATATATCCATAGGCAAAAAGAAAAGAAAACTATGAATCACGCCGACAACAATACAACTGAAATAACAAAGGTTGAAAACGAAAGGGATGTTTCAAAACAGCATGAAATTCAACATTAATATCAAAGAAAAAGTAAACAAAGCAAACAGAAATCTCACATTCAAAACTTTCACCTTCATGAATGATAAACGGTTTCTCACATTTTACAAAGCAATGGTCAGACCACATTTGGAATGTGCGTCAGTAATATGAACACCCTTCCATTTGTATAAGAAAGATACAATTGCAATTGAGAACGAAGTGAAGAGCAATCATGATGGTCTAGAACTAGCAGCACATTCGTACAATGGAAGATTGAAAACTCTCGACTCACCCATACTGGCATATAGGAGACTGCGACCAGACATGCTCTACACTGATTTTGAATGGTATTGACGTTGTCAACAGGGACAATTAAGTTGTTTACAATGAGCAGTTACCAGGCTACCAGAGGAAACCCATTGAAACGATTAACTTGAAAAAGAAAAAGAGTGCCAGAACTGAAATTAGAAGAAATGTGTTTGGCTAGAGTAGTGAATACATGGAATGGCCTTCGGAATGAAGTGGTAATTAACTGCCCCGCCAGTGAATGCGTTTAATAGTCAGGAGCGTCGCTGCATGGCCAAGGACGGATGTGCAGATCCAGAAAGAAATTGTGCGAATCAGTTGGATACTATCGCATACAAAACGTACGTGTAACTATAAAAGATGTTCAAAATACAAATCTAATTACATGTATGTATTTATTCTCTGAGTACTGATTCGAGGAGCCCAAATTAGGCTGGGTTTAAAACCAGCGCTGAAATGCCTTTTTGATAGGCTATATATACCACTGTCGCTAATTGCCATAGGCATGACTATAAAACAGCTAAAGCCAGGCATACAATATGCAAAGTTCCAGTTGTTCCTCTTCAAACTCATGAATCTGTTTTATGTACCTGCACACCCCTCCCATACACCCACCAGATTCTTATGAGCTACTCCATTGATAGTAGATTAATCAAACACTTGTTATGGTACTCCTGGAAGTCATTTAAGCTAATATTATAAATGCCAAATCAAACTGAGAAAACATTACCAAACTAACCGAAGCAACTTTAAGTGTATATGTACTACTAGCAGATATCCGGTCTCTACAACCTGTATGAACTGTATGTATGAACTATATTGCCATGTAAACTACGAGAACTACAACCACGGTGAACCTGTGGAGAGGTGGTTAAATACAGAGACAAAAAACTAACGCAATACATCATGATAAACACATGACACGCGCACAGCGGTGGTCGACATGTCCTCCACGGTGTGTGGTCCCAAAAGAACAGCAACATTACGTGAAAGTCATAAATCAAATGCAATGAAAGCCCGGCGCTCCAAAAACTATTCCCCAATGAATTAGTTCATCGTGAAAATAACAGTACCAGCAAGAAAAACAAATTGCATTGACGTATAGTACATAAAGACACGACAACAAGGGTGGTGTATCCGTAACACTCTGAAACAGACTATAGTTGCTATTACTAAGCCTTCAGCACTGGCACCGCCTCTCGACCAATGGGATGCTTTGTTTACATCAATTTACTCCATTGCACAGTATATCCCAGCAGCATTCCTTAACATTATATCAATGAGTCCCAGTATATACCACCGTGTTTGTATGTATAATTGTATGTATGTGGCTTGATATATATATTAAACAATAAGAATAATATATACTTCTTATTTGCTTTGTGTTATTATCTATAAACAAACAGTTTCTCACAAACAGTATGGATCGCTATAAAATGTTGCAGGAGTGTGATAGCAGATAAACACCAAAACTGGTTACAGATACAAAGATACAGTTCGAGCCCTATTTATAATCACCTCAAATTAGGCCTACGGCTGACAAAAAGACAAATATAGCATCTTGTCAGCTTGTATATTCGCTCGCTTCGACCAGTGACTGTATATGCGTTTAATTTAGTCATTAAATGAAACCGCCGGATACGTTAGATCCTAATCTGATCGTTGTATATGCCATAATATCGCATTCAAGTCAAAATAAGCATTAACACCAGTGATTAAATATAGGTATATATACTCGCCGGAGGAGAAGTGGAAGAGGGAAGTATACTGACTTCTCAAGTATGTTCACTGACCAGACAGACGAAAAAGACACAGATCAATCCAGAACAACCTAGAATACATATTGGTATGCCATTAAAAGTCAGACGAAATTTTCCTCAAACATAGCATCTCTCAGGGATAATGGTATTCTGAAATCCGACAACAAGCTAAAGCTAACATCATAAACAGCCATTTTAAATCCGTGTTCGCTGCAGAACCAGATTGAGCCTGCCAGGTAAAATGACCGAGTCCATTCCCAAGTATGAGGGATATAATTGTTGACAGTAACGGTATCCAAAAACTGCTTAGCAAACTGAACCCACATAGAACGTTAGGCCCAGATAATATTATTACACGTGTACTAAGCGAATGTCGAAAAGATATTAGCTTGTATCTTCCATACAAAGTGGTACAGTGTCTGATGAATAGCGTCTTGCCAATGTAGCACCCATATTAAAAAAGGTGAACATTATGACCCAGCAAACTATCGACCCGTTACCCTCACATGTATATGCTGTAAATCGTTAGAAAATATAATAATCAACATCATAATGAGACACGTTGAGTCATTGACATACTAGCTAAATCCCAACATGGTTTTAGAAGCCGCAGGTCATGTGAATCCCGACTCGGTCAATTTGTCCTTAATCTCTCCTCCAACTTAGACAGGACACGTAATAAAGGTCACAGGCAAACAATATCATGGACTTTGCCAAAGCATTTGATAAAGTCCCCCGTCGTAGGCTTTTACAGAAATAAGCTACTGGGGCAAACACAGGCTAACACATAAAATATGTCTTGTATCTTCTCATTATCAATGGTTTACAGGATCATATCAAAACTTCCCAGTTCGCCTGTTTGTTGACAATTGTGTCTTGTACAGGAACATACATACACACCTGATTGTCATGCCCTTCAAGATGACATTGGCACACTTGCAAAGTGAGAAGACTCCTGGCTTATGAAACTCAATGAAATTGAATGCATCCAAATGTCATGCCCTCAGAGTTTCCAGTCGCCTACCATGTTCCGGACTGACACATGACTACAGTCTCCGTGACCAGGTATTAGAGAGCGTGTCCAATGTAAAATATCTCGGTTTGATCTTCTCTGTTCTAGTCTGTCCTGTGGTATGCACATACACATTGTGATCAACAAGGCCAAAAGTTGAGAATATTCAGATGACAGCGGCTAGGTGATGTTGTCGAAGGTGGGGAACCGTAGTCATGTTAGATACATGTTAGATATTTCCTCGCCAACCTTATCACAACGCAGGGACCAATATAGCCTGGTTTTCTCCTATATAAAATGCCTGGTCGATTCCGACAAGTCAAAATACCTAAATCTTCTTCCTAATCCCGGGTCCACTCGGTCTTCCGCCAACCACCCCTACAAGTATAGTAGACCATTGGCTTACTCCAGCTGACACTTTCAAATTATCGTATTTTCAAAGGATTATACCACTATGGAATTGTCTACAAGAACAGAACCGAACAGAACATACTTTTATTTAAAGTCAGGTTACAAGGTAACAACATGACTGAAATTGGTAATCTATGTAGGTGTGTATACATGGTTGGCAATGTAACGTATTTATGGTAGATATAATTTGAACCTTCAAACGTTGGCTCCGTGAACGAAATATCCTCGTTAAGCCTAAATGTATATTGTCTCTCCAGTGGTTGTATATCTTTCTTTATTCATATACTGCAACGCCCCCTTTCAGGGATTATGTGCAGGGTCATATTTTATCAATATATTCATGTACATATAATTCAATTCAATCGAGTTTCCCGGTACTTAGCCGGTATCCATTTACAGCTGGGTGCACTGAAGCAGTGTGGATAAAGTGTCTTGCTCAAGGACACAACGCACGCCTCGGGTGAGGCTCGGACCCACGACCAGCCAACGCTCACCACCCGACCATGTTATCCAGAGCAGTTCATGCATACAGTTGATAGAGACCAATATGAGCAATGCCCATATAAACATCTGTTTCTTTGGCCCTTCTTATATGGTTTTCTACATCTGGTAATTTATCATACTTACTTTATATTGTGACTTCCGGTTGCTTATTAATAGCAGCTAGCGTTGAATTTATTTGGATGCCTGATCCACTCTTTGTTTAACCTGGTTTTGAAAGAATTAACTGAGGGTGCTGTGACAATAGATTCAGAAAGGCCATTCCAGACCCCCACCATTCTGTGACTGAAAACATTCCTCCTTGTTTCTGTTCTCGCTCTCATTTTGTATAATTTTAGAGAATGACCCTGGTTGGCTGGTACGAGTACATTGAGAATAGCTTGTCTTTGTTAGCTTTGGCAATGCAATGTATGATTGTGTACACTTGAATCATGTCAGCCCGGGTTCTTCTATACTCGAGTGTAGGTAACCCTAGAACAGTAATCATTTCAGAGTATGGAAGTTGAGATAGGTGCCCGACTAACCTGGTTGCTCGTCTTTGTACTTTTCAATGGCTAGTATGTCCTTTTTGAAATGTGGTGACCAGATTACGGAAGCATACTCAAGATGTGGTATAACCAGGGATTTGTACAATGTCCGAAACAGTTCTTTGTTCATGTAGGTAAACTTTTTAAAAATGAGTCATAGGTTTCTGTTTGCATTATTTACTCTTTCATTGATGTGAGAGTCAAATTTCAAATTGTCTTGAAACATTACCCCTAAATCCTTATCTTTAGTTACTCTTGTGATAGTTGTTCTAGTGCCCTCACTATCCATCATGTGGTATCCATTCTCATTTTAGATGTTATACTGCCTACATGCATGTGCTTTTTACATTGAATATCATTTGCCATTTCTTAGCCCATTCACATTCGTGTAGTATATTTTCCGGTAACAATTCAATCTGAACTGGGTTACTGATTGCAGATTATAGTTTAGTGTCGTCTGTGAATGGTCGCAGCACACAATTCATGACCTCTGGCAAGCCATTGATAAATAGTAAGAACATAATTTGCCCTAATTAAGACACTACCCTGTGGGACAACACTATATACAGGCATGTGAGTGGACTTGTGGCCATTAACAACTACTCTATGTTGCCTATCAAAAAGAAAGTTCCTTATCCAGTTGTAAGTATTACCCATGATTCCAAAGCCCTTTACTTTTTCTAGTAATCTTTCATGAGGTACCTTATCAAATGCTGTTTTGAAATATAGGTATACAATGTCCACATCATTACCATCGTCAATAGATTCAGGTAGTTGGGTCACACATGAATAGCTTTGTCTAAACTCATGTTGGTAAATTGAAATTAGTATATTGTCAGTTAAATGTTGGACAATCTTATTGCACAGATTGTTTTCCATGACTCTGCAGCAAATGGGTGTTGTGCTGATGGAACAGTAGTTTTCAGGTAGTGTCTTTTTTCCTGCTTTAAATATTGCTGTAATTTGGGTAGTACTTCATTGGTTAATGCTTTGTTGAAGAATGCAGTCAGTGGATTAACTAATGTTTCTTGGCATTCCTTGATTACTCGCGGATGAATGTTGTCAGGTCCCTGTGCTTTTGATGGATTTATTTCATTTAGTGCTTTTCCAGTTTCCAGTTTCCACTTCCCTTATTAGTACAGTACCTAGCGGGTTTGTGAACTTATAGAGTTTCAGCTTTGTCCCTGTCGTTAGTGGTTGTTGTTCCGCCAGGCATCACCAAATTATTCACAGTCCCATTAGTTTGGGTATTTTGGCGCAAAGACATGTAATATTTTCCGAGAAAACGCGAGGTGTCGTATCCCGTACCTTAAATCCCTGTCCACAGCAAGCAAGTCCTTGAATTGATTTACATCTTTGGCATTTATGACACTCGGCGGCAAGCTATTCTAGTCGTTTCCCACTTTAAAGGCGAAGCTAAACTGTCGACTCAACTTCTTCAGTTTGAAGTTATGTCCTCTTGTTATGGTGTTGAATTAAAAGAAATAAGTTATTAACTGATACATCCTCCGAACAATTAATGAAGTAACTCGAAAACACGGATAATGTATTTCTACAATTGGAGGGAATGGCCGGGTGGGTCTCTTCTTGTCTCTGTATTGAGCCACCTCTCCACAGGTGCACCGAGGTTGTAATCCTCGAAGTTTATATATGGTAGCTAGGCCTCTTACGAACCAATAAAAAGGAGAATGATATCAATGTTGATGAACGGACTAGTCTGGCCAGACGAACCATATATAGCTGAATCACCACGGGTGTGCATGGTACCAATGTGCTTAACCCGAAAATCAGCTATAAGATATATCCGACGTTCGTTTTACCGCGACTACACTATGACCTTGAAGTATTGCCTCTAAGCTCCGGTAACATTGAATCACTACAAAGATTTCATCACAGCTGTCTACGAGATTCCAGTCATTGTCCATAAGAACTGCACTTGGTGCCCTTCATCTCCTAATTCGAGCGCTTCCAATCACGGCAGAACTACACAAACGTCAATTGGGCCTACTCTACTCTGTATTGAACTGTAATAGTGATACAATGAAAAATCTCCTGAGCAGATACCACGCGCTCAACTATAACAGTTCAAAGAGTTTATTTACGAGAATAGACTCAATCCTGCTAATGCATAGCCTACCCAGTATTGAAAAGCTCCAGGATCAACTCCCGGCAAAACCAGTGTGGAAAGATATTGTGCGGAAAACTGTGAATCTCTATTGGACTCAATCTCTGAAAGATGACCTTGTCAATAAATCAACAGTGACATTCGTGAACATCTTGGTTCTTGAAATTGGTAAAACTCACCACTCGTGGGATATATTAGATACTACCATCACAGAAGTTCGTATGGGAATTACCAAAGTCCGTATGCTGACTGGAACTTACATGCTGCAATCAAACAAACATATATTCAGTAACTATAGACACAACGACTCCGACCTGCCAGCTGTGCCAGCTGGAGGATGAGGATATCATCCACACGATCACCAGATGTCCTGCCCTGGCAACGCAGCACCGCCAATACATTCCCAAGTTAAAAGCAGAATTGAACCGCGTATCCTGGGCTCGGATGTCACAGAGTTACAACAATAGAGAATCAATAACCAAGGTTATCCTGGACGGTTACAAACCACCATTAATAACACTGCAAACATACACCTAATTGATAGACTATCAACGGAACAATATATGTAATAAAATCCATTTGGAAAGAGCTAAGTTACTGAGGGAATGATGGCTGCAGGTATACAGAGTGATATTTAGCATTTTCCAGTTACCGTTTACTATTCTAACTCAACCGTACCTATCTACCGACGGTATCTACAAGGGCCATTACGCAAACATTGTATTAGCGAGCCTACCTCACCAAATCCCCGGTTACCTATGTAAACAGGGGGTTTGATGAGGTTGCCGCGCAATAGGTAATGCGGTCAAATAGGTCACGATGCAGTGACTATTTTCAATCAATAACTTATGTTGTAAGCGATTGTAATGTGTATTTTCAATATTTATATTATTAAAATGTATCATATCGGTACCCCTTTAAGTAATATTTGTATATTTTAAATGTAATGATGTTGTCATGAAGCGCATGAATATAAGTATTAATTAATCCAGTTTATATTGAGGCAAATCACACAGCCTAAAAACATAGTGCTGGAGTATAAACCATAGTATCGTATATTATTCATAAGTATATCACTATTAAACATTAATTACAATATGTATGCATATTATTAAAACAGTAGATGCTACCGCTGTTTCGCTGTATGTGATATTTATAACAAAATATTTTTTTTATTCGTCCGCGTACGGATTTCTGTCACACAAAGCGCCATTTTCAGTTCATATTTTGACCTGTGAATATGAACCGGACTAAGTTTAAACAACGCTCGATTCCGTCCAATTCAGATTTCTCTGCAGAATGTTCAGACTAACTACATATTAAGTAATGTTGCTAAATAAGTGTTAACGGCTGGAACATGGTTATCACTAAAAGGAAGAAACCACAGTCGTATTATTGAAAAATAAGATTTAACTGAGACCTCATGGAGGCCGCCATTAATCCAGTGTAAACAATAGACCGTGTGATCCCATTTCCTGAGTAGCCCCCGCTTATTGAAACGATGTGCTAATCATGATATTATGTTCCCCAATAATTGGAAACGGTTTGAATTTCTCGGTAAAAATTACGAAAGTCATAAAAAAATAACGATGTATATTTAACATTGGATACGCTTAAACGGTATTACTCTCTCATCGGATCGTCAGTTGTCGTCGATAGCGATTTAACGTACTGATCTGGTCTTAATTTATTGTCAACTTTCAACGCCATTTACAGAATATATGGTTAATTTTGGAAATAAATAACGGCAAATTACGATGACGTCTGCTCTGAAATATCTGTCAACATGCGGACGTAATTTAAGGAAATCGATTATATTTTAAGGCTACATCTGTGACTAATTACGAATTTATGTATGGTCTTTGGCTACACCCGACACATTACACAGATCTAGTTGTAAATACACGTCGCTTTGTGTGGGGAAAAAATCGATAATGCGTAGTTGTGTGTGACGAGGTGTTGATCTGATGACACCACATAGCTGTGACCCTTAGGCAATGTTTTGAAATTGACGTGTCGTTTTGATGTGTGCCGCAACACCTCACTGTCGGAGACAACATGACAATTAACGATATACTCTCGATTATACACAGATCTATTAGACGGCTGGTTATTTAAAATAAAGAGTAGTTCAGTACACCTTCGCCGATATTGTTTTTAGAAAATCAGTAATATTTTCCGGAAATGGTGTTGAAAAGTTGACAAAAATTCTATCACCGTATTTAGTTGTGCCGATATTGTTTTAAAAAATCAGTAATTTTTTTTCCGTAAATGGTGTTGAAAATTGACAAAATATATAGCCGCATTTCTCCGATATTCGTTTAGAAAATCACCAATATTTTCTGTAAATTGTGTTGACACAAAATGCAGCGTTCACGCGGAATTCAAATAAAATAAAAATTTAATAAATAGACGCCGATGTCTACTGTGTTTGCGGCCAGTGAATTCTGGTCGTGGTAGCCACAGGCGCAGTTCGAACAGTGTTGTGAGCAGATGGAGGACAATAATTATTTCAAATTCATAAAAAAATGTTTGCTGTCCGAAAATTAATTAATTGTGACAGCCAAAAAAATTAGATTTTGGGACAGTAAAACATTATATGGTATAGACAGTATAGACAGTACCTCAAACTTAAAAAAACAGTAACAAACTGTCTGTGTATATATTACTTAAACTTAAAACATCAGTAACAAACTGTCTGAGTATATATTACTTAAAGACAGACACTTTAATTGTTGGTAAGTTTCTATCAATTTATAGGTATTTTTATTAAAATCATAAAATTGTGAAAATATTAAAAAATATTAAAATCACAAAAATAATATATATGGAGAATTTTTTTTATACCACGTCGAGGTTTGAACCCCCGACCCTTTCGGGAATCGGTAATTAAATCATTGAAGTCGGCGACCTTAACCTCACGACTGTTGCGCCATTTATGACAATCACAGTTATACAGAAGTGCTATCAGTATTACGCCACCATTTGAACGTAATAATTATTAAATTATTTGCAACTCCATCTACAACAATACCGTTACAGAGATACGCTATTGAAACAACATGTATTAGTACCCATAACATAACAAAGTAATGTATCATTATATATCACAGGAGATAGCTTAAAACTATATATCCTAATCACAAACAGAACAATCCGCTTGGCTCGTATGAAAATAGTTCGCGTGATATTGATTATCTCCCTTGCCGAAAGTAGTTCTGTGATTTATTAATTCCAAATAAGACGTGTTTGCGTAATGCTATATCAACCGGGTATGGAAGGTCTTCGAGCCATTTCCCACCCTTAAATATAAGAAATACAGATGGGCCTTGGTGTACCTTTAGAGAGGCAGAACATACAGAGAAAAGAAAGGTAGTACATGCGTGCTGATTGTGTTGAAAACTTCTTTGTATTCACTTTGTAAACACTCAGGAATTATGAGATTATATTAGATTAAGATTCGGGCAGCCCTCACGCTAAGTGCATTAATTAATCCTTTGTATATGTATTTTATCACACATATCTTTACTTTCCTTTGGATGAAGCATATATATTTAATTACCTGACCTTTTAACTGCACTTACTGACCTTTATTCACGATTGATTAGTATTAACCCAGCGCTAAGAAGACCGTGACATATTCTGTGCGCACATGAGAGGCGGTAAATAGAGAGAAAATATGGTACCTTTAAGGAACTGAGTTTTGAAGACCAATTACCACATGTCTTCAATGAACTTCCTGTTTTGCTTAAAATGATAATGACCAAATGAAAGAAAATTAGTCTAATCGATTATTGACTGGGATGGCTTCCTCACGGTTTACCCCGGATGAGGAGAAGGTATATGAAGAAGTTTTTGCTCAACTTTTTATTAGTTGTGAAATATTTCACTTGCTGTATTGGAAATATTTTCAATTCTACACTTCGGGCCATGATTATTTCGGACCATATTTACTTTTCGGTCTCTGTTAGAAACTTACCGATTATAGTGTAAATTGGGCTAGACTGCAGAATTGGTCCGCCACCTTTCTGACCTAACACTAACATAAAAACAAGGTCCTAGCTTTAAGTAATAACTATGAAATAGGTACTATGAGTATGACGGGCGACATTAAGTGTATGAAAGTAAATTTACCAATTGATAGCTTTACAATGATGTTAGTATGCTATAAACGGTACTGTAGTATATTGTAGTATTGTAGAGCTACTTCCCACAACTACCACGGTGTTACAGCTTCTCTATTATAATTAAATGGTGTCATTGGCGTACTTCTCTTATTGAAGCAGTGATACAATTTAGATATTTCATTTTCATTATCTGTATTAGTACATTTACCATCTTTAGTGATATTATTCCCAATGTTCGCAATCTCAGTCGTCTTTAAGCACGACTGTCACTTTGAGAGTTATACACATAATTTTTGCCCATTGTTGGTATCAATTGTGTTTACATTTACTTTTGATTAACTCAGTGCTGTGTCAGATGTGTTTGTATCCTGGAATACAGCAACAGGTGCACTAGACACACACTTGCAATGTATACTTTGTTCTGGTAGTCGTGTTCCCCAATTATCCCGGATCGCTTGATTATGTCTTGTACTCACATTAGCGAAGTTAAGTGCAGCGTGGCAGCAATAGAAATTATCCAGGTGCGTCCTTTCCAGTGAAGCTATTATTTTCTGGATCCCTGGTGGTCTTTGAGCACATTTTGACTATTTTTCGTATTAGTTGTGTCCTTTTTACATACAGCTTCACTTCAGCTGTTGGTAAGAGGTACTTGTGTCATGGAATGTGAATACCGGTACAGCACAGGCTGTGACACAACCGAACAGGCGCAATAAAACAGCAGTTGCAATGTATACTTGTTTCTGTTAGTCATGTCCACAGAGTATCATGGATCGCTTGACTATGTCTTGTAAACAAAATCACAACAGGTGCGGAATTCTATCTAATGATATTGAGAGAGATATATTGTCCGTCTATCTAATGATGTTGAAAGATAGAGAGAGAAATAGTATGGTTTCTATCTAATGATGTTGAGAGAGAGAGAGAGAGAGACAGGGGGAGATATATTGTGGTTTCTATGTAATGATAGAGAAAGAGACAGACATAGAGAAACAGAGAGAGAGAGACAGACCGAAAGATAGAGAGAGACAGAATGACAGTAAAAGCGAGAGACAGAGTCAGACAGACAGACATAGAGAGAGAAACAGACAGGCATACAGCCAAACGGAGTGAGACAGAGACAGACAACACAAACTAATTTTGAATTTAATAACTAGAATAGTTTGTCTGCTATATTCAGTATGTTTTCTGATGTTGCATAGATCGGGCTAAAAAGTAAAATAGCCCAGATACCACGACTGTTTCGGCCTTCCGTTACTTTCGCTGCATTCAGCCCATTCGCACAGTTCCGCGCTTTGTCGGCTGCAGTCACAGCGGAGAATTCCGGTAAAATTTGTGTCTAATTTTGTATTATTATTATTAAATAACTCCCCCCAAAAAAGATATTTATTTGAAAACAGATGTCGGCTAGTTAATATATACTGTTTATAAAAATAGAAACTTATTATTTATCTGTGTATGGAAGTACGGATAATTCCGAAGCTGTGTATGGAAGTATGGATAATTCCGAAGCTGTATGTATTCGTGTATTATCTCCCTTTTGGGACTCTCTTCAGCGTTGTGATAAAAGCATATTTTGTCTTCAACGACAACACAAATATTTTGAAATACAGTAACTTCTTAAGCTATATTCAGTATACTTTCCGATGTTATCTACATTTTGTTTTAGAAGCACAAATTATTCGTCACCCTTATTAGTAATCATGGTAATACCACGTGTCGTAAAAAAACCTCCTGCTTGGTTTACGATAAAACAAATTTTACACTTTCAATCAATGTTCAACCTAGTTTCACTGAATGCTAAGTTTTCATGTACGCATAACATAAAGCAGGCTACTTCGTCGCCCGTAATATAACTTCTAACATTAACAATTCTGGAAGTCGCCGTGATGTAGTCACGTGACCCGTTATGTTGATATGTTTTGGGGTTTACTCGATACATTTTGCTATAAAATACATCATTTTTATGCCAGAATATTTCACGTTTTGAACTACTAAAATAATAAATGGTGATAATATTTTTAATAACCATTTAACATTATAAATCTGCATTTATATTTGATTTAGCGATTGGAATTTAGTTGTTTGAAGCGTTCAAAAGTGATTAAATTACCGTAAAGATTATAATAGACGCCCATGCTCTAATAGATGCGCACCCCCCACTTTTTACGTTAAAAATGACCCAATTTTTTGGCTGATTTTCACGAAATTTGTGCCTAATAAATCCCCAGTCCTAACTTGAAACAAAATCGGAGCCAATTGTCCAACTATATTTCCAACTATATTTCTTTTCTTTCCAGTATTTCGAAGGGAACTTCCTTGAAAATCTTGGAAAAAAATATAATTGCTACTTTCACTTTCAAAAGCGGAAGCGAAATTCAACTTTTTCCGGTGTCACCTCATCGGCAGTACAATGGTGTCGGCTAATTAGGCTTTCCAAACAAATTTAAATGTCATTAACATTCCCATATTCAGTCAAAATTCTCTGAATATTCAACTAAATTCAAAGACGTCTGCAGGTAAAATGTCATAATGTTCTGACGTCAGTAAGTGACGTAAATTGTGTGATGCATAACATCACATGCGTGTTTGCAATGTTACATTTTTAGCTCACCTGAGCAAAGCTCATGTGCGCTATTGTTACAGCAATGTGTCCGCCGTCGTCCGTGAACATTTTCAAACGTCTTCTCCTCGGTAACCATTGGGCCTATAGTCACCAAACTTCATGGTCATTGTCCTTAGGTAGGGGGATTACAAAATTGTTAAAATGACGTCATTACGTAATCCAAGATGGCCACCGTCTAAAAATAGCACAAATTCTTCAAAAATCTTCTCAAGAACCGCCAACCGGATTTCGATAAAACTTGGTAGGAATGATCGATGTACAATGCTCTTTCAAAGTTGTTAAAATGGTGACCCCGGGGTCAAAAATGGGCGTGGCCCGTGGGGTCAAATTTGATTTTTGACCGAATATGGTCATGTTATATATCAAATCGAAGGTATCAACGAGGCGATCACTCTGGTGCATTTTTTGTCGAAATCGGATGGTTATGTCATCCAAGATGGCTGCCAAAAGGTCAAAAGGTCGTTCTTTTAATAGAGATTTCAAAATTCTTCTTCACATGAACCGCCTGGCCCATGGTAGCCAAACTTAAAAGTTATGGTCCATGGGTGAAGCCTTTTCAGATTTGTTAAAATGGATGTCATCGCTAATCCAAGATGGCCGCCGTCTAAAAATAGCATAAATTCTTAAAAAATCTTCTTCTCATTAACAGCTAGCCGGATTTTGACGAAACTTGGTAGGAATGATTGATGTAGAATGCTCTTTCAAAGGTGTTAAAATGTTGACCCCGGGGTCAAAAATGGGCGTAGCCCGTGGGGTCAAATTTTATTTTTGACTGAATATGCTCATGTCATATATCAAATTGAAGGTATCGATGAGGCGATTGCTCTGGTGCAATATTTGTCGGAATCAGATGATTATGTCTTCCATGATGGCCGACAAAAGGTCCATTTATTCAAGATTTTGAACGTCTTTTTCTCAGGAACCACATGGCCGATGCTGGCCAAACTTCATAGTAAGTTAAGATCCTTGGGTGAAGCATTTTCAGATTTGGTAAAATGAGAGTCATCGCTTAATCCAAGATGACCGCCATCTAAAAATAGCACAATTTTTTTAAAACACACATGAACTCAATGTCACATTCTCATCTGGTGTTCATGGAGTCAGGTGAGCGAATTAGGGCCATCATGGCCCTCTTGTTTTCTGTTAATGCTGCGCATCTGGTAGTGTAAACAAAAATGGGGAACAGCATGCTGGCTCAGAATAGCAAAATTGGTATTAAACTTGAAGCAGAGCTATCCAATGACATCATGACAGGTTAGTTCTTTTGTTTCTGACAGCTATTCCATCAGCAGGGTCTGAGGATTTTACACATTTTGACTATACTGAATAACTGTAACCAAACGATCGGAATGTGATAAAATTGTGCCACACATTAATCAGCTTCTTTATTCCAAAATCCACATATTTTATTATGACATATGCAAGGCTAAATTTGACATGACTTGCGCATTAGCCAATGCGCAGAATTAGCCGACATGACAGTAGCTATTTGCACGAACACAGGGCGATCAGAATTTACACGGTTATGGAGATGCCATTTTCAAAGCATTTCAAAACCATCTCGTATAGTATGGGTGAAATTGATATCATGTTGGATTGTTGGTCGATATTTCCTAGGAGATGAACAAAAATAAATATGTATTGTTCTGGACGTGGCCAAGGGCCGAAATTAATTTCACTGACATGGACCGAAACGTCCACGGACCGAAACGGTGACAGTCCGAAACGTCCATAGGTGTAAATCTGATTGACACTGTATTGATAATATACAATGTATACATTACCAGTATTTAAACCGAGTGTACCAGAATTACAAAAGTGGGCCGAAACGTCTTGGTCCAAAATGTCCATAAACTGAAAGACAGTACAATCAAGTCCGTCGGACGTTTGAGAGTAACGTTCCTTCGTTATGTTTTTGTTCATATATAGTAGGAAAATCATATATTTTTATCATTTTCCCTTTGCTGAATAACACTTGCCTCTATTAAACACCCACCCAGGACTTCGGAGCCTTTGGTGATTCTAATAGACGCCCGGGAGTCTATTAGAATATTTACGGTATATAGAAAATGGGTCAGATTTCCCCCTGCGCTCCTCGACAGGGGAGTTAATTATAACCTGCAGGTGCACGAAATGGACGATGTCCGACTTTCAGAATATGTTCAGGCTTAAGTTTTGATATCGGGGGATATACCTAACTGCACATATTCTGCTTTATAAGTAATCAACAGTAATCAACAGTGACAATAAATCGATACAAGAATTAATACAACGTCAAAGTGCATTCAACATTGACAATCGGTGAACTATGCAAATGAGTACCTCCAAAATTTCAAAACAAAATGGTGAATAAACAAATAAATCAATACTGGACTGATACATTTAATTTGGACGCTGCCGAGAAGTCAACGCTGTGTATGATGAACCTAACAACGCTCAGTATTGGCAACACGCATCACATCTGGGAATCACTTTAATCAACTGTCATAGATGTACAAAAAAGAATAACACGTGCTCAGATGATACAGAGGGACAGAGAAGCGTGGATTTGTCACAGCATGAAAGCAAACCATCAGAGCAATGGGTGTGTGCAATATCAAGCAAACCCATAAGGAAACATACGTTATAAGACACTTACCCAAGTTTCGAACGCACCAAGTATGTGATCTTGACGCTGGGCTTAACGGGGGGAAGGACGATCGTGGATTTGTCACAGGGTGGTAGAGGACCATTAGAGCAATGTGTGTGTGAAATATCAAGCAGATCTGTACAAGGAAACAGAAATTATAAGACTTTTACCCGAGCGTTAAGGTTTCGAATGCACCAAGCACATGTATGTGTGCTGTCCAGCCTTGTTATTTGATGAGAAAAATAAAAATTAAAAAATCATTTGCAGACAAAAAATAGACTTCAGCAGTGTAAGTGTTAAACTGTGATCTCGTCTAGATGACCGTAGGTATTACGGGAATGTTAAACTTTCACTTTTTTCCTTCCAGCTGGTCGACACGTTCACGGAGAAAGTGTGTACCTACCGTGAGCACGAGCAGCTGCCCCCAATCTCCCGCAATGTCTCCATCAAGTTTCTCATGGCCCGCAAGTTTGACTACCAGCGGGCTGTCGAACTTTACCTAGCGCACCAGGTAAGCCTGTTCAGCATACATCATTCGCAATTTATATGCGCTTCGCATCATAAAATAGTTGCTTCTAACTCAAAACTAATTTGTTTATTTTATTTATATTTTGTATATAAATGGCGAATGATGTACGTATATAATAAAAAGGTTATTTGATTTGTATGTGGATATATGCCACTCGTTCCGCCGCACAACGATATTGTGCTCCTAAAGTCGCGCAATATTGCACGCTGCGGAACTTATGCATATATCCACATACAAATCAAATAACCTATAAATATATTACAGTCTCCGCAAAACTCGTCGGACTGACCGACTATGTTAAGTTTTCGTGTTTTGTCCATTTCTCTGTTACTATACCATCTAGAATCACCATACTTGCACAACTTCATAACCAAAGGGTGCCCATTATATACCACTATCCAACATGTGAACTTTTTTTTTTTTTTACCTTGACCTATTTTTTCCGCGTAATCAACTTAGCCATTTTAAATTCAAGTTTTTGGTGTTTAGGTCCATTTCTCTGTTACTGTAACACCTAGGACGACCACACTTGCACAACTTCATAACCAACGGGTGCCCACCACATACCACTATCCAACATGTGACCTTCCTTTCATCATGACCTATGTTCAGTTTTTAGCTCACCTGAGTAAAGCTCATGTGAGCTATTGTTATGGCAAAGTGTCCGTCGTCTGTCCGTCCGGGCACACATTAGGGTACTTATGTGGCTAGCCCCACAGGGTTATGGACTTAGTAAAGGATAGGGTTGGTTACAATTAGCCACCTAAAAATCCGTGAACATTTTCAATCATCTTCTTCTCCCGAACTGCTGAGCCGATATTGGTTAAACTTCACAGGGATGATATATGGGTGATACCATTTCAGATTTGTTAAAATGGAGGTCATCGACAATCCAAGATGGCCGCCATGGAAAAGTAGGTCAAATTCTTAAAAATTCTTCTTCTCACGAACCGCAGGCCGATTTCGACGATACTTGGTATGAATGATCGATAGTTAGCGCTGTTTCAGATTTGTTCATATGGTGGCCCGTGGGTCAAAAATTGGCGTCGCCCGAGGGGTCAAATAGGGGTCAAATTTTATTTTTAACCGAATATAGTCATGTAATATATCAAATCGAAGGTATTGACGAGACAATCACTCTGGAACATTTTTTGTCTAAATCATATGATTACGTCATCCAAGATGGCCACCGATAGTTCACATGGTCATTCTTTTACTAAAGATTTCGAACGTCTTTTTCTTGTAAACTGCTTGGCCGATATTGGCCAAACTTAACTGTAATGGTCTGTGGTTGAAGCCTGTTCATTTTTGTTAAAATGGAGGTCATCACCAAATCCAAGATGGCCGCCGTTGAGAAGTAGGTCAAATTCTTAAAAAATCTTCTTCTCACGAACCGCCAGGCCGATTTCGACGATACTGGGTATGAATGATCGATAGTTAGCGCTGTTTCAGATTTGTTCATATGGTGGCCCCTGGGTCAAAAATGGGCGTGGCCCGAGGGGTCAACTAGGGGTCAAATTATATTTTTGCCCAAATATGGTCATATAATATATCACATCGAAGGTATCGACTAGTCGATCACTCTGGAGCATTTTTTGTCTAAATCAGATGATTTTGTTATCCAAGATGGCCACCGAAAGGTAAAAAAGTTGTTCTTTTACTAAAGATTTCAAACGTATTCTTCTTGTGAACTGCTTGGCTGATATTGGCCAAACTTAACTGTAATGGTCTGTGGGTGAAGCCTGTCCATTTTTGTTAAAATGGAGGTCATCACCAAAATCCAAGATGTCCGCCGTTGAAAAGTAGGTCAAATTGTCAAAAAAATCTTCTTCTCACAAACCTCCAGGTTGATTTCGACGAAACTTGGTGTGAATGATTGATATTTAACGCTGTTTCAGATTTGTTCATATGGTGGCACCTGGGTCAAAAATGGGCGTGGCCCGAGGGGTCAACTAGGGGTCAAATTATATTTTTGACCGAATATGGTCATATAATATATCCAATCCAAGGTATCGACGAGACGATCACTCTGGAGCATGTTTTGCCAAAATCAGATGATTACAGCATCCAAGATGGCCACCGACAGGTCAAAAGGTTGTTATTTTACTAAAGATTTCAAAGGACTTCTTCTTGTGAACTGCTTGGCCGATATTGACCAAACTTAACTGAAATGGTTTGTTGGTGAAGCCTGTTTATTTTGGTCAAAATGGAGGTCATCACCAAATCCAAGATGTCCGCCGTTGAAAAGTAGGTCAAATTGTCAAAAAAAATTCTTCTCACAAACCGCCAGGCCGATTTCGACGAAACTTTGTATGAATGATTGATAGTTAACGCTGATTCAGATTTGTTCATATGGTGGCCTCTGGGTCAAAAATGGTCATGGCCCGAGGAGTCTTGGTCAAGATGACCACTATGGAGGCTTTTAGGTGAGCGATACAGGCCCATTTGGGCCTCTTGTTGCATTTAGGTCCATTTCTCTGTTGCTGTACCACCTTGGACCACCATACTTGCACAACTTCATAACCAACGAGTGCCCACCACATATCACTCTCCAACATAGTGACCTTCTTTTGACCTTGACCTAGTTTTTCCATGTAATCACGTTTAAAGCTGTCACTAATTATACCACCCTGGACTACCATACTTGCGCGGCTTCATAACCAACGGGTGCCCACCACATACTACTATCCAACATGAGGCCTTTTGTTACGTTGACCTATTTTTTTCCACATAATCAACTTTGCCATTTTCAATGTTAAGATTTCTTGTTCAGGTCCTTTTCTCTGTTACTGTACCACCTAGAACCACCATGTTTGCAAAACTTCATATCCAACGGGTGCTTCAAATCACTTTCCTTTCAATTTCTGGTTTTATGGCGCTAATTAGCCATACTTTGATGACTGATATACTTAAAAGCTGTTCAATATCACACAAAATCAATTTTATTTTTATAAATGTTTTTTTCGGTCAGTAAAATTTGTCCGGTCTGGTAAAAATAATAAGTTAACCAGACCGATGTCCTGTATGCTAAAGTGCTGTCAAAGCATGTTTTTCTCAAACATGTTTTGACAGTGCTGTGAAAGAATGTTGTAAATTATTCTAAAGTTCTGTCAAAGCATGTTTTTGATGATAAAAATGGAAAATAGAAAATAAACAGCGGACGACAGAAAATTAAGATAACAGTGTAAGGGCTAATGATGAATCCATCGTTCCCTGGATTCATATATCTAACTAGTACATGTAGATAACTACTAGTAGTGACTAGTTAAACTAGTCCGACCTGGCCAAGTTTACTGTTATCTGGGGCCCGTTTCACTAAACTTTGTACGGCTAAAATGTTTGTCAGTGTAAATTCAGGATCGTCTGGAAATTTCAATTGATGGATTTGCATTTATAGAGAGCATAGGCTGCATTGACATAGGCAGTATGGGCTGATAAACAATAAGTTTGTTATAGTTCACATATTGAATTTTTAATAAATTGATTTCTCGCTCGCTACGAAATTAATTTATTAAAAATTCAATATGAGATCTAAGATACCTGTACGATTCTGGCGCCCGTTTCACTAAACTTCGTACGACTAAAATGTTCGTAAAATTATGATAATCTGTAAATAGATGCAAATCCAATTATGAATAAGTGTTTACAAGAAAACACTGTTAATGTGAAATTTACAGACTATCATAATTTTGCACTTACAAACATTTTAGTCGTACAAAGTTTAGTGAAACGGCCACCTGTAGCCCATTTCACCAACATTGCAAAGTACACTTATCTAGCAAAGTATACTTCGAGGGAGTAATTCATTATTTCATATAGAACTAGTGGGTGGCAGGTGGGAGCATGTGATGGGTAATTTAACGATCGGGGTTCATCCTTACCGGAATCCCGACTGGAGACCTAGTTTGGCCCTCACATACGTCTTTGGCATTTTGTATGTGACAGTTGAATCTGGTTATACCCCTTATGTGAGTATTACGATATTCGTAATCCTATTTTAGGGGAAGGGGCCAAGTGACTTTGGTGTGGTATGGACCTGGCACCAGGTCAGGTTATTCTAATTTCAGGGCTGAATATATTTGTTCTCGATGTAAATATTCCGTTCTGATTTTGGGATTTCCCCTCCCAATGCAGCAGGTTAAAATGGGATCGAACCCGTTTGCCCGGCCTTACATGACCTTAGCTGTTGATAGGCCGTTAAACACTAATAAACAAACAAACAAACATATAGAACTAACCACTGCATATATTTGATGATTAAAAGTATGCAGAATTATTATACTGAATTTATTACATTATCACAGCCAAAATGGCTGTGATAATGTAATAAATTCAGTATAATAAAAATTAATAAATTTATCATAAAATTGAAAATTTCTCCCTCAAAGTATACTTTGCTAGAAAAGTATGCTTTGCAATGTTGGTGAAACGGCCACCTGGTTTGGTACACAACCGCCTGTGTTAATGCACAGACCGATCTACATCTACACTGGTCGCAAAACCCATAAAAAAGCGAACAGTGCAGATCCGGACCAGACTGCGGATGCACAGGCTGGTCTGGATCTACACTGGTCGCAAAGCCCCATTTCTCCAGTCACAGCCACTTATGACAATATTTTGCGCAGTTTGAGATTCATGTATCGAAGTATACCCATATTTGAGATACATATACATGTACACAGAGCTCCAGATAGGTTTTGTATCTAAGGAGTATTATAACCCCATATTTCAAATTCAATGCTTATTTTACTTTTACAAATGTATTATTGATTTTTTTCTTATTAAATAGGGAACAAATGATACAAAATAGAATTCACTTATTTGCAGCTCAACTAAGTAAATTTTTAACTTTATTACAGTATTTTCACTATTCAATTTGAAAATCAATGCGTATTTTCACTCCCACTTTTGATAATCAATGCGTATTCTGCTAAAATAAGTGCGTAAAATACGCCAATACGCAACTTATCTGGAGCTCTGTATACATGTACAAGAGAGATATTAACAAAGATGAGCAGGAAATACTTGACAGCTAACTGAGCCAGCCACAGCAACAGGAAGCTTTGAAACTATGGAAGGGGATATCTGCCACTACATTGCATGCTCAGGGATTCCGCTGGGGAAAATAAAAAAATCGCCACTTCAAAAAAAAATAAAACAAAAAAATGCTTACTAATATAAATAAGTGTTCATGTTTGCAAATGGAGGTTATGGTTATGAAGGGGGGTAACTACTTATTTTGGAGCGCCACCTGGCGTCATAATGGAAGCGTTCCCATTATGACAACAGGGGGCGTTGCACATTTTGCGATGTTTCATTCGGCCTACTGCTTACTGCGATGCTGGCATCCCTCATTCGGCCATTTCATATTCTGACATGGGCCATTCTGCGTGCTTGCATGCATCATTCGGCGGAATTCATATAGTCATATACGCATCCCAGCAAGCAGTAAGCAGAATAACACATGGCAGAATATGGCATGTAACAATGTCAAATAGCCAATCGAGGTATACAATATGCAATGTAATAATGCAAGATGGAGTTGTCATTAAGCATTATTGTATAGCCAAGATGCAGGATGACATGTAACAATGTCAAATAGCCAATCGAGGTATGCAATGTGAAATGTAATAATGCACGATGGAGTTGTCATTAAGCAGTAACGAGTAGCCGCAGTGCAGGATGACATGTAACAATGGTCGACGGCATTGTTATGAAGCAGCATGCAATGTAGTGGCGGATATCCCCTTCCATACTCTATGCAGTGTATTCAGTCACGAGTGTTTTCATTAACAAATATTGGGCTTATATATATGGAAGGTAATAACCGCCATAATGCTATGTGACTTGATGCTTGCGTGCTGATGACATTACAACTTATATTCATGTTATTTCATTCGTCATTTCTATTTATTACATTTGAAATCTGCTTCTTGTAATTGTATCCCCCGAACTCCGTCGGGGGATACTATGGATTTGACAGCGCGCCGCGTCCGCGTCCGCCGCAGACACTTCTTGTCCGGAGCATAACTCAATCACACTTTGGAATATTTTCATGAAACTTCACACATGCATAGACCACGACCCAAAGGTGTGTCGCGCACAAGAATGACAACTCTTGCATAGCTAATTTTTTAGTTATCTCCCTTTTTTGTTTCTCGCACTGATTTCGTGTCCGGAGCATAACTCCACCACCCTTTGGAATATTTTCATGAAACTTTACACATGCATAGACCACGACCCGAAGGTGTGTCGCGCACAAGAATGACAACTCTTGCATAGCTAATTTTTGAGTTATCTCCCTTTTTTGTTTTGCGCACTGATTGACCATAACTCGACCACCCTTTGGAATATTTTTATGAAACTTAACACATTCAATTAGACCACGAACCGAAGGTGTGTCGTGCACAAGAATGACAACTCTTGCATAGCTAATTTTTGAGTTATCTCCCTTTTTTGTTTTCGCTCACTAATTTCCTGTCCGGAGCATAACTCGACCACCCTTTGGAATATTTTCATGAAACTTCACACATGCATAGACCACGACCCGGAGGTGTGTCGCGCACAAGAATGACAACTCTTGCGTAGCTAATTTTTTAGTTATCTCCCTTTTTTGTTTTGCGCACTCTACAAACTGGACAATAATGCATGAAGACCTGTTTTCTCGTCTGCTCTGTACACCTTTTCTCGTGTGCTCTGTACACCTTACCTGTAGAGAGAACAATAGAAACTGGGAGAACCATGTGCTAGCATGGGCTAGCATGTGCAGATGTCCAGTGCTTGACCACTGCTGACCAGGTAATTTATACAGGTAAATCACTACATTGGGTACTGTGTTGAAAATATTGTGGCATTATGTGGACCTGTGCAGATTTTTGTAGATAAATATAGGACTATAAAAAAAAAATCTGGTCTCCAATAGCAAGCATTATTATTTTTTAAACTTTTTTTTTTTTTCTTTTTTTTTTCTTTTTTTTTTTCTTTTTTTTTTCTTTTTTTTTTCTTTTTTCATTCATTTTTTTTTTTCATTATTCAATTTTTGTGCTAGTAGCATAAGGTCGTAAGTGCTTTATACAGACTATTCACCTGTGCATGTGCTAGCATGTGCAACTGACCACTGACCACTTACAGGTAATTTATACAGGTAAATGATTATATTACATTTCCGTAACTGTGTTGAAAATATTGTGGCATTATGTGGACCTGTGCAGATATATGTAGATAAATATAGGACTATTAAAAAAAATTCTGTGCTCCAGTAGCAAGCATTATTATTTTTAAACTTTTTTTTTCCATTTTTTTTTTTTTCATTTTTTTTTTCAAATTATTTTTCAATTTTTGTCTAGTAGCATAAGGTGGTAAGTGCTATATACAGACTATTCACCTGTGCATGTGCTAGCATGTGCAACTGACCACTGACAACTTACAGGTAATTTATACAGGTAAATGATTATATTACCGGTACATTTCCGTAAACTGTGTTGAAAATATTGTGGGAATATGTGGACCTGTGTATATATGAATTGTAGATAAATATAGGACTATTAAAAAACATTCTGGGCTCCAGTAGGGAGCATTATTCTTTTTCTTTTTTTTTAATTTAATTATTTTTTCCATTTTTTTTTTTACATTCTTTTTCAATTTTTTAACTGACCACTAACTTATTACAGGTAATTTATACAGGTACATTATTACATTTCCGTAAACTGTGTTGACAATATTGTGGCAGTATGTGGACCTGTGCAGATATATGTAGATAAATATAGGACTATTAACAAAAATTCTGGGCTCCAGTAGCGAGCATTATTTTAAAAAAAGAAAATTGTATATTACATTTCCGTAAACTGTGTTGAAAATATTGTGGCATTATGTGGACCTGTGCAGATATATGTAGATAAATATAGGACTATTAAAAAAAAATTCTGGGCTCCAGTAGCAAATATTATTATTTTTTTTTTCAAATATTTTTAAAAAAAAAATTTTACATTCTTTTTAAAAATTTTAACTGACCACTAACTTATTACAGGTAATTTATACAGCTAAATTATTACATTTACCAAAACTGTGTTGACAATATTGTGGCAGTATGTGGACCTGTGCAGATATATGTAGATAAATATAGGACTATTAAAAAAAATTCTCGGCTCCAGTAGCGGGCATTATTTATTTTATTTACATTCTATATTACATTTCCGTCAACTGTGTTGAAAATATTGTGGCATTATGTGCACCTGTGCAGATATATGTACATAAATATAGGACTATTAACAAATAATTCTGCGCTCCAGTAGCTTCACACATGCATAGACCCTAAAGGTGTGTCGCGCAAGAATGACAACTCTTGCATCACTAATTGTTTAGTTATCTCCCTTTGTCCGTCACCGATTTTGTCTCCGGAGCATAACTCGATCACCCTTTTTTCAAACTACTTGTGTATCTGGGGAGGGGGATACACATGCGCTTGTCGACAAGCGTCCATTTCTAGTTGTATTTGTCTTTCTTACATGTCCATTCTGCTGATTGCTTTGTTCATTTGTATTATTTACATTACAATTATTGATACGTCCTTATCCGTGTCCCTGTTTTATTGCACTAAGCATTTGCAATAGAAAGTAGGAACAAGCACTTAGCACTTTGAATAAGTCCGAAAGCAGTTGGGCCAAAGCCGCAGGAAGTAAGCATCACGCCACAGTCCAAAAGCGGAAACCCGCAAGCAGAAAGCATCAAGCCACAAGCAGAATGATGCAAGCAATATATTGGTTAGTAGTGCCTCATTATGACGCCAGATGGCATTGCTGTCAATGTTAGGAATCCTCTGACTAATAAATAATAGTACAGATGCTGCCAATCCAATGGTAGAATGTGATTGGCTGTTTGAGGCACACCTCCAATGCCGGTGTTGATGTAAGATTTCACCTACAAATGATCACAGTATAGGTTAGAAGACACCAAATAGTTTTACTATACACTTTAACCGAATCCCATCCAATAAGGTCAGTCTCTTATACTTTCACTATTCGTATGGATGTTGTGGGACCTACTTGTACATGACCTGCAGCCGGTCAGTACAGGTTCTGCATGAATTAAACAATAGCTTCACTTACTCCTAAGACAGAAATATCCAACCTCGTCATGTTCCCCAATATTGTTTACATATCTTTTTTTGGCCACGGAAACTCTGTTTACATCACATGACCATCATGTTCCTCAAGTGAAACTGGGTAGTAATGGATCAAGATTTGCAAGCAAACTGTGTCAGTGACCTCAAAACACCTGCACGATTTTGTTCATACCGGACTACTTTTACCGTCTTGACGATTTCGCACCATTTGTTATTCTCTAACCTATATTAACTAAATTGCATATGTATGTATGGTGTTTGACTTACTAATGTGTTTTATACATACATGTATCCCCATAGTTAAATTACATATGTACGTAATTGAAAACAATCACATTTTTATAGTAAGTTACACATATGGTAACTTACACAGGTTGTCTGTCAAACTGGCCCGTTACCGATGCAAACCAATAACCGTCCGGGATCAGACTAAGGTGGGCCACCATCATTGATTTTCCCTAAAAAACTAACCTGTTACCACACATTTTGCTATTCTCTGCTACTTTCATTTTTCTTATGGATGTTGTGGGACCTAATTTCCAATAACCTGCACCCATTCTGCTCTGGATCTTGACTAATTAAAATATAGATTTAAGTATTGTTGAAGCTGGGGTCCCATCTAGTAGGTACACACTTTTCTTTATGTAACTTAAATAAGTGTATAATTGCAACTAGTCCACCACTTTTAAAAATTACGAGTGCCAGCTACACAAATATAATTATTTAGTAATATTTAATGTACTCCTAGAGACTCGCGGTGGTATCAAGCTAGTTCCATATGCAAGTGATGCAGTATTTTTAAATTATTTATATCAACTAAATGCTGAATAAATATTTGTATCGACATATCATATAGTATGATATTGCACATCAAATAATAAATAAATGGAATAAATAGTTGCTTCCGTTATCATTTTAAGGAACCACAGTTATCGCCCCTGATATCAAACTGGCATTTCGCGTTTGATATACAAAGTATAATAATGTCAATTAGTACGTCTGGTAATGGTAATCATTTTGCCAGAAAAATGTCAGATTGAAAGAATAAAGAAAAACATGTCTCCCTATATTATAACCTGGCATGTACACTCTAGGTTTAAGGTTAGAAAAGGGGTGTTTTTAACATCAGTTTTCAGCATATTTGAAACATTTAAAAGAAAAGACTGAGCCTGTTTGTCACGTGATGTAAACAGAGTTTCTGTGGTCAAATAATGTAAACAATATTGGGGGACATGACGAGGTTGGTCCCACAATATCTATACAAATAGTGAAAGTAGGAAAGACTGGCTGGGATTCGGTTAAATTATACAGTAAAACTATTTGGTGTCTTTTAACCTAAACATGGCGCAACAGAAAAGGCGGCATCAATCTACAGACATGGAACCAATTTAGAGAGCAACGCATTGTAGGACGGGTACCAGCATATTAGATCATTTTAGGGAGAACTATTTTAAGTTTTAACAGTGCACCTGGCGTCATAATGGTCGTTCCCAAATTACTGTTGCAATTGTTGTTGTCAAGGGGCGTGGCTTATCGAGGTAACAAAACGCATGGCAAAACAGCGATGCAATAATCAATAATGGAACTCCGGATGTCACTTAGAATGTAATCAACACAAACGCATTGAAACAGTGCGAATGAATAAAGCATCAAGCCAAATGCACATGCAATTTAGTCTACAACCAAGAAGATTTCAAATGTCACAAACACGAATGACGAATACAATAACATGAAAGTAAGTTGTAATGGCACCAGTCAGCAAGCATCAAGCCACATATAATTGTAATAAGACGGATAGAACTTAGAATGTCATCAACAAGGTTGCCTTCTTTGTCTATAAGGGATGGGCTGTGACTCAGGGGTAGAATATAGGACTTCAATACTGAAGGTTGTGAGTTCAAAACCTACCCTAGTGCTTAAAAATACTTGCATAGTGTTTCTGGTCTGTTGGATAAGACTTTAAACTGTGATCATATCCCTATATGACCTTAGCTGTTGCTGGGATGTTAAAACCCAATTAATTTCATTAATATATGCCCCTATAATTCCAGCACAAAAATATTTACACAATTCCCTAACATTTGATTGGCCCGTAGCAAGTCTTTTTCCAAAATTTATATCCCAGTAAAATCCCACGCCGAACTACTTTCCGTAACCGTGAGGTGCAGTTAAAATAATTCTTAAGAAAACGGAAAATAAACACATTTTCTTGATGAATTTATTTCAAATGCTGGAATTAAAAGGAATGAATGGCCTTTTTGTTGAATTTATCGGGGATATAAACTTGGAAAAGTCGCGGGAATACTGGACACGGCCTTCCGGCCTTCGTCCAGTATTCCCGCGACTTTTCCAAGTTTATACTCCAATAAATTCCATAAAAAGGCCATTCATTCCTATAATGCGATAGCAAGGGGGGCATATTGAGTTGCTCTTGAGGACTTGAGGTTCTGTACATCCGTCCTTGTACATTTACGTCAAAAAGTTGAAAGTTTGTAAGAGTTTCACCAGTTAGAGTCCAGTATGTCACGGGGGCATATTCATGTCTTACGAACATAATCTCTAGTTAATTTCTTTGTCTATCTTTGGCCAAATGATACTCTTTTGTGTTGATGGGCTGTTAAGCACCATTCCATTTGTCTACATCTAAAATGACCTTAGCTGTTGACAGACAGTTAAACACCATCAAATCACATCAAACCTGATTGCACAGGATTCTGATGTGCAGACAAAACATGTTTTTGTCAAGAAATAATTTGAAAATGAAAAACAACTGATGACAATCGTTTCCTGTCATTCAAGGGCTGGTCAAGTGTCATTTTATGTGTTGCAAGAACATGTTATGTACATTTATTGTTGACCCTAGTTTCTTGACCAATGAAAGAATGGCATTTCGTCTCAATTAATCGCATACTGCGATGCTTTCGCCAATATGTATTAAATTAATCATTAAATGTTCAGTGCTATATTTAGAACTGATTTTATGCCGTTTTGTCATCAGTTCACGAGACTCAAAGCATATTACCGCCCACACACGCGCGCACTTCGTGTCACACCTTCAATCACATGCTAGTATAGCGATTGAAATCACTGTTAGGGGCGAAGTTTCGCTACTGGGCTGGTTGAAAATAAGTACGTTATAGTTCACATATTGAATTTTTAATAAATTAATTTCGTAGGAATTAATTTATTAAAAATTGAATACGTGATCTATAACTTATACTTATCATTATGTGCACATAGATCCTAGCAAAGGCGCATTTTGCAAGTTTCTTGTCTGACAAGGTTCCTCATCTATTCAGATAAAAGAGTTTACATGTAGGTAAAACATGACTAAACTTTCATTTAGAGACAATTCTGATATGCTGCAAACATAATTTGGGTAAGAAGAAAAGAGGTGTGAAACACAAAGTTCTGTCACAAGTTAGCAAGGTTTGTGTCCGATATACTAACATAGTTAGCTAAGATACCTGTATAATTCTGGCGCCCGTTTCACAAAACTTCGTACGACTAAAATGTTTGTAAAATTATGATAATCTGTAAATTTCACATTAACAGTATTTTCTCGTAAACAATACCGTAAAGATTCTAATAGACGCCCGGGCGTCTATTAGAATCACCACTGACTCCAAAGTCCTGGGTGGGCGTTTAATAGAGGCAAATGTTATTCAGCGAAGGGAAAATGATAGAAATATACGATATTCTACTCTCTGAACAAAACAAAACAAAAAACATATCGATGGGACGTTACTCTCAACGTCTCGGTCTCTGCCAGACTTGATTGTACTGTTTGTCAGTTTATGGACATTTTGGACGTTTCATAAATGGAAATCAGATTTACGCCTACGGATGTTTCGGCCTGTGGCCGTTTCAGACCGTGGATGTTTCGACCTGAGGACGTTTCCAACATGGTGGCCATCAATCCAACATGGTGTCAATTTGACCCATATTATATGAGATTGGTTTGAAAATGTTGTCTCTGTAACTGTAAATTCTGATATCTAGTGTCCGTGCAAATAGCTACTGCTGCGGAGGAATTTACTGTGACACTGGAAACAGTCAAATTTCGCTTCCGCGTTTGAAAGTGAAAGTAGAAATTATGTTTTTTGCCCCCGATTTTCAAGGAAGTTGCCTTCGAAATACTGGAAAGAAAAGAAGTTTTTTTGAACATTTTGCTCCGATTTTGTTTCAAGTGTGCACTGGGCGTTTATTAGAGGTATTCATTTCGTCACAATCAGCCCAAAAAATGGTCATTTTCAACGTCAAAACTCGGGGGTGGGCGTCTATTAGAGCATGGGCGTCTATTAGAATCTTTACGGTAATTGGATTTACATTAATTGATCAATAAATATAAATCCATCAATTGAAATTTCCAGACGATCCTAAATTTGCACTTACAAACATTTTAGTCGTACAAAGTTTAGTGAAACGGGGCCCCCCCCCCGATGTGTCACAAAAGCTGGAAGCATTTAGATATTCACAATACTGAATAGCTGACTGCCCTATCATGCCCTTCTTTCATACATATACTGTATGTGTGTTGCAATTTCAACGAGGATAAACAATATTGAATTACAAAAGAGATACGACTATGAGACACACCATGTGATAATTGTGTACCTTTAGACATCTGCGTAATTTCATGAAATATGGTTAAAAAAATTACAATTTTTTCCGTAAATGGTGTCAGAAGTTGACAATATTCCGCATGTACTCTGTACTGTATTTTGTCAACTTTTTACTTTATTTATGAAAAATATTGTAAATTTTGTAAACTTATTTAGTTAAATTACGCAGATGTCTGAAGGTACAAAATCACATGGCGTGTATCATATAATAATTATATGGCTCTGACTGAAGACATTGAGCTTATGGGATTTGTGACCAGATTGTATACTTTGAGCCGTGGAGCAATCATTTTTAGCCAGGTTTTTTTAAAAAAAATCCAGGCTATTGGATTGGCGAAAGCCGGGCGGGCGGGCGGGCGGGCGGCGTCCACAATCAATGTTAAGTTTGAGTCCATTTCTTTGTTACTGTACCACCTAGGACCACCAAATTTTCACAGCTTCATAATCAAGGGGTGCCCACCACATATCACTATCGACATGTTACTTTCTTTTTTAACTTGACCCATTTTTTCCACGCAATCGACTTAGCCATTTTCAATGTTAAGTTTTCGCGTTTACAATGTTAAGTTTTCGTGTTTAAGTCCATTTCTTTGGTACTGTACCACCTATGACCACCAAACTTTCACAGCTTCATAATCAAGGGGTGCCCACCACATATCACTATCCAACATGTTACTTTTTTTTTAACTTGACCCATTTTGTCCGCGCAGTCGACTTAGCCATTTTCAATGTTAAGTTTTCGCGTTTACAATGTTAAGTTTTCGTGTTTAAGTCCATTTCTTTGGTACTGTACCACCTAGGACCACCAAACTTTCACAGCTTCATAACCAAGGGGTGCCTACCACATACAACTATCCAACATGTGACCATTTTTTTACCTTCACCTATTATTTCTACGTAATTGACTTAGCCATTTTCAACGTTAACTTTTTAACGTACGTCTGGTTAAATTTTTTGGTTAAAACTTTTTCGTTATACTATATCTCTGCAACTGCCCATTACCTTGAAACTTCACATGGGTGTTTATCATCATCCATATTTTCATTCTAACCCCCAACCGTGCGGCCCCTGTGCCCAATGTCAAGGTCAAATTACTTTGAATTTTTTTGATAAAGTTTTTTCGTGTACTATATCTCTGCAACTGCTTCACCCATTACCTTGATACTTCACATGGGTGTTTATCATCATTGTCTCTCACCCGCTTGCGGAAAGCGCGATATCGTCGACATTTTGGCATACGTCCGTCCGTCCGTCCGGGCACACATTAGGGTACTTATGTGGCTAGCCCCACAGGGTTATGGACTTGGTAAAGGATAGGGTTGGTTACAATTAGCCACCTAAAAAATCCTTTTATGTGGCTAAAAATCGTTTTATGTGGCTAATATTTAACATGTGATAAGTCACATAAGTATAGTACTGTAAGAACGTCCGTCCGTACGTCCGTGTGTCCGGTTAAAGTTTTTTCGTTAAAGTTTTTCCATCTACTATATCTATTTTTTTAGTGTCCATGCCTCGCCCCAAGGCGCGACATGCAGGCCACAGCCATCTAGTCTACAAAAAGTGGGTATAATTATGTTATCCAAGTGTCTATGCTTGGAAAAAATCTGGCCTTCGTGGCTTAGCCTCGTTTCTTGTTTTTTCCTGAAATGCATTATTTCATATTTCAAAAATGGCTGTGATAATGTAATAAATTCAGTATAATAAAAATTAATAAATTTATCCTAAAATTGAAAATTTCTCCCTCAAAGTATAATTTGCAATGTTGATGAAATAGGCTACAGATTGGTTCCAGATCAAATAGCACATTGATGGAATGGCAAACAATGCAGATCTTGATCAGACATTTTGGATCTGGATCTACACTTGTTATAAAACCTTTTAGCCCCATTTCTCCAGTCACAACAGCTTTTATGTTCAGTTCACTTACTTACTTAAGTTCACTTACTATTACAATCCAACAACGGCGTAAATTAGCGGTATGGGTTCCTCCTTATAGGAATCACGATTTGCCTGGTTTGGCCTTCAGGTACGTTTTTATCTTTGGCTCTTTAGTTACCTGGGAGTTGAATTGGGTTATTGCCCATTATAAAAGTAGTAAGATTATTACTGATCCTACTGCTTTTGGGAGGGGCCAAGTGATTCTGGTGTGGCGAGGACCTGGCATCAGATCAGGATTATTCTGATTTCAGGGCTGAATATATAGTTTTGTTATTGTAAATATTCAGTTCTAATTTTGGGATTTTCCCCCCCATTTGTACATGTACTTCAACATGTACATGCACTTGTACATGTAATATATGGGATTTAATACTAAACCCATTGACCCGGCCTTAAATGACCTTAGCTGTTGATAGGCCTTTAAACCCCAACAAACAAACAAAAACTAATTCCTTATCTGGAGCGCTGAACTGATTTCTTGTCATTGCAGATCGATGCGGCAGTCTCGTGTATATGTGAGGCCCAGCTCACTTTCTCTAGTATGAATATATACTGGATCACATATGATTAGAAATGACAAAATGGTATTTTGACTGGATCAGTTGATATGCTGGCCACAAATGCCAAAGCCCAATTTATCCAGTCACATATCCATGTTAGATTGGCCATAAGTATCATTTATTTAGTCATAGTCATAAGTCACATGTTGTATTGGCTATACATGCCATACTTATCATTTATCCAGTCTTAGTCACAGGTCACATGTTAGATTGGCCATAAATGCGATATAAAATATCATTTCTTCGGTCAAAAATATCCTTCTGCCAAGCGACCTAATTGTAACCCTACTGAGTTAATTAATGTGCAGGACAACCAATTTCTACAATTGTTGAAACTTTTTCAGCCAGCAGGCCCTTTAATGTGGCTGTGCCTGGAGAAATGGGGCTTACAGGTTTTGTGACCAGTGTAGATCCAGATCAGCCTGTGCATCCACACGGTTTGATCAGGTTCTGCACTGTTCACCATTCTATCAATGAAACACCCGGCTGTCGTGCTTCTTACAGGCAATATAGATTGTTAACAGCATACATGAGGAGTGTGTTATTTGATCAGGCACTACACTGGTCACAAGTCCCATAAGCCCTATTTCTTCAGTCACAGCCATATATATACTGGGTGTACCGGTAATTGCCATAAAGTGTGTTTCGTCTACTGCCCAACAGCCCGTCTATAACACAGGTGGAAGACGCGGACCTGTGACACAAAAAAAATGCCCCTTTTTAGCCTGGTTTTTAAAAAACATCCCGGGTATTAGATGGGCGAAAGCCGTGTATCGCACATGCGGGCGGTGGTGTGCAAGTCCAATGTTAAGTTTTTGTGTGTTACTGTACCATCTAGGATCACCATACTTGCACAACTTCATAACCAACGGGTACCCACCACATACCACTGTCCAACATGTGACCTTGTGATTTTAGCTTTACCTACTTTTTCTGTTTCTCACTTACTATACAACCTAGAACCACCGTACTTGCATAATTATATGTTATCCAATTGTCTATGCCTTGAAGAAAACCCGGCCTTCGTGGCTTTTCCTCTGTCTCTTGTTTTGTGTCACAGGTGCGAGTCTTCCACCTGTGGTATATCTATAACTGTCATGTGTTACAGGAGACGCGAGAGACGGGGGGCCTATTGGAGATTGACATCAGAGACCAGGCCCTGCAGAATGAACTGAGTACAGGAAAATTCACAGTTCTGGTAGGATTCGGTTTCGTATACGTGTATATACATTGTCAGAGGCGGATACAGCATTTGGGGAACGGGGGGGTTGTCTAGTTGCGAAGATAACTCTTGCAATCTACTCCCATACCATCTGTAGCTAGCTACGGACGGTACGAGAATAATTGCAAGAGTTACTGTTCGCAACTAGGGGGTTGTCCTATTTTCGAGCTCTTCGAAATGCACTTTCCTGTGTTTTACGGCATTTAAATTCAGACTCCAACTGGTGGTAAACTGTGATCTATGTAATGTAAACTCCGTGGCTGAACAGGGTGGGAGGGGGATGTAATTAGCAGTGTAATTAGGCTGACCCTGACCTTGGTGACCATCACCAAGGTGTCAACAATTTGGACATGAATCCAAATGTTGAATATATCCAGTTTTTTAGTCATATCATTACCAAATTTCATAAATAGCTTCCTCACATTGATAGCTATCAATCCAGTGTCATTCCAGTGACATTGACTGTCATCACCTTGGTGACCTTGACATTTGTGTCAATAATCTTTGATATACTTCCAAATGTTGAATATTTCTTGATCCGTTAGTCGGATCATTACCAAACTTCACCAATAGCTTCCTTCCTCACTTTGAGGGTCTGCGTGTAGACTCCCTGAGGCTTATACCTCTATGTCAGAAAAGCGGACGTTAAACCCTATTCACTCACTCACTCCTCACTTTGATGGTTATCCACCCGGTGTCATTTGTGTGACCATTACCTTGGTGACTGTGACCTTTGTATCAATAATTTTGGACTTCCACGTATTGTGACCTTGACTATGGCGACCTTGACCTTCGTGGCGCTCGCCTCGTTTAGTGGGTTCACTCCCCGGCGATCGCCTTGTTACAAAATTGTGCCTCTATGCCGTATGTGACCAGTTTGCCTTCGTTGTGTGTGTTTGCAGTCTGGGCGAGACAGTACGGGTGCGGCCCTGGCCCTGTTTACTGCCCGCCTCCACCAACCGTTCCAGACCAACCACCAGACAGTGCTGAAGTCCCTCATATACATGCTCGACGCCGCCCTCGAAAGGTAAGTACGAGGCTTTTTTTTCTTTTACTAATCTTTATTGCTCCTTGTTACACTTGCCGTAAAGATTCTAATAGAAACCCGAGTGTCTATTAGAATCACCACTGGCTCCGAAGTGCTTGGTTGGCGTTTAATAGAGGCACGTGTTAATCAGCAAAGGGAAAATGATGAAATATACATTTTTATACGGGACGTATTATGTATTCACCTTGTACTGGCGGGCGGCGGGTTGGCACAGCTTGTCCATGCAATAACTAGGATCTACTTGACGGATTGTAACCAAATTTGGTATACATGTTTAGCACGGCAAGACAAAGAAGCCTATTGATTTTGAAAAATTTCTAATGACTTATCTCCCCTTGGCGCCCATTTTAATTTTCGCACTCTATCCTTGTCCACGCAATAAGTCAAGTTCTACTTCACCTCTCGGGTATACATGTTTATTACAGCAAGACAAAGAAGCCTATTTATTTAGAAAATTTTCCAATGACTTATCTCCCCTTGGCGCCATTTTTATACGTATTATGTATTCACCTTGTGCGGGCGGGCGGACAAAGCTTGTCCACACAATAACTAGAGTTCTACTTGACGGATTGTAACCAATCCATGTTATACATGTTAATCACGGCAAGACGAAGAAGCCTATTGATTCTGATGACTTATATCCCCTTGGTGGCCATTTTTAGCTCGACTATTCGAAGAATAAGTAGAGCTTATGTTGTCACCCCGGCGTCGGCGTCACCGTCACGCCTTGGTTAAGGTTTTTAGTCAAGCTTGTACATGGAACACTATTGTGCATACAGACACCATACTTGGACAACCTTTTCTTATAGGGATGTACATCAATAACCCCTGATCTATATTTGACCTTGACCTACATTTCCTCTTGAATTACTTACTTAATTCCCCTTGGTTAAGGTTTTTAGTCAAGCTTGTATATGGAATACTACTGGCCCTACACCCACCATACTTGGACAACTTCATCTCCTAGTGATGTACATCAATAACCCCTGATCTATATTTGACCTTCACCTACATTTCCTCTTGAATTACTTACTTAATTCCCCTTGGTTAAGGTTTTTAGACAAGCTTGGTTAAGGTTTTTAGTCAACCTGGTACATGGAATACTATTGTGCATACAGACACCAAACTTGGACAACCTTTTCTCATAGGGATGTACATCAATAACCCCTGATCTATATTTGACCTTGACCTACATTTCCTCTTCAATTACTTACTTAATTTCCCCTTGGTTATGGTTTTCAGTCAAGCTTGTATATGGAATACTACTGGCTCTACACCCACCATACTTGGACAACTTCATCTCCTAGTGATGTGCATCAATAACCCCTGACCTATATTTGACCTTCACCTACATTTCCTCTTGAATTACTTACTTAATTCCCCTCGGTTAAGGTTTTTAGTCAACCTTGGTTAAGGTTTTTAATCAAGCTTGTACATGTACATGGAATACTATTGTGCATCCAGACACCATACTTGGATAACTTTTTCTCATAGGGATGTACATCAATAACACCTGACCTTTATTTTACCTTCACCTACATTTAACCTTGAATTACTTGGTTAATGTTTATAGTCAAGCTTGTATATGGACAACCATACTTGGACAACTTTATCTCCTAGTGATGTACATCAATAATCCCTGACCTATATTTGACCTTGACCTACTTTTATCCTTGGATTACTTACTTATTTCCCCTTGGTTACGGTTTTTAGTCAAGCTTGTATATGGAATACTCCTGGGCCTACAGAAACCATACTTGGACAACTTCATCTCCTAGTGATGTACATCAATAACCCCTGACCTATATCTGACATTGACCTACATTTAACCTTGAATTACTTACTTAATTTCCCTTGGTTAAGGTTTTTAGTCAACCTTGGTTAAGGTTTTTATGCAGGCCGCAGCCAGCCACCTTCTTTGTCAAGCTATGTGTACATCGACAACCCTCGTAGTCGAGCTATGCTGTTCTCCTACAGCTCTTGTTAATGTTCTCACTCTGTATCCTTGTCCACGCAATAACTCAAGTTCTACTTCACCGATCGAAACAAAATTTGGTATACTTGTTTATCATGGCAAGACGAAGAAGCCTATCGAGTTTCAAAAAATTCTGATGACATATCTCCCCTTGGCTGCCATTGTTAATTTCCGTACTGTGTATCCTTGCAGCCTATGCTCAATAAATGTAAATCTATCAATTGAAATTTCCAGACGGTCCTAAATTTGCACTTACGAACATTTTAGTCGTACAAAGTTTAGTGAAACAGGCCCCTTGTATTTATGTATTTCTCTATGTATTTCACCACAGCTACGAGACACAGAGAAATGGACTGGTGTTCGTCTACGACATGACTGAGTCGAAATACGTGAACTTTGACTATGACCTCAGTATTAAGATCCTGTCTCTCCTCAAGGTAACCATGTGGCATGATGCCACAGGTGAAAGACTCAAACCTGTGACCCATTGAAAAAATATCATTACTTAATCCGCCTGTTGTCCGTACTTTATGTTACGGCTCTACTATAATACAGTACTGTGCAGTAGAGTAGAGCAAATGGATTTTTTTTTTCAATGGGCATTTTTAGCTCACCTGAGCGAAGCTCATGCGAGCTATTGTTACCGCAGTGTGTCCGTCGTCCGTCGTCGTCCGTCGTCGTCCGTGAACATTTTCAAACGTCTTCTCCTCGGTAACCATTGGGTCTATAGTCACCAAACTTCATGGTCATGGTCCTTAGGTAGGGGGATTACAAAATTGTTAAAATGATGTCATTACGTAATCCAAGATGGCCGCCGTCTAAAAATAGCACAAATTCTTAAAAAATCTTCTTCTCAAGAACCGCCAACCGGATTTCGACAAAACTTGGTAGGAATGATCGATGTACATTGCTCTTTCAAAGTTGTTAAAATGGTGACCCCGGGATCAAAAATGGGCGTGGCCCGTGGGGTCAAATTGGGGTCAAATTTTATTTTTGACTGAATATGGTCATGTCATATATCAAATTGAAGGTATCAATGAGGCGATCACTCTGGTGCATTTTTTGTAGAAATCGGATTGTCATGTCATCCAAGATGGCCGCCGAAAGGTCAAAAGGTCGTTCTTTTATTAGAGATTTCAAAATTCTTCTTCACATTTACCGCTTGGCCCATGGTAGCGAAACTTAAAAGTTATGGTCCATGGGTGAAGCCTTTTCAGATTTGTTAAAATTGAGGTCATCGCAAATCCAAGATGACCGCCGTCTAAAAATAGCATAAATTCTTAAAAAATCTTCTTCTCATGAACTGCTAGCCGGATTTCGACGAAACTTGGTAGGAATGATCGATGTACATTGCTCTTTCAAAGTTGTTAAAATGGTGACCCCCGGGTCAAAAATGGGCGTGGCCCGTGGGGTTAAATTGGGGTCAAATTTTATTTTTGACCGAATATGGTCATGTTATATATCAAATCGAAGGTATCAATGAGGCGATCACTCTGGTACATTTTTTGTCGAAATCGGATTGTTATGTCATCCAAGATGGCCGCCGAAATGTCAAAAGGTTCTTTTATTAGAGATTTCAAAATTCTTCTTCACATGAACCGCTTGGCCCATGGTAGCCAAACTTAAAAGTTATGGTCCATGGGTGAAGCCTTTTCAGATTTGTTAAAATGGAGGTCATCGCCTAATCCAAGATGGCCGCCGTCTAAAAAATAGTATAAATTCTTAAAAAATCTTCTCATGAACCGCTAGCCGGATTTCGACGAAACTTGGTAGGAATGATTGATGTACATTGCTCTTTCAAAGTTGTTAAAATGGTGACCCTGGGGTCAAAAATGGGCGTGGCCCGTGGGGTCAAATTGGGGTTAAATTTTATTTTTGACCGAATACGGTCATGTTATATATCAAATCGAAGGTATCAATGAGGCGATCACTCTGGTACATTTTTTGTCGAAATCGGATTGTTATGTCATCCAAGATGGCCGCCGAAATGTCAAAAGGTCGTTCTTTTATTAGAGATTTCAATATTCTTCTTCACATGAACCGCTTGGCCCATGGTAGCCAAACTTAAAAGTTATGGTCCATGGGTGAAGCCTTTTCAGATTTGTTAAAATGGAGGTCATCGCTAATCGAAGATGGCCGCCGTATAAAAATAGCATAAATTCTTAAAAAATCTTCTTCTCATGAACCGCTAGCATGATTTCGACGAAACTTGGTAGGAATGATCGATGTACAATGCTCTTTCAAAGTTGTTAAAATGGTGACCCCGGGGTCAAAAATGGGCGTGGCCCGTGGGGTCAAATTTTATTTTTGACCGAATATAGTCATGTTATATATCAAATCGAAGGTATCAATGAGGCGATCACTCTGGTACATCAAAAATGGGCATGGCCTGTGGGGTCAAATTGGGGTCAAATATTATTTTTGACCGAATATGCTCATGCCATATATCAAATTGAAGGTATCGATGAGGCGATTGCTCTGGTGCAATATTTGTCGTAATCGGATGATTATGTCATCCATGATGGCCACCAAAAGGTCCATTTATTCAAGATTTTGAACGTCTTTTTCTCAGGAACCACATGGCCGATGCTGGCCAAACGTCATAGGAAGTTAAGATCCTTGGGTGAAGCATTTTCAGATTTGGTAAAATGACAGTCATCGCTTAATCCAAGATGACCGCCATCTAAAAATAGCACAATTTTTTTAAAACACATGAACTCACATTCACATTCTCCTCTGGTGTTCATGGAGTCAGGTGAGCGAATTAGGGCCATCATGGCCCTCTTGTTTTATGTTGCAGGTCTGAGTCTTTCACCTGTGAACCATCTATTCATCTATTGATAGAGGATGGTAAACAAGTTCACATCTGCAGCCGATTTCATCAACATTGCAAAGTATACTTGTGTAGCTAAGTATACTTTCAGGGAGTAATCATTTATTTTCCCAAAATGCATTATGTCATACAGAACTAACGACTGCATATATGTGATGATTAAAAGTATGCCAAATTACTGTGATACTGTAATAAATTCAGTAGAATAAAAATTAATAAATTTATCCTTAAATTGAAAATTTCTCCCTCAAAGTGTACTTAGCAAGATAAGTATACTTTGCAATGTTGGTGAAATAGGCTACTGATTTTATAGCAAATCAGACACAATTTGTCTTGGTCAACATAGCATTGCTGAAGTTTATCAAGCTCATTTCAATTAGAAACTAGTCTGATACTCTGTTATCACATGACTTCATAAATTGTAAGAATATAAAATGTAAGAATATCACAAATAGTACCATACCTATTATTGGCTCTTTCTTCATAGGCACATTGTATTTAATAGTAAATGGAAACACATGCAACTGACTATTCTACTGTCTGTTTCACGAAACCTGCCATAATTTTACGGCCATAGAAACAAAGCAAAAACATATATATTTTTTCTCGATAATATTAGATTTTAGCAAAAGTTAAGAATGAGCCTTTGAAATTTGGTCCAATATTGATTTTATTGCGAAAACAATTCCTCCATGTTAAATCCCCATAGACATCTTCACAGATTGACACAGAGTGAAGATGTCTATGGGGATTTAACATAGGGAAATGCTTCTAATTTCAGAAATAGTGGACCGATTTGATCATAGTTAGATCATTTCCAAGCTATTTACCCCCCCCCCCCCAGCTCCTCCGCTTGCTCTCCGTTGGAAATGATTCTGAAGTGCTGTCAAAGCATGTTGTAAATTATTCTAAAGTGCTGTAAAAGCATGTTTTTGATGATAAAAATGGAAACTAGCAAATAAACAGCAGACGACAAAAAAATTAAGATAGCGGTGTAAGGGTTACAAATATTTTTCTTTTTCTGCCTCCAATCCATCGTTAGTTTCAGCAGACACATTATTCAAGCTAATGCCTGTGAGGGTGTAAGGTGACCAGGATCTATACAAGTGAAAATGAAATAAGCCAGGGCTCATGCTCAACCAGTCAAACCTCCTAATTTTGAGCAGGAGAACAGAGGATGAGCTCAGAGAGTTTTATAGGCACAGGTCCAGGTTTTACCAGGTCAGATGGGATGATGTGTGTATCTTAACAATAAATCCATCCTTAATGATTCCTATCTTATGGACAGACGTACTTGAAAATTATCATTAAGATAATTAGAGACTCTTAAAGGTGATAAATGCATTGTGTTCTCATATGGTCGTCTTAGTGTGTACAAGCCATCAGTAAGTTTCACCTCTCGTGTAGTGGTTGATATACAAAGCAAGGAATGTGAAAGATAAACTAATAAAATCTGGTATAACTTTTTATACTTGTTCCGTCAACTGGAGTCCGAGATGTTTTGTATTGCTACAGGGAGCATACCCGACGTGGCACACAAAGGTACTTACAGTGACAGCCCCATTGAAATCTATAGATACAATACATTTTATTGAAATCTTATTATTTTGTTTATTTATCAATAAAAGTGTATGTTGTTACCACTCATTTGAACCGGCTCGTCGAGACGGTTCATATTAGTGGTAACAACATATACTTTCGAACAGAAATAAAGCAAATAGCAAGAAAAAAATCTCCAAATTTTCATACTACTGTAATTAAGTCGTGTCTATAATGGGTTAACGTAAAAAAAGGTTTTATGCCACGAGTTCATCAGCACCAGCCGTGTTTATCAGGTAATGGTCCAAAATGGCCCAAATGTGTCTCCAGTTCTGTGACATTTTGTACCTGTTCCGTTCACTGGAGTCCATCATTTATTACATTGTTCCAGGGAGCGTACCCGGCCAGACTGAAGAAGGTTCTCGTAGTGACGGCCCCTCTCTGGTTTAGGGCCCCGTTCAAGATCCTGCGACTCTTTGTCAGGGAGAAACTGAGGGACCGGGTAAGTGTGTCGCTCTATCAGTTGTACTGCTGGCATGCACTATAATAACTTTAAATATGATTATTCTGACATCTTTGAATGGACGTAAAACTCCAATCAATCAATCGGACACCATTTGTGTGTCGTTATATCAGTTGTATATTTGATGTTCGGCATCACTTTTGTCAGGCATTTCACTAAACTTCGTACAACTAAAATGCTCATATATAGTGCAAACTTACGATAGTCGGTACATTTCACATTTAATAACATGTTTTCTTGTAAACGATTATTGGATTTACATATGCAGCCTAAGAAAATACAATCATCTGACAAGAGACTGGAGAAATAATTAAATAAATAAGACAACCAGTTCACAGAAGCAGTGTTTCACACACAACACTTTGTACGACTAAAATGTTCGTAAGTGCAAAATTATGATAGTCTGTAAATATCACATTAACACTGTGTTCTTATAAACAATTATTGGATTTACATTTATTGAGCATATGCATATGCAGCCTATGCTCAATCAATGTAAATTCATCAATTGAAATTTCCAGACGATCCTAAATTTGCATTTACGAACATTTTAGTCGTACGAAGTTTAGTGAAACGGCCACCATGTCTGTAAATCTCAGTCACATCCTCGAAAGACAATTTATAATTGTATGGTATTGTCGAGTAATTGCTATTTGTTTCCGAGCCTCACCTGAGAAACTTGATATAAAAAGACACTGGCCGGGTATTCAGTCAATGGATCTACTCCAGATATAGGTGTACACTGTTCCCTATTACACTGAAGTAATATTACAATAGAAAGTAATTTATAGTGCCTTGTTGCTAAATAAACATGCTGTTAGGTGACATAAGTATTTGTGAAATGGCAGCCATATTGGATTTTCAAAATATCCAATATGGCCACCAGTTCACCAATACTTTTGTCACCCAACTGTAAATCAATCCATATATACCAGTCTTGCCTAGGAAATGGTAGGCATTCCTGTGTTACCTAGCAAATAACCTACATGTAGATATCAAAAAGATGCTGGCTTTTTTAATGAATCACTGGATCTAAACGTGCATCCTCTATATAGGTGTTCACAGTGCGACTGAGGCATGCCTCGCGTTGTAACTTGATATCAATAGATACATGCCGGGTATTCTCTATAAATGAATCAGTGGAGATAAGCGTTGAAGATCGATGCATCCCCTATATAGGTGTTCACAGTGCGACTGAGCCATGCCTCATGTTGTAACTTGATATTCAACTGCCTGTGTTCATCTTGCCCAGATGCCAAAGTTTCCGAACATCTATTAGCAATCTACTCGCAATGAAGCAGTTTGAGTGCTCATGCTCAGTCAATCGAACTGTTTGATTTCTAGCACAATATTCACATATTTTTAAATAAAAAGTAATTACAAATATTGGCAAGATTAGCGCTGCTGCTGGTGGGTGTATCAGTAGACACAGGCTGCTTGTTTTCTATAACTTGAGTCAATAGATCTGAACGTTTAAGATTGATGTATCCCCCATACAGGTGTTCACAGTGAAGGAACCGATGGATATAAATGTTGAAGACGATGTATCCCTAAAAAGGTGTTCACAGTGATCCTGAGCCATGCCTCATGTGATGATTTGATAGAGACTGGTTCTCTATACATGTATATGAATCAATGGATATATCCCCCATACAGGTGTTCACAGTGAGCCTGAGCCAGCTACCCCAGCATATTCCCCGCGACTCTTTGCCCCAGAAACTCGGCGGCAGCCTCATCGTGAACCACAAGGCGTGGCTCCAGATGTGCGCCGCCGTCGCAGCGGGCCAAACCAACATAGACATCGACTCGTTCTTCATATCACGTGGCGGGCGCGGACAACTCAACTCGCGCAGTTCCAGTGACAATTCCGAGTTTGTTGTGATCCACAGCGCGGAGTCCGACGACTCGAAGGAAACAATTGCGGAGAAACAGAGTAACGAGGAAGTAGAAAAGGGAGGCGAGATTCGTGAAAATGGACTCGAAAAGGAGGTGAACGTGGAGAAAAATGACAATCGCAGTAACAGTAAACGACGACGAGAAACCGACTCACAAAACCGGAATAGTAGACACAGTAAGGAGTTCTCCGATACAAACAATCGTGCCGTGGACGGGGGATCGGGGGCGAGCGAAGCCTCACCACCACAGCCGTGTAAGAAGCGGCCTATGTCCGGGGGCTCGAATATATTGGAGGACTCTGTACACATGGCAGAGGATGGGGGGATGACGGTGCACGATCTCGTAAAGTACGTGAAGACGACAAAGAAGAAAGGCCTGTTCGAGATGTATGCCGCTGTACGGAAGGAACCACCCGCGGGATCATTCAACCACACCAGGTAACTCACTGTTAACATTCTCCGCGGGATCATTCAACCACACCAGGTAACCCTGTCTGTGTTCAGCTATAATCAGACGCCTGTGAATTTAGACAGATGCAAAGTTAATAACTTCATTGACCTGGAGCTATGTGATGCGGTATCTTGTCAGTTTTAGCAATTTATCCAAAGCTGGAATCTCCAGGTGCCCGTTTCACTAAACTTTGTATGTCTAAAAGGTTCGTAAGTGCAAATTTAGGATCGTCTGGAAATTTTGATTGATAGATTTACATTTATTGAGCATAGGCTGCATATGCAGCCTATGCTCAATAAATGTAAATCCAATTATTGTTTACAAGAAAACATTGTTAATGTGAAATTTACAGACTATCATAATTTTGCACTTACAAACATTTTAGTGGTACAAAGTTTAGTGAAATGGCCCTCAGCTCTACAACACATTAGCCCTATCTGCTATATTACAATATAACCTGTATTAATATTGCACAATTGACAATACAGTGAAATCGCGATGGCTCAAAATGTGATGGCTCGTAATGTTGGGCTCGCTCGAAATGACGTCGCGGTCCCGATAATTTTCCCTATATGTTTAATGTATTTTACATGCGATGGCTCGAAATGCAACTCCTCGAAAAATGCGATCGCTCGAAACAATTGTCAAGTCCCGCGGACAAATTTCTCGCTATTTTGCTATATGATGGCTCAAAATTGATGTCGAAGTTTGTGTTTGGCTAATTTTCACACCTCCGCGTCCGACTTATTACGATCAAAGGCCGAGCCGCACTCTACCTGACTGTGAAATGTGATTTCTTTTTAAGTGCAGTTAATTGCCTAAAGTGGTGCAATTTGATTGTTAACGTTGTTGATGGCGATTATTTTGTGAATTCTATATTAGATTATTCGGAAACTTTCAACATAATTTCTGAAAACTCTATTATTATGCTTGTACATTATTTGTGAAATAAAAGTTATTGTATTCTTAATTTGACGTCACAACCACCTGCTGCATTAATTATGTGCGCCGCTCTATTTATAGTAAATACTGAACCTTTTCTCCTTTTCCACTTTGATAATAATTGAAATAAAGACAGTTTTGTAAATACATGTAGTTTATTTAATTTCGCATGCTAACTAATCTGTGAATAAATATTATAATCATCGGAAGGATGGATACATGGATACATTCTATTGTGCTTTCTTTATTTCCTAAATCGGGTACAGTAGTCGGCAAATATAACAAAATCGAAAGATGCGATGGCTCGAAAGATGTGATCACTCGAACAAAATGTGCGGTCCCGTGGCATTTCGAGCCATCTCGATTTCACTGTACATGTATTTCCAGGCTCAAACATATTCAATAGAAGGAATAGTGCATAAATGTATTGGAGTGCTCATATCCTTGAATGTCAGTGGAACTTCTCAAAATTGGACACCCTGGGGATGTTACAGTAATGAATATGATTTATGTTTTACCCTTGTCTATATGTCCACCGCAATTTAACCCTTACTACGCTGAATTAAATGTTGTCGTCTGCTGGAAATGTTTTATTTTCAATATTTCTCGACAAAAACCTTGTTTTGACAGTACATGAGAATCGTCTCCAGTGGAGACGATTCTCATGTGCTGTCAAAACCAGTTTTTTGTTAAGAATTAAAGCAAAAATGAAAAACAGCAGACGGCAATTTCCATCCACAGCGTAGGAAGGGTTAATCAATGCTTCTATCAACCCAAAAAATCATACATCCTACATGTTCCAGAGCGAAGTACAATCAACCCAAGAACCGTTACTCTGATGTTCTGTGCCTGGACCAAACAAGAGTTATCTTGCCTCCCAAGGGAGACGATCCATCTGAGGACTATATTAATGCCAACTTTGTGGATGGCTACATGCAGAAACATGCCTATATATCGACTCAAGGTTAGTGGATGCCAATTACAGGTAATGCACAATGAAAATATGTTGTATGCCATCTGTAATTTGATTCAGCAGGTGCCCCGTCCCGCAATGATAAGTTGTGTGCTTTCCACACTCACTAGTCTGTATCTGGCTATGAATGAGAAACAGATGTTAAAGGTACATGCCCACTCAGCAGGCACAACATGTTCTTTATATCAGAGACATCATCTGAGACATTTTCTGGCAAAATAAACATTCATTCACCATTACCCCACCTATTGATTGGCATTATTATACATTTTAATATTCAGATGTAAATTTCCACACTGATATCAGGGGAGATTGCCGTGTTTCCTCAAAATGTTAACGGACATTACTATTTATTCTCTGTATTTATTTTTTTGTGTGCAATGATCATACTTTATAATATGTCGAAAATATATTTTTCAGGTGATTTAATTAGTATAAATAATTAAAAGACATCATGCCTCATTTGCATATGAAAAGAGCCTGATACCACCGCGAGTCACTATCAGTAAACACACACATTGGCAATGAATCCATAACAAATATCTTACTGGGACCAACTCTTGTAGCCGATTTCACCAAAATTAAGCATACTTATATAGCTAAGTTTACTTTGAGGGAGTAAATATTGATTTTTCCCGAAATGCATTATTTCATATAGAACCAGCGACTGCATATATCTGATGATTAGAAGTATGCAGAAATATTATTCTGAATTTGGCTGTGATAATGTAATAAATTCAGTATAATAAAAATTAATAAATTCATCCTTAAATTGAAAATTTCTCCCTCAAAATGTACTTAGCAAGATAAGTATACTTTGCAATTTTGGTGAAATAGGCTACAGTGACCTGTCGTAGTTTGGTTGCATTACGCTGGATCCGAACACTGTGTTCAGTGCCGAAAGTTTGTATTGTAATCCCCGTGCTGAATGTACAGTGCCTCCTCCACACAACTACATATACAATAATGTTGAATAAACATAAAAGCCCAACCAATCAACCACACTGGCATTGGAATCATTTTAGACAAGCCATGTGATTTTGTACCTAAGAACATGTGTGATTTTTCATGCAAAATTTGTATAAAATTTACAATATTTTCCGTAAATGACTTTGAAATTTGAAACTTGACGAAATGTTCAGAGCAAATGCGGAATAGAATTCCGCATTTACTCCAAACATTTTGTCCACTTTCAGCATCCTATACCGAAAATATAACACTTTCTGTAAATATTTTTCATGAAAAATGACACAAGTTTTAGGTTCAAACTCACATGGTCTGTCATTTGTCACATTCTTTTGATTAAACGCAAAGTGGTTGATCTACACAGATTGTAAATGTTGTGATGCAACTGTTGTCAGCGAGATTCTAGTTGCCACTGTTGTCCACTGCAGGGCCGTTGCCGCGGACGTTCAATGACTTCTGGCAGATGGTCTGGCAGTGCCAGTGTGTCACCATCGTCATGACGACCAGGTAAGCAAGCATGACCTTCACCTTGTATACCCATGATATTCAATAATGTTGACCGTCTGACATTGTTGTTGAACGGACATTAAACCACTTTTGTTCAATCAATCACTAATGTTGGGTATACAACCTTTATTTGGCAAATACGAAATTAGAAAAGTGTGCGTTATTATATGATGGCTTGTATTTTGTCACGCCCGCTTGCAGACATCGCAATATAGTCGGCACATTGGCATACGTACGTACGGGTTAAAGTTTTTGGTTGACGTTTTTATTTTAATACTATCAAAGCTTTGGCGGGCACGACATGCGGGCGGCGGCCATGTAGTCTTGTTTTACAGTATTACCCTTTGACATGTAATTCACAGTTGCTCGGTTATAAGTCTTGTTATTGTACGGAAGTAAATCCTGTACTTTCATATTGAATTTACTTCACTAATATGTGGGATTGGTATTATAAAACTGTGTTTGTGTCCAGTGTGACACAGTCCAGCCTGCACTTATTGATGAGCAACCTGAAGAGGCAATGATGGAACCAGTTGACAGAGCTCCAGATAAGCTGCGTATTTGCTTAAATACCCAATTAAATTTGCCAACAACCCAATTGAAATCAGAAGTAGCGAGTATCAAAAAGCAATTACAATTTTGTGGTACATTTATCATGCTGCAGAAAACAATAAACAGACCATAAATATAGCATATTACTATAGCAACGGAGTAGTTCGAGATCAGTGGCGACTGAATGCAGACATGCATTGGTGCTTAACCCTTCCTACGCTGTTGACGGAAATTGACGTCTGCTGTTTTTCATTTTTGCTTTAATTCTTAACAAAAACCTGGTTTTGACAGCATATGAGAATCGTCTCCACTGGACCAGGTTTTTTTCGAGAAATATTGAAAATAAAACATTTCCAGCAGACGATAAAATTTAGTTCAGCGTAGTAAGGGTTAAATGGCACACAGCACGATTAATTGCCATGGTAAATGCATTGATTCAGAATAACTTTCCACTAAACATTGGTTATTACTACCGACATCCTGTAGTATTGATATAATACGTCTATATCCATTAGACAAGTGAGTTCAGTTAATGTATTGAAAATCAGTTGGAATATAAATAGTTGAGGATGAATTTGCGATAAACTCATGTAGGGACACTAAATGTTATATGTCACTGAAAGAACAACAAGAGATTTGTACGACTAACTAGTCTGCAATTATTTTGGGATTAATTATTTTCAAAAAGCGACGGAGTCTGACACCTAGGCTACGGAGTTAGCATGATAAGAAATTCAGGGCTACTGAGTCTTTGTGGTTTATTTTCTACAAATTGTAATCCACCTTAAGACATTGTTGTGTCAATATCCGGCTATGTTGTAGTCGTTGGCCGGTATAATGTTAAACTGAATGATATGGGTTTCTCTTTCCACAAGAAACACAATATGATAAGTAGTGTTACAAGGATCTATTATCACATAACTGGTCCCTTTTCCATTTTACCATTTTTGTCTCTTCAGCGAAAGTGGAAAGCGAGACTAAGGTTTTGCTTTTCCGGAGTGTCGTCGTCGTCGGCGGCGGCGGCGTCGTCATCATTCAATGTTAAGTTTTCGTGTTACGGTCATTACTTCAACACCTTATCAGGTACAGTCATCAAACGTTATACATACCTTTACTATGATATGTAGATGAATATAGGACTATTCTCGGGGTCCCAGGGTCAAGGTCAAGGCCCCAGGGTCAAGGTCAAGGCGGGACATTTGATTCTGTGGAATTCTTGTGATTATGATACATTTCATTTGCTCTTGATGTCAAAATACTGCAATATTTCTATTTTCTATGCGTTCGGAATGGGTAACATATACGTTTGGAAACGCGTAGTAACTCGACGCTTGTAACGAACTGGAGACGAACTCAACGAAAATAAAACAACAACTAGGAACAGTTTGACGAGCAGTACTGCATTGTCCATACATTTAATTAATGCATTCGTTGGCTGATACTTCTATAACTCGTATTGGTCTTATTTCCCAGAACAATTCAGTTTGCTGCCGGTACTGTCTAAGCAGTTCTACGAGTATTACGGATGCTGTTAGACTGTAATATTGATACACCCTCACAAGACGATTACTGTGCTGTGTCCCTGTAAGGATAGCGCAAAATTTAGCCCACGTTCATTATAGGAATGAATGGCCTTTTTGTGGAATTTATCGGGGTATAAACTTGGAAAAGTCGCGGGAATACTGGACGAAGGCCGGACGGCCTCGTCCAGTATTCCCGCGACTTTTCCAAGTTTATATCCCCGATAAATTCCACAAAAATGCCATTCATTCCTTATAATTCCAGCATTTTAAATAAATTCATCAAGAAAATGTGTTTATTTTCTGTTTTCTTAAGAATTATTTTAACTGCGCCTGACGGTTACGGAAAGTAGTTCGGCATGGGAGTTTACTGGGATATAAACTTTGGACAGAGACTTGCTACGGACCAATCAAATGTTAGGGAATTGTGTAAATATTTTTGTGCTGGAATTATTCCCGATTAAAGGTGAAGACATGCAGTGCGATACTAAAGACGTATATTTTGATGAGCACGCAATACATGTGCCCGTCCAATCCGTCCATAAAATTCCGTTACCAACTATTTCCAGAATAAATACGTCAACAAAACATCTTTACAAACATTTATTCACTGCAAATCCGTCACGGCAAGATGATGTGTTCGAAAATGTTGTTGCTCTTGATGACGTGTCCGATGTGCAGGTAACTGCAGACAGCGAAACTTGTTGATGAATTGCAAACATTGCTGTCTGCTGCGACAGCACAACCGACTTCATGAATGGATAACCTTTTTCAGACTTGTATCTGAAGGACAGTTTAGGTCAGCCATGTGGCTGGGCAGTTATTTCTGGTCGTAATCCGCTTCAATGAAGTCTATCCACGCCATGCGTTTCACTTATGAAGTTAATTAATTTTGGTCAGTTGAATTAGCACTATTTCATGGGAAGTTCATTAGATTCATGGGTGGATTGAAATGTGTAGGTCAGCTCACTGACGACTCGAACAGTGCAAAGAGTGATCTAACACCCGATGTATCTAAAGTTAACTGTGTATGTGCAAACATCAAAACTAGTTCAGGAATCTCTGGCTCTGTCGCGTCAGTATTCAACATCGGTTCGGTTATGTCCTGGGAAACAGTCGCTGGCTCATCTCCTGCTTCCTCAATGTTGTACGAGTAATCATGGACTTGTCGTCTATAAATGAAAGATGCATGTCCACTAAATGGCATACAGACTCGGTCGCCACCCTGTCAGACTCCGTCGCCGCTGAAAGTAGAGCATGTAGAGTTTGTCGCTTTAAAACTGAAAGCAGAAACTGTCAGTTTCAAACTGTGTATACATGGGGTAATTGATGTTATGAAGCAAATAGAATGTAATCTATGATCTGGGACATAAATATGCAGTATTTTCGGGACAGTATTATAATTTTAATTCTTCATATATTTATATGCAAAATCCCATACCCAGTTTCTATTTTCACACTACTAATATAGACCAAGCAATTGTGTTAATGTACCTCTGATAGCAAGCAAAACATGTCCAGCTTCAACAATAAAAATAAAGAATACCTACCATTTGATATGCAAATCAAAGTTGTGCGCTAAAAACTACACTACATCCGCACATTCGTGCCTATAGTCACGTAGACACCGTTACTCTTGTAGGCATTACTCTTGTAGACTTCCGGCCCACTGTCGCCAAGTAACCACACAGTGAGTGTGGTCAGTTATAGATATAGAGACATGGCATGTTAGTTATGTGTGTCTGTGCAGGGCGACGGAGCTGGGGCGGGTAAAGTGTGGTCAGTTATAGATATAGAGACATGGCACGTTTGCTTACATGTGTGTCTTTTGCAGGGCGATGGAGCGGGGGAGGGTGAAGTGTGGTCAGTACTGGCCGGCGGGGGAGGAAGGAGAGGAACAGTTCGGCGAGTTTATCCTTTCTAACACCGGCATGGAGCAGACCCACGACTACACCATCACTGGGCTGCTGCTGCACAACACACAGGTATAGTTCTGTCTCCCCACCCCACCCCGCCTGACAACACCCCACCTCCCCGTCCCACCCCAGTACCCCGCCTCACAATGACAAAGGTTGTTCATGCGTCCGTCCGCCAGTTTCATCTGTCCGAAATCTGCATTAAAGTTTTTAAATACATTATATCTCTGCAGTCCTAAGTCACATTGACTTGAAACTTCATATGCTTTTTAGTCATCATCCATATATTCATGCTGTATCCCACTCATGCGGCCCCTGCTCCCAAGGTCAAATGACTTAGAAGTTTCTGTTAAACTTTTCACATACCTACTATCTCTGTAACTGTAAGTCAGATGTGCTTGCAACTGTGTATGCTTATTGGGCATCATCCATATATTCATTCTGTGTCCCACTCATTTGGCCCCTGTGCCCCAAGGTCAATGTCAAATGACTTAGAAGTTTGTGTTATTATAAAATTTGCCTTAAAGTTTAAAATACCTTATAATTATCTCCACAATCGTTACTCCAATTTACTTCAAACTTCCAATACTTCCTTTTCATCATCCATATTTTCATTATATAGCCTTCCCATGTGGTCCACATGCCCAAGGTCAAGGTCAAATGACTTTGAAATTTGTGTTAAAGTTTTTACATATCCTATATCTCCACAACACTTACTCCAATTCACTTCAAACTGCAAATAATTCTTTATTATCATCCATATTTGCATTCTATAGCCCACCCATGTGACCCACATGCCCAATATCAAGGTCAAATGACTTGAAAATTTGCATATATTTCGACAACCGTTAATTCAAACTTCAAATAAATACACTCTGCAACCATCAAATGCCTCGACTTGCAGGTATTAATTTGCTTTTCACATTAACGTGGTTAACTAATGCTACCACTTTCCGCCTGTACACATCAATACATGTGAACACATCCACTAAACAATTACCAGCATCACCTATGAGTGTAAATGCTATTCTAATTTCCAATTTCGCTCTTACAAACTTCTTAGTCGTACGAAGTTTAGTGAAACGGGCCCCTGACCCGCGACTACACCATCAACGGGCTGCTGCTGCACAACACACAGGTATAGTGCTGTTTCCCCACCCCATCCCCCAACCCCACCCGCTCCCACCCTGCCCCACTCTACCTCACCCTGCCCCACCCCATCCATTCCTACCTCACCCCATCCCACTCCACCTCCTTTTAGACGTGATATGCTGCAGCCTTTGTTTATAACCCTCAAAATCACTCGACTCACTTTGTAAACTTCTTTATTTTCAACAAAATATCATAAAACCATTATAAACACGTTTCCTGACAATTTGTATATTGCCAGACGGGGGAATCTCGGCAGGTGACGCACCTCCAGTTCACGACGTGGCCGGACTACGGGATCCCGCAGACGGCGGCAGGTTTTCTCGACTTCCTGCTGCGGGTGCGGGCGTGTCAGGCGGACGCCGTCACCCTGATGGAGCCCCAGTGGCAAGGTCACCCCAACGGGCCCCCGATCGTTGTGCATTGCAGCGCCGGCATTGGCAGGACAGGTGCGGCAGTTAACAATGCATATAGTGTGGAGTACTTGATATTGTGGGTGTGTGCGGGTGGCTGTGGCGAGCGAAAGTTTCATGATGATTATTGCTGCTTGCTAGGCGAAAATTTGTGTTAAATATTTAAAATATTTAAGTACGGTATATATCTAACTACTTGGGGCCATCAAATACCTCAGCAGACACAGCTGCTTGCCGGTAAAACATACAACAGCACAAAACATATGTATGTACAGGGCTCCAGATAAGGAATTAGTTATTGAGTATTGTCCCTCCATCATTTCTGAAGAAATTGGGTATTTCAAAATTGTAATTAGGTAAAATAAAATCACACTACTGTTTACACATTAACAGACAGCAATTATTGAATAGTTTGCTTCGAAATGAAAACATGTCTTGGCATTTCATTAGAATTGTCTCCTTGGAGACAATTCTAATGAAATACCAAGATGTGTTTTCACTGAAAATAAGAAAAATATGCTATATTTGTGGTCGCTTTATTGTTTGCTGCAGCATGATAAAGGTACCACAAATCTTTTATTGCTTTTTGATATTCGCTACTTCTGATTTTAATTGGGTTTTTGATAATTTTAATTGGGTATTTAAGGAAATACGCAGCTTATCTGCAGCGCTGTATGTATACCAACAAATATTTGCTTATTATATGATACAGCCAAGCTACACGGATGAACACTGACTGTTACAGTATCAATATAGAGCAGAGCCAAGTTTTTTTTATAGCTTTTGATTACATATCGATTTGTTATACAGCACTCTTGGGATTTGTGGTTACTGCATATTAGTACAGCTCCATTATCCCTTTCAATTTCTTTGTAGGCACGTTTATAACAACCGATATCAGTCTCCGACGGTTGGACCATATACACACCGTGGACATTGACCAGACTGTGCGACGGATACGGGCTCAGCGTGCCTTCAGTATACAGATGCCGGACCAGTACGTGTTCTGCCATCTGGCCATAATCGAGTACGCAGCCAAGCTCGGTGTCGTATCGGACGAGGAGTGGGCGTCGCTCGACCAACGAGACAGTGAATCAGAATGAGTTTCATAACAACAGGCCTGTGGTTATACAGTATTTTGTGTATACTTGAATCTCATGCTGACTGATTCAGTTAACCTGAGCTCAAATGTGGATGTGAGGAAATGCGGCTTACGGGTTTTGTGACCAGCATAGCTCCTGATCAAATATGATGCTCCAGTAGAATGATAACGATCTATATTATTAGAGACATGATGGGTGTTCTGTTGTTGGAATGATGAACAATGAAGATCCTGATCAGACTGCAGATGCACAAGCACACAGGCTGATCTGGATCTACACTGGTCGCAAAACTCATAAGCCGCATTTTCCAGTCATCGCCACATAATTGAACCCACGGCTGAGAAATGGGACTTTACATTGGTGATCAGCATTTCCCAAGATCAGACTGTGCATTAAATGTATGAGTATTTATGTCAACCACATTCAGGACTGGTCCTAAGGGCCATTTAGGAGTTTATATTCAGAGTTCTGTGATCACCGAGCCTGTTGGAATGAATCTCTGCGGTCTGGTATCCAGACCCGCATGGGCCTTACTTGACTCGTGTTGCCGGCCTTGTTTGGCAGGTCTGGCCCTGTGCTTATAGAACTTTCGGAAGACGGTATTGGTTCTCATGCTCAAATTCAGGAAGTCTGATTGGTCAAGACTGAGCCCAGCCTTGGCCAATTAGACTTCTTGATTTTGAGTACGAACCTGCTCGGAAAGTGTTATAAACACGGGTCAGTTTCTAAGCTGCCTCGTCTTCTTTGACAGTTTGGCAGTACTTCTGCCACAGGGTATTGTTTTGTGATCAATCCAGTGTTAAAGTGTCGGTGATTATTTTTTTACCACTTCCCTGCCCTTCGTTGTTGATGTATTGTTGAGTTACATGTACGCAAACTATCGGGGCCATAGTAGATCGAAACCACAACTGAAAATTGGCCAATCCATGAGTTACTGGCTTAGCATTTCTCCATAATTCAATATTGTTAATTCTGAAAAACTTGATAGATTTTGTTAATGACGTTGAATAGATATACAGTCGAGCAACAATATCTCGAATATCAGTATCTCAATGATATCCCCTATCTCGATTATTCACTAAAGTCCCGAATTATATCGTTATTTGTTTAATATCAATTTCCTTGGCTATCTCTACCATGCTCTACATTAACGCTTTTATAAATCGCCTAAGCGCCTGGCTTCCAAGATTTTTCAAAAAACATATCGGTACAAAATAAATTCACACCTACCTCTCGTTGTTTGCTTAATTGTTCCACCTGGATATATTTGAGTGTTTGACATGATTCATATCACGCTGGTCATTTAAATAATTCACTGAGAGTCGTGACGCCACCTTGTAATGTTGATTAGCTTACTACCTTTGATCATTAGTAGTGGGTGGCAGGTGGGAGCATGCGATGGGTAATTTAACGATCATGGTTGATCCTTACCGGAATTCCGACCTGGTTTAGCCCTCACATACGTCTTTGGCATTTTGTATGTGACACTTGAATCTGGTTATACCCCTTATGTGAGTATTACGATTATTCGTAATCCTATTTTAGGGTAAGGGGCCAAGTGACTTTGGTGTGGTATGGACCTGGCACCATGTCTGGTTATTCTGGTGCTCGACTGTACAGTGTTGCCTCTCTACAACAACCAGCCATGGGATAAACTGGCTTTTGTAGAGAGGTTATATAAACATTGTTATAAGTGGGATATCAAATAGTTGCTGTTAACCCTTTGCATGCTGTGAAACATGTGGACTATAAATAGTTCAAAAATTGCAGGCGACAAGAGTGGATATGGCGTTTGACCATCTATGTGCATGCATACTAATAACACCTTTCATTTTTCAATAACCTGTATTTCAGCAGTGTGTTGTATTCAGGCAATGCACAGCGAGATGCTGATGAACGTGTTCCGCCTTGTTCCCATTTATGGTGAATGTTTGTTTTGTCGATACTGGAACTGCTGCTGGTGTGATGGTGTCGCCCCGATCTGTAATCATTTATTTTTCCTGAAATGCATTATTTCATATAGAACTAACAAATGCATATATTTCATGATTAAAAGTATGCAGAATTATTATACTGAATTTATTACATTATCACAGCCATTAAATGGCTGTGATAATGTAATAAATTCAGTATAATAAAAATTAATAAATTTAAAAAAAAAATGAAAATTTCTCCCTCAAAGTATACTTTGCTACTAAAGTATACTTTGCAATGTTGATGAAATAGGCTACTGGGACCCGTTTCACTAAACTTCGTACGACTAAAATGTTCGTCGTAAGTGCAAATTTAGGATCGTCTGGAAATTTCAATTTATGGATTTACATTTATTGAGCATAGGCTGCATATGCAGCCTATGCTCAATAAATGTAAATCCAATAATTGTTTACAAGAACACATTGTTAATGTGATATTTACAGACTGTCATAATTTTGCACTTACGAACATTTTAGTCGTACAAAGTTTAGTGAAACACCCCCCACCTGCTTCTGTGAACTGATTGTCTTGTTTATTTAATTATTTCTCCAGTCTCTTGTCAGATGATTGTATTTTCTTCCTCCTACACAAGTGGGACAAGTCTTGTGATTTTGTACCTAAGAAAATGCGCAATTTTTCATGAATATATATATAGATCTAATATTTTCTGTAAATTACGTCAAGTTACTTTTTGATTTTAACATATCGTCAACTTACAACGTCATCTACAGAACATATCGTAAATTTTGTAAATAATTTTCATGAGGTATAGCACATTCGTCTTGGGTACAAAATCACTTGGCTCGTCTCAAATGTAAATATTGTGTAAACTCACACTAGCACTATCCCTAAACGCTACATAATTTACTACAAGATCATAAAGTAGAATTAGCCTAAGGCTTTTCAGCCAGAAACATAATATTTATAGGTTATTTGATTTGTATGTGGATATATGCACGAGTTCCGCAGCGTGCGATATTGCGCGACATTAGGTGCACAATATCGTTGCGTGGCGGAACAAGTGGCATATATCCACATACGAATCATATATCCACATACGAATCAAATAACCTTTTTATTATATACATGTACGTACATCATTCGCCATTTATATGTGCTTCAAAAAATATACAAAATATTAATAAAATAAACAAATTAGTGGCGATTTAGGACCTATTTTGTGATGTGAAGCGTATTTCCGGCACTGACCAATTTGAACTCGTGCGACATCAATATGGGAAAATATTGACGTCTTGCGTTGCATTGTGTTTCAATGGGAAACAAAAAATACGTTTTAATAAGTATACATGTAATTATATGTACATGTTCTTTAGAGGCTTGAATATATAAACATTTTTGGCAGAAAGGCGACCAGCTTGGTCCCAGATCAGACTGTGCATCCGCACAGTCTGATCTGGGACCAAGCTGGTCGCGTATTGGAATCATTTGTCACTTAAGTAGGCAATAATCATGAGGAGCCGACAAACCTATACTGTGAAAAGAAATTAAAAAAACAACATGAAAACATTGTTGACATGGGTAAACTGTAATATAAAAATTTTCATCACCATCATAGATTTCATTGACCATTATGTAACATACTTCATGGATTTGTGTCATTAACTATAATATTATATTTGTTATTTTCTTATAAAGATTTCATCTGTAATCCAACCACTTTCCCATTGCACACATACTATGTTGTGTCCTCGTCATTATCATATCTTCTATATATCTCTGAACCTGGGAAAATGTGGCTTTGTCTAGTGCTTTCTCGCATGTATTTCTTGCTTCAAAAACAAATGAAAATCTTAGCTGGGATTCACACCTGTGGTTAAGATCCAGTGAAGCAAGGGTGCCTGGCACCAGAGCAGGATACAGTCTTTTATTGCTGAAATAGCTGAAATATTTTATTGTAATTACAGGTCTGAATATATCGCACTCCCACCCACAATACAGTGGGCCGTTTCACTAAACTTTGTATTTAGGATCGTCTGGAAATTTCAATTGATGTATTTACATATATTAAGCATAGGCTGCATATGAATGTAAATTCAATAATTGTTTTCAAGAAAACATTGTTAATGTGAAATTTACAGACTATCATCATTTTGCACTTACGAACAGTTTCGCCGTATAAAGTTTAGTGAAACTGTCCCCAGGTGCATTACAGTCTGTACATGACCTTGCTGTTGAACGGGAGTAAAACTCAAATCAATCAATAAACAAAAACATGTTTTGACAGCAAATGAGAATCATCTCCATGGAGATGATTCTCGTTTGCTGTCAAAACATGTTTGCAAAGAGGAATAATGTCAGCGAAATAATTTGTAGATGATGAAAATGCACATGACAAATCAATCCCATCTTTTAATGGTTAAAATATAAGGTGTTTTTTTAGAGATTACTATTGTATTACCACCTGTTAATGTACCAATATATCCTCTAAACGATATAGCATAGTTCTGTACCTTGCACTTCACACGTAGCTGTGACTGGATAAATGAGGCTTGTGGGATTTGTGACCAGTGTAGCTCCTGATCAAATAGCACACCCCTGTAGCCTGATAATGATTGTTATTGCTTGTTAGAAGCATTCTGGATCTTTGATGGAATGGCGAACTGTCCAGATCCTGATCAGACTGTGCACATATGCTGGTCGTAACACCCATACGCCCCATTTCTCCAGTCACAGCCACAAATGTGGATCACACTGTGATAAAACCAGCCTTATTGCCTCTGCATCCAGACCAACCTGTGCATTGTGATTCCCTCCGCGGAACCTCCATAAACTCTTTCACCCCTAAGTAACTGGAATTGATTTTGCTATGTTAATTGTACAACCAATCCAACCGTCACAAAATGGATTTCAGACTAGTCCATTTATGAAATGGGGGTGTTTTTGTTCTCAAAAATATGAAAATTACTTTCAAAAAGTTCAGATCTTGATGAGACGGCTCGTTACGAGCCGGCTCATCTGGATCTGCACTGTTTGCATAAACCGCTATTGCGGGCTTTTCGGTTCAAAGGGTTCAGCTACCCGAGTATAATCTTCTGCCCCCCTATCCTTAATAGTGAAACCTGTTAATCCAGCATTGGATGACCTTAGTTGTTAACAGGATGTTAAACCCCATTAAATACATTATTAGACTGTTTGTGTGTGGGTGGCAGGTGGAAGCATGCGATGGGTAATTTAACAATCGGGGGTTCATCCTTACCGGAATTCTGAATGGAGACCTGGTTTGGCCCTCACATACGTCTTTGGCATTTTGTATGTGACAGTTGAATCTGGTTATACCCTTCAGGCTTTATGTGAGTATTACGATTATTCGTAATCCTTTGGTGTGGTAAGGACCTGGCACTAGGTCAGGATATTCTAAATCCAGTGCTGAATATATTTTTTCTCAATGTAAATATTCTGTTCTGATTTTGGGATTTTCCCCCCAATGCAGCAGGTTAAAACGGGATCAAACCCGTTTGCCCGGCCTTACATGACCATAGCTGTTGATAGGCCGTTAAACACCAATAAACAAACAAACTATAGACTGTTTATGTGCACATGCTGATCAGGATCTATACTAGTCAGGAATGCAATAAGATTGGCTTTCTCAAATTGTGTCCCATACCTTTTATTATCACACAGACTTTTCTTACTTCTGTACTTGAAATACTCTTTATACTGTTTACACATCAACAGACAGCAATTATTGAATAGTTTGCTTCGAAATGAAAGCACATCTTGGCATTTCATTAGAATTGTCTCCTTGGAGACAATTCTAATGGAATGCCAAGATGTGTTTTCATGGAAAATAAGAAAAATATGCTATGTTTGTGGTCTGTTTATTGTTTTCTGTAGCATGATAAAGGTACCACAAATTTGTTATTGCTTTTTGAAACTCGCTACTTCTGATCTCAATTGGGTTTTTGCCAATTTTAATTGGGTATTTACGCAAATACGCAGCTTATCTGGAGCTCTGTAACTAATAATCTCTACTTCATACATTTGTCTGCCGGGCACATTTCTTATTCATCAAGTTCTTGTGAGTGCCAGTATTGTGTTATTTGTTGCAAATGTTTTATTTTCATAATATTGTTATTTTCCTCCATACGTACGTATGTATAATGCTTCAATGCAAACACATTCTTTTCAGTTAGTACAGTTATTAGTTAATATAACTTCATTGAGTTATGTCACTCGGGCAATGATTCTCATGATTTTCTGTACCTATTTCTTGCCTGTTCAAAATTACACGGTATCGTTGAATATTCAGACATTTTCTAGTCGTGTGATTGGTCATATTGACCAAAACTGGTTTGCTATTTGATCGTTGCGACAGTGTGATATTTGTGGCAATAAATAATCGGTACGTCTATGGTCTGAACATCCGCACAGTCTGATCAAGATCTGCACTGTTTGCCATTCCACCAATGAAACACTTGTCATGCTTCTAACAAGGAATACAGGGGGCCGTTTCACTAAACGTCTTACGACTAAAATGTTCGTAAGCACAAATTTAGAATCGTCTGCAAATTTTAATTGATGGATTTACATTTATTGAGCATAGGCTGCATATGCAGCCTCTGCTCAATAAATGTAAATCCAACAATTATTTACAAGAAAACAGTGTTAATGTGAAATTTACAGACTATCATAATTTTGCACTTACGAACATTTTAGTCGTAGGAAGTTTAGTGAAACGGGCCCCAGATTGTTATCAGGCTACATGAGTGTGCTATTTGATCAGGAGGGTGGGTGGCAGGTGGGAGTATGTGATGGGTAGTTTAACAATCAGTAGTCATCCTTACCGGAATCCCGACCAGAGACCTGTAGCCTATTTCATCAAACTTGCAAAGTATACTTATCTAGCAAAGTATACTTTGAGGGAGAAATTTTCAATTTTAGGATAAATTTATTAATTTTTATTATACTGAATTTATTACATTATCACAGCCAATTTGGCTGTGATAATGTAATACATTCAGTATAATAATTCTGCATACTTTTAATCATCAAATATATGCAGTGGTTAGTTCTATATGATAATGCATTTCAGGAAAAATAAATTATTTCTCCCTCAAAGTATACTTTGCTAGAAAAGTATACTTTGCAATTTTGATGAAATCGGCTACTGGTTTGGCCCTCATGTACATCTTTAGTTTTCTTGTATGTGACAGTTGAATCGGGTTATACCCCGTATATGAGTAATATGATTATTCATAATCCTATTACTTTTAGGGGAAGGGGCCAAGTGGCTTTGGTGTGGTATGGACCTGGCACCAAGTCAGGTTATTCTAATTTCAAAGCTGAATACATTTATATATTATTTTTATGTAAATATTTGTTCTGATTTTGGGATTTTCCCCCCAATGCAGCAGGTTGAATACGGGATCCTTGGAGACAATTCTAATGGAATGCCAAGATGTGTTTTCATGGAAAATAAGAAAAATATGCTATGTTTGTGGTCTGTTTATTGTTTTCTGTAGCATGTAGGGATCAAACCCGTTGGCCCGGCCTGAAAACAAAGCTCGGGTTGACCAATCAAACTTCTTGATTTGAAAATTGTGACTATAGAAGTCAGTTGGATTGGCAGCCACAAGCAATCAACGTCCTGAGTGTGAGAATGAGTGCCGAGTACATGCTCTGAACATTATATGTTGCTGTGACTGGAGAAATGGGGCCAGTATAGCTCCTGATCAGTAGTACACTCGTGTAGCCTGATAACGATATTTATTCCTTGTTAGTGGGTGGTTGGTCGGGGGAACGCGATGGCGTAAATTAACGGTGGCGTTCCTCCTTATAGGAATCACGATTTGCCTGGTTTGGCCCTCCGGTACTTTTTTATCTTTGGCTCTTTTGTTACCTGAGAGTTGAATTGGGTTAAGGCCCTTTATAATAGTGGTAAGATTATTACTGATCATACTGCTTTTGGGAGGGGGCCAAGTGATTCTGGTGCGGTGAGGACCTGGCATCAGATCAGGATTATTCTGACTTCAGGGTTGAATATATTTTTTTTTATTGTAAATATTCAGTTCTGATTTTGGGATTTCCCCCCCATTTGCACATGTACTTGAACATGTACATGTCCTTGTACAGGTAATATATGGGATTTAGTACTAAACCCATTGACCCGGCCTTAAATGACCGTAGCTGTTGATAGGCCGTTGAACCCCAACAAACAAAATTATTCCTTGTTAGAAGCATAACGGGTGTTTCATTGGTGGATTAGTGGAACAGTGCAGATCCTGATGCACAGGCTGATCTGGATGTACACCGGTCATAGAACCCATAAGCCCCATTTCTCCAGTCACAGCCACATATATATAATGACAGCCTTGGACTTTTGAGTGTAACAGATGTACAGGAGTTGACTGGTCTAATCTTGAAAGAGTTATTTCTGATGGCTGGTCATAATATTCAACTATGGTCAACAATGATCATAATGATATAAAATTCTCCAATGCTAAATGTTTGTTATATATATCGCACAGAATTAATAGAAATCCGCTTTGCTTGAACATTTCATGAAAATCATGAAAAATTGCACATCTGGGGACCGTTTCACTAAGCTTCGTACGACTAAAATATTCGTAAGTGCAAATTTAGAATCGTCTGGAAATTTCAATTGATGAATTTACATTTATTGAGCATTGGCTGCATGCGCAGCCTATGCTCAATAAATGTAAATCCAATAATTATTTACAAGAAAACAGTGTTAATGTGAAATTTACGGACTATCATAATTCTGCACTTACAAACTTTTTAGTCGTACGAAGTTTAGTGAAACGGGCCCCTCCTTTGTACAAAATCACATGGTTTGCCTCATATAACGTTATATACATCAGTTTCAGAAATCAGTGCAGTGACAAAAAGACACAAGTGCTATTTCTATGGTGTGGATTAAACACATTTTGATGCTCAAAAAACGTAGTAGTATGTCTTATGCGTTTTCATTCGGTGATTGTTTGGTCATCGAATGAAACTTCTTCAAGAGAAAATGTTAACATTTTAATTTTGTCAAGGAGTTTTCATTGGTTGATTGTTTAATAAACCAATGAAAACTACCGAGAAAATATAATAATATGATTTTGTCTCGGGATTTTTCATTGGTTGATTGTTTATGTAACCAATGAAACTGCCCAAGACAAAATGCTATGAAAGTAAACTACCGGTAATAAGGCCACCATTCCCTTATGTATGTCCTGTTATACTGTGATGTATTTTGTCAATGGCAGCTGTACTTTGGGTAAACAATCTTATCTCTTTGTCGCGTTTGCTTTAGCAGAAGTCGCGACCTGTAGTCGTTGCTTTTTCCGTCGTCCGAAATGTCAAAAAGTTTGTACAAGCTTCGTAATCATGGTATAACTTTAATATTACTTGACTGATTGCTTCACTATTTGGACAGTTGATACATGTAAGCATTTGGAACATACTCATGCCGCAATTAACATAACCTTGATATTTTTTATCTTCACATGTTTGCGGAAACACTGAGCCATTTTTTTGTGTCAAGTTTCTTCATCATGATATAACTTTAATATTACTTGACAGATTGCTTTCAATAGTTGGACACTTGATACATGTGAACATTTGGAACACACTCATGCCCCCATTATCATGACCTTGACCTTTTGTACCTTCACATTTTTGCGGAAACACTTAGCTATTTTTTTGCGTCAAAAAGATTGTACAAGTTTCTTCGTGGTTGGTGGTCAGGCGAACGTAATGGTGTAAATTAACGGTAGGGGTTCCTCCTTACAGGAATCACGATTTTCCTGGTTTCGCTCTCGGGTACGTTTTTATCTTTGCCTCTTTTGTTACCTCAGAGTTGAATTGGGTTATTGCCCATTATAAATGTAGTAAGATTATTACTGATCCTACTGCTTTTGGGAGGGGGCCAAGTGATTCTGGTGCGAGATCAGGATTATTCTGATTTCAGGGCCAAATATATAGTTTGTTTTATTGTAAATATTCAGTTCTGATTTTGGGATTCCCCCCCCCCCCCTCCCCCATTTGTATTTGTACATGTACTTGAACATGTACATGTACTTGTACAGGTAATATATGGGATTTAATACTAAACCCATTGACCCGGCCTTAGCTGTTGATAGTTCATTAAACCCCAACAAACAAACAAACAAACAAGTTTCTTCATCATTGTGTAACATATATAAATACTTGATGGATTGCTTCAATATTTGGAGACTTGATACATGTAAAGTTTGTAAACATTTGGAACACTCATGACACCATTAACATGACATTGACCTTTTTGACCTTCACATGGTTGTGGAAACACTTAGCCATTTTTTATGTCAAAAAGTTTCTTCAACCTTGATCTTTTTGTGTTTTAAGCATGCACTTCTCGGATGGTTTTTGTGATGCTTACTTCAGCATATGTTGATTATCATGTTACAGTCAAATGCCTCAGCAGGCGCGACACCGCTTCCATGGCGGAATTCTTGTAATTGTATTTGTTAGATATTGAAAGAATTTAGAAATACAACACTGGCATATTTTATGGCCTTACTTGATTGCTTCATATAGAGCTGTTTTGCCATAATAGCTGAAATGGTGTATTTCTTTGCAGCTTGAATGATACACCCATCTCTATATGACCTTACCTGTTGCTGGGACGTTAAACCCATTCACTTTTTATACCCCCACCAATTTATTGGGGAGGTATTATGTTTTATCCCTGTCAGTCTGTGTGTCCGTCTGTGTGCATGCGATGGGTAAGTCAATAATTTGGGTTATCCTTACTGGAATCTCGACCAGAGACCTGGTTTGGCCCTCACAAACGTCGTTGACATTCTTGTATGCGACAGTTGAAACAGTGACTTTCGTGTGGTATGGACCTGGCACCAATATCTGGGCTGAATATATTTATTTTCGATGTAAATATTCAGTTCTGACATTGAGATTTTCACCCCAATGCAGCAGGTTATATACGGGATCGAACCCATTGGCCTGGCCTTAAATGACCTTAGCTGTTGATAGGCCGTTAAACACCAATAAATCAAATTGTCCATCCGTGCATCCGTAAGGCAAATGTGTTTCAGTTTTCAATAACTCCTTCATCAATTCCCACCCTCAACCCTCACTACGCTCGAGATGAAAATTGTCGTCTGCTGTTTTTCATTTTTGCCTCAATTCTTAACAGAAAACTGTTTTGACAGCACAGTGGAAACGTTTCTCATGCGCTGCCGAAACAGGTTTTTATCAAGAAATATTGAAAATAAAACATTTGCAGCAGACGACAACATTTAATTCAGCGTAGTAAGGGTTAAATATTAGCTAACTGACCAATAACCATGTGACCAGGTTATGACAATCTCTTGTACATGCCATGTCCAATGTTACACAATATATTTCAATGGCATAGGCTTCTATTTTCGTCACACATATGTATGAAATATAATGTATTGATAACAACGTGAATTTTCTGTATATCTTGTAATAGTTATATTTATAAGCGTAGACCACCATCAGGATGGATTTCCCCTTACATTCTATTGTTTTTTTATGAGATATCTATATAAAAAGCAGTAGCTATGATACGATTGCATTACAGCCGTGTTTGTGGAATGATCTGGTATGTACAAGACAGTAATAGAGATAATGGAGTTAGAGAAAAATTAATATAGTGAACAACTTTAAAAACGCAGTTATGAGAAAAACAAATTCTGTTTTGTGGTTTTGACCAATACTGCCAGTATGTCCGCAAGAACATTTAGCACACTGCAGCAGTCGTATACATAGCACTAACATGTGGCTGTGACTCGAGAAATGGGGCTTATCGGATTTCTGACCAGTGTAGCTCCTGATCAAATAGCACAATAATGTAGCCTAATAATGGTCTATATTGCTTGTTAGAAGCATGGCAGGTATTTCATTGATGGAATGGCCAAAAATGAAGATTATGATCAGACTCGAAAACTCATAAGCCCCATTTCTCCAGTCACTGCGACATATAATGGTTACAATGGGGTTTCAAAACTATATGACTGATGGTGACTAGTGTTGACCCTGTGTAGTATTATGTAGCTTACATTAACCCTTACACCGCTATCTTAATTTTTTATCATCTGCTGTTTATTTTCTATTTTCCATTTTTACCATCAAAAACATGCTTTAACAGCACTTTAGAATAATTTACAACATGCTTTGACAGCACTTCAGAATCATTTCCATTGGAAATGATTCTGAAGCGCTGTCAAAACATGTTTTTATTGAGAAATAAGGCAAGATATAAAAGCAACAGCAGACGACAATTGTTGTGTGTAGCGGTCTAAGGGTTAACAGGTTGGAATTGGCTTGAATACCTTGTCTGCACATATGTGTAGGCAGAATTGGGGCTAGTTTCATTTTCTACTATGTAACACACTTTCTGCATTATATGCAGAATCTAAGGAATTGTACTATTAACCCTTTGAATTCTGGGCACAAAAATTGTCGTCTGCTGTTTATTTTTATATTTAGTCCTTTTTCATTATAAAAACATGCTTGGACAACACTTTAGAATCATTTCCATGATTCTAAAGTGTTGTGAAAGCAAGTTTTTGATGAGAAAAATTGAAAATAGAAAAAAAAAAAGCAGATGACAAAAATTTAATTCAGCAGGTTAATACCGGTTAATTTACTATTAATGTAAAAAAGAATTTATATATATTATGCAGACATTTGCAATTAACTTTCATATTGTAAACATTTGTAAACTTATTTATATGTTGTACTACTATTGTTTGCAGGTGTATTTATAGTCATATGAAATATATTGATCAAAGTGATAATCTTACATTGTTGTTATTTTGTTTATTATGAAAATTACCTTCTATCTCTACAAGTCCGTGCTGAATACATGTATATAGAGGATATTCATATTTTTGCCGCACTCGTGAAATATGGACATTTCACACCACTCGATGAACATATGTCATATTTGTTGCACAAATATGAATATTCTATTTATTATATACCGCTCCATGGAAATTAGCAGTTTTTTAGACTGTATACGGTAATGAATGTGTATTTGCAGCCTATTTGCAGTCCGGCACTGCAGGTACGCGTTATGAATATAGATAGCGGAAGTACATGTAGTCGTATTTTCACCGGAAGTTGTTTATTTCATCGATGAAAACATATAACTTTTATTTACATCGTATAACTATGTATTTCATGGGTAGGTATATAATAAATAGTTTTTTTATTGTAAATATTCAGTTCTGATTTTGGGATTCCCCCACATGTACATATACTTGAACATGTACATGTACTTGTACAGGTAATATATGGGATTTAGTACTAAACCCATTGACCCGGCCTTAGATGACCTTAGCTGTTGATGCTTGATAGGCCGTTAAACCCCAACAAACAAACAAACAAACAAAACCTCTACAAGTACATGATTATTGTTCATATTTATGCCCCACCACGATAGTGTAGGGGGCATTTAGTGTTACCCATGTCGTCACATCCGTCCGCCCCTCCGTCCATCACCAACCTTGTAACTCGTAAAACTTTTAAACCATACTAGCTACAGACCCGAAGCTTCATTATGATGAGTAGATGCGCAAAGTTTATTTTGATTTTTGATTTGACCCCCTGGTCATGGATTATCTCCACCTTTTCGACTTAGAATTTCGCAATTTTGCCTTGTAACTCGTAAAACTTTTAAACCGTACCAGCTACAGACCTGAAACTTGGTATGTAGCTTCATTATGATGAGTAAGTGCGTAAAGTTTATTTTGATTTGTTATTCGACTCCCGGGTAAAGGACTATCTCCCTCTTTTGGACTTAGACACTGAGCCATGGATTATCTCCCCCTTTTGGACTTGGAATTTTGCCTTGTTTACTATGAAAGCGATATGTGGGGCATCCGTGTTCTATATTGGGTATAACACGATTTATCTCTCGAGTATCAGAAGGCCGAAAATGTACATGCGGGCCGAACCATGTAAGTCGGCATTCCGGTAAGGTTGAACACCGATCGTTAAATTACCCATCGCATGCTCCGACCAACCACCCACTGAGTATAACCAGATTCAACTCTCACTTACAAGAATGCCAAGACGTACCCGAGAGTCGAACCAGGTCTCCAGTCGGGACCCATATATAAAAGTAAGATTAGCGCTAATCCTATTACTTTTAGGGGATGGGATAAATGATGCTGGTGCGGCGAGGGCCTGGCACCAGATCAGGTTGTTCTAATTTCAGGACTGAATATATATTTTGATTGTAAATATTGAGTTCTGAAGTTGGGATTTACCCCCCTCGGACAGGTGGATACGGGACACGACCCCGTTGACCCGTCTGCGTGTAGACTCCCTGAGGCTTGTACCTCTATGTCAGAAAAGCGGACGTTAAACCCTATTCACTCACTCACTCACTCCAGTCGGGATTCCGGTAAGTATGAATCCCGATCAGTAAATTACTCATCGTATGCTCCCACCTGCCGCCCACAGCTATGGAATACTAGAAAATGTGTGTCTATGTGTCCGTCTGTGTGTCCGGCACATTAAAAAGTTTGCCGGAGTTTCTCAATTCTGTCATAAATTCTATATTTCTTAAAGGACTACTTAAATATTTCAACACAGTATACCTGTAGACAAATGCCACACATTCATGCTACCCTTATTATGACATTGACATCTGAACTTTTTCACACATTCAAGAAGTTTTCTAAAACTTCTATATTCCTTAAATGATTGCTTAAATATTTCAACACGGCATACTTGTGAACAAATGCCACACACCCATGCTGCCCTTAATATGACCTTGACCTTTTGACCTCAACAACTTTGAACTTTTTCACACAATTAATATATGCTGCCCTTAATATCATCTTGACCTGTTAAATATTTCAACACATACCTGTGGACAAATATCACACATCCATGCTGCCCTTAATATGACCATGACCTTGTGATCTTCATAACTTTGAACTTTTTCTCACATTAAGAAGTTGCCAGAGTTTCTCAATATAGTGTTTAGACAGTCTGTCCGTCCGTCCGTGTGTCCGGCACATTAAGAAGTTCGCCGGAGTTTCTCAATGTCATAACTTCTGTATCCCTTGAAGGATTACTAAATGTTTCAACACAGTATACCTGTGGACAAATGCCATACATCCATGCTGCCCTTAATCCTGAAGGAGTACTTAAATATTTCAACACAGCTTACTTGTGGACAAATGCCACACATCCGTGCTGCCATTAATATGACCTTCACCTTTTGACCTTCACAAATTTTTTACACAGGGTGGCAGGTGGGAGCATGCGATCGGATAATTTAACGATCGCGATTCATCCTTACCAGAATTCCGACTGGTTTGGCCCTCACGTACGTCTTTTGGCATTTTGTATTTAACAGTTGTATATGGTTATACCCCTGATGTGAGTATTACGATTATTAGTATTACTTTTAGGGGAAGGGGACAAGTGACTGATGTGGTATGGACCGGTTATTCTAGTTCTCAAATGAGGACAGTGGTCACACAATTATCGCCAGTGTTGTTTGATGTTATTGACAAGGCCAGCAAAATTGCAATTCGCTGCGAGCAGGGTTCGAACCTGCGCGGGAATATCCCATTGGATTTCGAGTCCAACGCCTAAACCACTCAGCCATCACAGCTCATGTGTACACATTTTTCTGATACATGTATTTGTTCGTGATCTCATTATATCTCTGTAGTGTGTTCCCCTGTACGCTTTGTGTTTTGTACATGATGTCACAGTCAAAGCAAACACCCGATGTCTCCATGGTGTGTCACAGTATGTAAATGAGGTAAGCGACACTTGTGCCAATTGTAAATATAGCCATGATATCGACTTTACAATGCTGAATTAGACTACGCCGTCTGCTGTTTATGTTTTTATTTGCCATTATCCTCATGAAAAACATGCTTTGACAGTACTTTAGAATCATTTCCAATGGAAATGATTCTCAAGTGCTGTCAAACCATGTTTTTACTGAGAAAGAATACAAAATATGTAACAACAGCAGACGACATGTTCGGTTCCCGCCTTTTAAGGGTTAAACGCTCACGAATTTATCACACAGATAGGTACGGTGTTCCGTTAAGGCCATCGTAATATCGCTATCGGGTCGATACTACGATAGTAGATACTACGATACTACGATGACGACACTACGATACTACGATACTACGAGTACGATAGTAGGATAGCACGATGACGATAATACGATACTACGATAAACAGTGTTCCGTTAAGGCCATCGTAATATCGCTATCGGGTCGATACTACGAGATCACGACAGTACGATGACTATAGTACGATACTACGATGACGATAGTACGATACTACGATGACGATAGTACGATATAATATCGTAGTATCGTCATCGTACTATCGTGGTATCGCGTTATCGTCATCGCGGTATCGTACTATCGTCATCGTACTATCGTAGTATCGACCCGATAGCGATATTACGATGGCCTTAACGGAACACCGTATATAGGATCTCAGGTGAGCTGATACATGGGGAATATTGGATAGCTTGAGGTATACTACATCACAGGTGGAAGACTCGGACCTATGACACCAAAAAAATGCCTATTAAAAAAAATCCCATTACCCCACCCACTTGGTCTCGTACAGTACTATACGTTAATTCAAGGTGAGTATAAATAGCGCTATTATAGAAAGAGCCCTCTTTTTTCCGGCTCGCACAAACACAATAAACATCGATTAAATGTATGAAATATGTCTCTGGCAATCGATAAAGGTATTAGGTGTGTGAATATACTCACTTCAAATCGCTGTTTCAAGTATTTATTGAGTTATTCGCGTTTTGATTACCCCATCCAAAGCGAAAGTTGCGTGTACGAAAGAATCTCACACAGAATCGGAGGCCGTCCGGCTGGATTATCGGTCATATTTGGCCGATAGCTGATCGCCAGCTCAAACTAAAGTCGTGCACCATGATCATATACATTAGAGACTCCAACCATACAAAGTTCGTCCAATTGTGATCGTTCGCCGATCTAAAAAACACTTTTTTCTAATTTTATTGACTTTCTTTCATGATTCGCGTACTATCAGATTATGTCTTCCGGAAACCCTGAAAAGGGAAAGTCCTCGCGTCTATTTTTAGGTTTAACCAATCAGAGATGTTCTTACATAGACGCTTCGGTGGTTGTATTATGGAAGATAGTGCATTGACCCAGTTCCAGATAATGAACGAAATTATAGAAAAAAGTGTTTTTTAGATCGGCGAACGATCACAATTGGACGAACTTTGTATGGTTGGAGTCTCTAATGTATATGATCATGGTGCACGACTTTAGTTTGAGCTGGCGATCAGCTATCGGCCAAATATGACCGATAATCCAGCCGGACGGCCTCCGATTCTGTGTGAGATTCTTTCGTACACGCAACTTTCGCTTTGGATGGGGTAATCAAAACGCGAATAACTCAATAAATACTTGAAACAGCGATTTGAAGTGAGTATATTCACACACCTAATACCTTTATCGATTGCCAGAGACATATTTCATACATTTAATCGATGTTTATTGTGTTTGTGCGAGCCGGAAAAAAGAGGGCTCTTTCTATAATAGCGCTATTTATACTCACCTTGAATTAACGTATAGTACTGTACGAGACCAAGTGGGTGGGGTAATGGGATTTTTTTTTAATAGGCATTTTTTTGGTGTCATAGGTCCGAGTCTTCCACCTGTGTACTACATATGACTATGGACATATGGCATTGAGTGAGCAGCAGATAATTGGGCTTTGTATTGTGACAGGTAAGCTCATGTGACCCAGGTATATACAGGGATCTTTTGGAACATTGCAAGTGTAGTATTTGGAGTTTACTTCGAAATTGTGTGCAGTGTTATATGTAGTCTGGTTCGATTTATTATATCTATGACATAGAACGGGGAACATATGTGGATAGTTAACAATGTTAACGTTAAAGTCGTCTCTCTTGTCCTAAATTTTAGTTTCATCAGAAATATTAACGAGTCTTAACTATACTCCAGTTGGCCCTAAATGAAACACAAACACATACCTATATCTGCTGGTTGCGATCTTAACTGCATGAGTCGAGATGGACAGTACACAACCCAAAGTGGTCCCTGCGGTAAAACTAGAGACAAACCTCTAGGGCCAAATCAACTCTAGTAAACACGGGACCCACACATATGTACATGTACAATAACATACATTACATTTACATATCTGATCATATCACTCATATGAGAAAATTGCCTGTTTATGCAGTGACTCTATCACAAGAATGACGATACACGCCTTACAACCCGCACACCACGTGCTAACAACCAGTCCTACTCGCTGCACGTGCTACACTTCCGTGTATTGAAGACAGCAGTTTTCCGCTGTGGTAGAGCGCACCGCGGAAAACTATTAAACAGAGGTATAGGTCGAGAAATTGAGCTTCGGAATCCGAAATATTTCCTTTATTGAGCGCAAGTTCGGAAGCACCTTTTATTGACTATCCTACTAAAGGATGGATCATCCAAGTGTACTATATCATCGAGAAAGCACCAATAACGTCTCACTGGTTATTTGGTGATAGACCCACCATGAAATCCATCATACACACACATCCTTGGTTGTGACAGTTACTATAAAAGCTAAGCACTATACTCTATCGCAAAAGCTAAACCCTATCGCGTGCGCACGCAAAAGCTATCGCATGCACACGCAAAAGCTATCGCGTGCGCACGCAAAACCCTATCGCGTGCGCACGCACGCAAAACCCTATCGCGTGCGTACGCAAAAACTATTGCGTGCGCACACGAAAGAAAAAATATTTCCATGTCCCCTCTGTGCCACCGTAGAGTTCTAACCTGATCGGGAATATCCCACTGGATTCCAAATGGGTAGCCGTGAGTATCGACTTTATCGGCACAGCGCGTCTCGTTCACGACACTGGAAATGCAATTTGCACAACAGCTGTGATGGCCGAGTGGTTAAGGCGTTGGACTCGAAATCCAATGGGATATTCCCGCGCAGGTTCGAACCCTGCTCGCAGCGTAATGTATATTTTTGTATTTTTTCGAGCCTATATTGCTTTCTCATGCGTCTTTAGACTTGTCAACATATCCGCCCTCGTGTCGGAATATTGCACCATGTGAGAGTACAATAGTTTAAATGTTTTTCAGAGAAGTTCGGCAAAAACATCGATATTACTTCACCACCGATTCTTATGGAAGGTAATATCCGCCATAATTCTATGTGACTTGATGCTTGCGTGCTGATGACATTACCACTTATATTCATGTTATTGCATTCGTCATTTGTATTTATTACATTTGAAATCTGCTTGTTGTAATCGTATTTGTCTTTCTTACATGTCCATTCTACTGAGTGCTTTGTTCATTCGTCTTATTTACATTACAATTATTGATACCGTCCTTATTCGTGTCCCTTTTTTATTGCACTAAGCATTTGCAAAAGAAAGTAAGAACAAAGCACTTAGCACTTTGAATAAGGCCGAAAGCAGTAAGGACAAAGCCGCAGGAAGCAAGCATCAAGCCACAGTCCGAAAGCGGAAAGCCGCAAGCAGAAAGCATCAAGTCACAAGCCGAATGACGCAAGCAATATTGGTGGTATAGTGCCTCATTATGACGCCAGATGGCACAATGTCAATGTTAGGGATCCTCCGACGAATAAATAATAGTACGAGATGTGATTGGCTGTTTGAGGCACACCTCCAATGCCGGTGTTGATGTAAGATTTCACCCACAAATTATCACAGTATAGGTTAGAAGACACCAAATAGTTTTACTATATACTGTAACCGAATCCCATCCAATAAGGCCAGTCTGTCCTACTTTCACTATTCGTATGGATGTTGTGGGACCTACTTGTACATGACCTGCAGCCGGTCTGTACTGGTTCTGCATGAATTAAACAATAGGTTTACTTACTCCTAAGAAAGAAAAATCCAACCTCGTCATGTCCCCCAATATTGTTTACATTTTGTTTTGGCCACGGAAACTCTGTTTGCATCACATGACCAACATGTTCCTCAAGTGAACCTGGGTAGTAATGGATCAAGATTTGCAAGCAAACTGTGTCAGTGACCTCAAAACACCCGCACGATTTTGTTCATACCGGACTACTTTTACCCTCTTGACGATTTCGCATCATTTTTGTTTATTCTCTATATTAACTAAATTGCATATGTATGTATGTATGTATGGTGTTTGCCTTACTTATGTGTTTTATACATACAGTATCCTCATAATTAAATTACATATGTACGTAATTGAAAACAATCACATTTTTATAGTAAGTTACACATATGGTAACTTACACAGGTTGCCTGTCAAACTGGCCTGTTACCGATGCAAACCAATAACCGTCCGGGATCAAACTAAGGTGGGTCACCACCATTGATTTTCGCTAAAAAAAACTAACCCGTTACCACACATTTTGCTATTCTCTGCTACTTTCATTTTGCTTATGGATGTTGTGGGACCTAATTTCCAATAACCTGCACACATTCTGCTCTGGATCTTGACTAATTAAAATATAGATTTAAGTATTGTTGAAGCTGGGGTCCCGTCTAGTAGGTACAATCTTTTCTTTATGGAATTTAAAATAAGTGTATAATTGCAACTAGTCCACCACTTTTAAAAATTACGAGTGCCAGCTACACAGATATAATTATTTAGTAATCTTTAATGTACTCATAGAGACTCGTGGTGGTATCAAGCTAGTTCCATATGCAAATGATGCAATTTTTTAAATTATTTATATCAACTAAATGCTGAATAACTATTTTTATCGACATATAATAACGTATGATATTGCACATCAAAAAATAAATAAATGGAATAAATAGTTGCTTCCGTTATCATTTTAAGCAAACCCGGTTACCGCCCCTGATATCAAACTGGCATTTCGCGTTTGATATAAAAAATATAATAATGTCAATTAGTACGTCAATGTTCATTCTGCCAGAAAAATGTCAGATTGAAAGAATAAAGAAAAACATGTCTACCTATATTATAACCTGGCATGTAGCACACTAGGTTTAAGGTTAGAGAAATTGAATATGCAAACGTAGTCCAGCATAAACAATAGTCCTGGTTTTTTAAGATCACAGACACAGTTTGCTTGCAAACCTTGATCCATTACTACCCAGTTGTTGGGGTGTTTTTAACACCAGTTTTCAGCATATTTGAAGCATTTAAAAGAAAAACACTGAGCCTGTTGGTCACATGATGTAAACAGAGTTTCCGTGGCCGAATAATGTAAACAATATTGGGAGACATGACGAGGTTGGTCCCACAACATCCATACGAATAGTGAAAGTAGGAAAGACTGGCTGGATTCGGTTAAATTATACAGTAAAACTATTTGGTGTCTTTTAACCTAAACATGGCGCAACAGAAAAGGCGGCATCAACCTACATCAACACCGTTAGGGACATGGAACCAATTTAGAGAGCAACGCATTGTAAGGACGGGTACCAGCATATTAAATCATTTTAGGAGAACTATTTTAAGTTTTAGCAGCGCACCTGCGTCATAATGGTTGTTCCCAAATTACTGTTGCAATTGTTGTTGTCAAGGGCGTGGCTTAGCGATGGTAACACACCGCTTGGCAAAACAGCGATGCAATAATCAATAATGGAACTCGGGATGTCACTAAGACTGAAGCATCAAGCTACTTAGAATGTAATCAACACAAACGCATTGAAACAGTGCGAATGAATAAAGCATCAAGCCAAATGCACATGCAATTTAGACTACAACGAAGAAGATTTCAAATGTCATAACCACGAATGACGAATACAATAGCATGAAAGTAAGTTGTAATGGCACCAGTCAGCAAGCATCAAGCCACATATAATTGTAATAAGACGGATAGAACTTAGAATGTCATCAGCAAGCAAGCATCAAGCCTAATATAATTATGGCGGATATTACCTTCCATAATATGCACATGCAATTTAGAAGATTTCAAATGTCACAAACACGAATGACGAATACAATAACATGAAAGTAAGTTGTAATAGCACCAGTCAGCAAGCATCAAGCCACATAGAATTGTAACAAGACGGATAGAACTTAGAATGTCATCAGCAAGCAAGCATCAAGCCTAATATAATTATGGCGGATATTACCTTCCATAGATTCTTAGGTGTCCGTTGAATATGACATGACTGGTAGTGCCCAGCTTAACAATATAAATAGAATGAATAAAAATACAATTAATACTAATATAATAACAGTAAAGCAGGAAGATCATTATGCATAGGCTCACTAAATGTGTGTGGACTTAGATCCAAACTTAATTTCCCAGAATTTATAGAAAAAGTAAATGAGTTTGATATATTTGGTGTTTTTGAGACTAAAATTGACGATAATGACGTGATTTCGGTCCGGGTTACGACTTTATCCGCCAAACAAGAAAACAAAAGTTTTTTCGTCGATAGGCCTATTTGTAAAGCAAACTTTAATGAATAATGTGTATATTGTTGATACTTATTCAGACTATGTTCTGTGGATCAAAATTGATCATGCAACCATGGATACAAAACAGGATGTTATTATGGGGTTCATTTACCAGCCACCAGATAGTTCAAGATTGTTCAATGCGGATGAGGCCGAAACCCTTGATATAGAAATCACCTCAGTGTGCATTGAACACAGTATTGTATATTTGTTTGGTGATTTAAATAGTTATACCTCAAATAATTCCAGCACAAAAATATTTACACAATTCCCTAACATTTGATTGGCCCGTAGCAAGTCTCTGTCCAAAATTTATATCCCAGTAAACTCCCACGCCGAACTACTTTCCGTAACCGTGAGGCGCAGTTAAAATAATTCTTAAGAAACCGGAAATAAACATATTTTCTTGATGAATTTATTTCAAATGCTGGAATTATAAGGAATGAATGGCCTTTTTGTGGAATTTATCGGGAATATAAACTTGGAAAAGTCGCGGGAATACTGGACGAGGCCTTCCGGCCTTCGTCCAGTACTCCCGCGACTTTTCCAAGTTTATACCCCGATAAATTCCATAAAAAGGCCATTCATTCCTATAATGTACCTGACTTTATCACCATAGATAACCAATTGATGGTCAATATTGGTTTGGAGAATGCTTTTGAGCTGACACAGTTTTTGTCGCGCCTGCTTTAGCAGAGGCGCGACTATAGTCGGCGCTTTTCCGTAGTCGTCGTCGTCGTCCCAGTCGTCGTCCGCATCGTCCGGTTTTTTTGTAAGGCAAATGCGTTAAAGTTATTGTCAAATGCAGGCGCGATACCGCTTCCGTGACGGAATTCTTGAAGGTTGACATATTGTCACAATATGGTCTGACTGAAAACAGGGTTTCAAAAGATAAACAAATTAATATTAGTGGACACAGACTTGTTGATACCTGCAAATCAAATAATCTTTTTATATTAAATGGCAGGTGCGGTTCTGACAAGGGAATATGGGCATTTACATTTAGACAAACCTCAACAATTTATTATGCTATTTCTTCTGTTGATGGTTTGGCTCATGTAAAACAGTTTTCTGTAACTGATCGAGCTTGATGCATTATTCTCTGACGGGCACTCGCTTATAAATACTGAGCTGCAATTTAAGCAGCTAAATAGACTCGATGCTCGCAAATCTAATATCCCTCCAAAGCCAAAAGTGCCTACATGGAGAAATAGTAGTAAACAGTTGTTTGTTGAAAATATTAATACAGATAGAGTACAAGATATAAATGATAAACTAATCAACATGCTATGTAATTTATCAGATGTTACTCGTAATGATATTGATCATATTACTTCTGGAGTTTCAAAGATTTTTGCAGAATCAGCAAGCACGACTTTTCCTAAAAAAAAGCGGTTTGCACCCACCAGATTACATGACAAAGTATGGTTCGGACATAATTGTATAAAGTCACACAATGAGTATCATAGAGCTAAAGCTATACACCATATGCTACCCTCGACAACAAATAGGCAAGCTATGGTAGAAGCTAGCAGAAATTATAATAAAACTATGAATAAATATATAAATATACATAGACGTTCAACTCAACGTAAACTCAGGAACCTAAAAGTTCAAAAGCCGAAGGAATTTTGGAATATTCTAAATAATATGGAAAAAAATAAAAGTGAGGGAAACATATCACTTGACAGTTTGTATACTTATTCTAAAAATGTAAATTCTACTGAAGCCGAAAATGATCGCAACATAAACTTTCAAATCGACGATGATGATGAAATATTAAATTCAACGATAACTGATGATGAAATACGAAAATCAGTGCTTAAACTCCGCAACAATAAGGCTTCGTCAACAGACGGCATTATAAATGAGTATATTAAATCTACATTGGACATGTGTCTACCAATTTATACTAATCTGTTTAATCTAGTCTTAGACACGAGTATTTTACCTGAATCATGGCTAGAGAGCATTATTCGACCCATTTATAAAGGGAAAGGAGGCAGGGAGAACCTGAAAACTATAGACCAATTACATTAGTCAGTTGCTTCGGAAAATTATTCACTTCTGTTTTGCAAAATAGAATAACTAATTTTCTTGATAGCGAAGAAATAATGAATGAAAACCAGGCGGGGTACAGGAAGGGTTATTCGACAATTGATCATGTTTTTGTACTGCACTATCTGATTCAAAGCATAAAACTTCAGAAAAAGAAACTATTCTGTTGTTTTGTCGATTTTAGTAAGGCTTTCGACTCTGTGTGTAGAGTTGGTCTATGGCAAAAATTGTTTAGAAATAATATAAATGGTAAATTCTTTAGAATAATTCACAATATGTACCAAAATATAAAATCATGTGTCTCATTTAGCAATGAAACATCCTTATTTTTTACAAGTGACGTGGGCCTACGTCAAGGTGAAAACTTGTCGCCGGTGCTTTTTTCATTATTTGTGAATGATTTAGAAGGATACTTGGAGTTGAATAAATGTAACGGGGTCCAACTTGGTTTTAATACGTGGGATATCTCATTTTATCTGAAATTATTTGTTTTATTATATGCTGATGACACAGTAATTTTAGCAGAAAATGAAAATGATTTGCAAAATAATATTAATTGGTTCAATAGATACTGCACAGATTGGAAATTAAATGTGAATTACAGTAAAACTAAAGTTCTTATATTTGGGGCTCGAAAAACAAATAAATTCCAGTTTAAAATTGGAGGCGTTACAATTGATATTACAAATAGTTTTAAGTATCTAGAAATTTACTTTTCGCAAACAAGAACTTTTGTTAAGGCTAGACAACACATTGTACAACAAGCTAGAAAATCTATGTACTTGTTATATAAGCGGATACGACACTTTCAACTACCACTTGACCTGCAACTACAAATTTTTGATCATACGATACTGCCAATTTTGTAAGGTTTGGGGTTTCGAAAATATAAAATTACTTGAAAATTTACATTGCTCGTTTCTTCATAATATAACTAAATTAAGGAAAAGTACGCCACTGTACATGCTATATGCAGAATTGGGTCGCGTATGATAAACAACTGGATATCATTGAAAATGGGAAAGCAATCAAAACTTAGCTATTTAGTTTATGAAGCAATGATAAACGATCATCATGAATACAAGTGGTCATCCTATATTCAGAATATTCTGGACAGTGTCGTTAGAACCGACCTAATGTTAAATCCAGATATTCAATACCCACGGACCACAAAGCAAGCAATAAAAAGAACCCTTACAGATCATTACTTATAAAAATGGACAGAGTCACTTCAGATCTCATCTAAAGGTAAAACATACAGTTTATTTAAAACATCTATACATTTTGAAGAGTATCTCATAAATTGTCCTACTTCCCAACATTTTACAAAGATAAAATTCCGAACAAGCAACCATAAATTACCTATAGAAGTAGGGCGTTGGAACAATATTGATATTGCGATAGAAAATGCATCTTATGTAACTCAAATGATACAGGTGATGACTTTCACTACCTTTTCAATTGCTCTGTTTTTAAGGATCAAAGAAAAAACATATTGATAAGAAATTTCATATCAGACCCAACATACTGAAATTTCAAAATGTAATGCAATGTAAAAATAAAATTGTAATATCAAACGTAAGTAATTTTGCAAATATTGTACTAGATACATTTAAGTAATCCACATAACAGCGGTATTCTTCTCCGCAGTAAACAAAGTTACAACTTAGAAAAAAAATGAAATGATATAATTAGCAATAAAGAATATATATGCCAATTGTGTAACCGAAAAAAGTAACAAAAAATATTATGACACACTAGTAGGTTGAACCGGTAACCATCTTGGTGCTTTTATTGCAGGACACTGATTTCAGATACAATATTTAGATTTATCATTACCAAGCCCTGTTTTCTTTGTTTCTCGCTGGATGTGTTTGTTGTTGCGGCCATCGACGAGATGGTTCAAGTGGGTAGTGGCGGCATGCTCCTCCATTGTGAAACAAAGGAAACACTCCAGCATGAACTGGGCCTGTGGTGGTGCTTGCTGGTTCAGTTATAGTGGCTATAAGGCTGTCTGAGCATGTGCTCTATTCTCGTGCTCGGAGGCGGGTGGCTCGGTTACTCGAGGCTGAGTGGTGCTCGGTCTCGGGTGAACGGGCTGCGCGGTTCCGCGTTCGATTGGGGGGGGGGGGGGGGGTGGCATGCTCGGAGGGTTTTGTAGGCAGCGGCATAGTTCATACCATTTAAAGTATTTAGTAGTAAAGTGTGATGTACCTTGATGAAATGGGAATTGCTCACCTTTATTTCTTGTGGAATCCTGATATATCTCTTTTGTGATATATATAGTTAGCCTGCTATAAAGATGATTATTTATTAAGAGACATGTGCTGACACAGATCTGACGGCCTATTTGTTGCAGTCCGATCTGTGTCAACTCTGATTATTGACATGATCCTTGTAGACTCTGACCAGCAGGCAGTATCTGCCATCTGGTCAGTCATAGGCAAATAATAGTAATGATTATTAAAATATGCCAGTGGTATCTGAAAGCATGTCTCTTTTTATCACGGTGCATCACATTCCCAAATGGGTCTACAGGCGGAATGAACACTGGTTGTGCGGACCCGTGTCCACCCTGGCTGTAGGCGGCATTTGACCACTTATACACATTGGTAAATACCGGTACCCCATTTACAAATTACACACACGTTTTGCATACTTACCAAATTAGCAAATTTATAATCGTCACTTCTAACATTTCAATTCATGCTCTTTTTAGTTTCATATGCCACCTGCGTGTGGCCAGAAACACTATTACTAAATAAATGACATGTTCTGTTCTGTTCTGTTCTGTTCTGGTTGTAAACATGTGACCTATTGTGATATTCCGTGTGTCATTTACAACTGCATTTCATATACGCTGGTTCTATGTGCCATTCGTGACAATGGAACACGACAATACGTGCACAGTCCGTGGCACAAATGAACACGTGCAATAAACTTGTAGCTTTTTGTTTGACTCAAAATTTTTCTATAAATCAGTTTATCAATACCTGTATGACGCACACCAATCATATAGAGAATACCAGGCTACTGTCTTTTGATATCAAGTTTATCAGGCTTGGCTAGGAAACGCGTAGGAATTCCGAGGCTTGCCGAGGAATTCTTACCGTTTCCGAGCCGAGCCTGATAAACTTGATATCAAAAGACACTAGCCTGGTATTCTGTTTATCAGGTAACGTTTTATGCTCGAAAATGACCACAGATGACGTCGTTATCTATGGACAGAACGCGGACTCTTTTACGTTGCGTCATTACACTGACGTCATTAGGTAACGTCACGTGACGTCATCCGACCAATGGAACGTCAGTTTCACTTCGTTGTAACCCGTGTGTTTATATCAGGGCAATGCCTGATACAACAATATGTTATCAGTCAGTACGTATTCGGTCAATGCAGGGCAGGTTACCTGATACATTTGTATTACTTTTCATCATACTGAATCCGGTTTACCTGCATTACTGTTTTACCATGAACAAATAGAAACGGTATATCCAATGAAGACTGAAAAGGACATGTGAAATGGAATGTGCATGCATCGTGTAATTATTATATACTGAAACGATTTAAAACCGAGACAATGAGGTAGACATGTTATTGGTCATCCCTATGTGAATATACATGTGACCACAGTGTACCAATTGACTTTGATGTATCGATTCTGGGTTATTTAGACAGATGGTGAAGTGCTATTTAGCCTCATAATGAAATGTTTCGCCAAATTATGTAACGGGTGAATAAATGAAATGTTTACATCCTTGTTGCGTTTTTAAATCGTATCATTATACTTTATATATGGAAACGAAGCCAAGATATGATAATGCACATATTTTAAATATCTGGACGCGTTGATTGACCTCCAGCAACTTAGTATCGTTAATCATTTAGAGTTATTCTGTGGTCATACAAGTAATCGCCAGTATTGCTGATGTTATAAACAGAGGAACCAAAATGGAAATTCGCTGCGAGCAGGGTTCAAACCTGCGCGGGAATATCCCATTATATTTCAAGTCCAACGCCTTAACCACTGGACCATCGCAGCTGATGTTGTCTGAAATACCAGGCCCGTAGCCAGACCAGTTTGAAGGGGGGGGGGGGGTTCGTTTCGAAGGCCGAAGGGGCCTGAGATATCTAGGGGGTCTAAAAAAAGTGGACCTCGAGGCTAAAAAAGTGGACCTCGATGCTGGGACGGGGGGGGGGGGGGGGGTCGTCCGACCGCTCCGACCCCCCTGGCTACGGGCCTGCATATCTATTCTCTAAATAACGTCTGTAAGTACAGACTGTAAAATGACGTTCAAAACAAACAAATGTCCTCTTAAAAAATGTCACAAAAATGCCACGCGCAGTAGTTAGAAAGTGTTTCTTATTTATTTATTGCTTGGTACCGTACGTCTTGATTTCTCTGAGAAGTAAAACTAATTTAATGTACGCGCATGTATGGAAACTAGTATTCGTGTCTCTAGCAGAGCAAAAAAAGGTGAGTGTCGGATTGACACGGTGCACATAGTCCAGCCCCACGGTTCATAATCGTGGGGCCGATGGACGCGAGTTACGAGATGCTTTAGGCTCAAATCGAGTATAGCACACCAGGCCACGGCTCACCCGAAGACGAGCGGTGAATTTAACGTATTTAGTCTTATCCAGCGCGTTGTGCAATGTCCTTGTACAGGGGAGATTACTCAATGACAGGCGTAACGGCGCCATATTACCGCTGGTTACTCCCCTTGATAATTAGGACCCCCACGATGATTATGCACCCATGAATGTCTGCCTCGCCTTGGTGTGTGGGGTGGGACGGTTGGAGACGTACATATACATGAATGCGATCCGCCAGACAAAAACGGGCTTATTGTGTTTGCTACCGGAGTATTCAATTTATTTAGCAAATCGCCGTGTTTAACTTGTCAGTTCCAGGGGCGTAGCTAGCCAATTTGAATCTGCAGGCTCGGTTGACGACTTCGAGCACGGTTGGTGCGAGTATGCCCCCCAGAAAAAAAAATCGAAACTAGAAGGTAAATGATGCACTCTGGCACATTATTTTTTCCATTTTCTCGAAAATTCTGCAGGCACGGGCCTGCAGTGCCTTAATGCAGCTACGCGCCTGAGTTCCGCTAATCAATGTTGATAAATTTTCGACGCCATTTACGGAAAATTTGAAATGTGCATTAATTAAATCTAGAGAAACGGTACGCGACGTAAAAATAAAGAAATAATGAAAAGAAATATGAAAAGAAATATGAAAAAGAAATATGAAAAAGTCTACAGCACCCGGTATTCCCAGGCGGTCACCCATCCAAGTACTAACCGGGCTCGACGTTGCTTAACTTCGGTGATCGGACGAGAACCGGTGTTTTCAACGTGATATGGCCGTAGACACTAAGTGAGCGAAATGTGCGCGTTATAAACCAACATTCAGTTCCGAGACCGTAGCCTTGCCGCCAAAACGAGTCACGTGGCCGAATTTTCAAATTATTATTTTTAACCACATACTTTTCGTATATACACTAGACGCCGGCGAGCAACAAAGTTCTCCAAAACATAGCGTGAGGTCGGTGCAGCATGTATTCATTTTCAATGCCACGAAATTTACAGGGTCGGTGGTGTGGCGTTGGTGCAGTGGCGTATTCGGTCCTCGCCCCCTTTCAGGATTCCAGATAAGTATTTGTTTTTGCAATGAAGATCGTTCATTTAAAAAAACAAAGATACCATTTCAGGCCCGTAGCCAGACCTGTTTGAAGGGGGGGTATCGTTTCGAAGGCCGAAGGGGCCTGAGATATCTAGGGGGTCTAAAACAGTGGACATCGAGGCTAAAAAAGTGGACCTCGAGGCTAAAAAAGTGGACCTCGAGGCTGGGCGGGGGGGGGGGGTCGTCCAACCGCTCCGACCCCCCCCCCCCCCCCCCCCCCCCCCTGGCTACGGGCCTGAATACAGTCCCAACGTCGTGACACGATGTGCATTGCTCATACGTAGGGTATATTTAATGATAGGATTTATCCTTACCGGAATCCCGATATCCCTGGTTTGGCTCTCAGATACATTTTATTTGTTATGCACCTGCAACGAGTTGTGGGGTGGGTGGTATACTGGAGTCAGAGAAATATGTTACAACTTCTATTTCCTTCATCTAAAATGCTTAATATTGCACATATGCATTCCTGTAAGCCTCTACGCTACTACCATGCTGTGCCAAATCCACGATCGTCCAACCCCCGCTGATCCCAAGGTCAGGGTCAAATACTTAGTTTCTTTACAAAACTTAACATTGGAGATCAAATACATGTACTTAGTTTCTTTACAAAACTTAACATTGGAAAATATGTTATAACTTCTATTTCCTTCATCGAAAATGCTTAATATTTATTTATATATAAATATTATTTATATAAGGAACAACATACTATCAGATTAGTTGTTCCCATCACCTGTGTTCTTGACGTATCACAGACTGTAAATGAAGTAATATATAGTTGTATAAATTCGCATATGCGGTCATTCGAATTAAATAGTATACCCAAAGAAAATGCACAGTTCACGGCATTGGTCAGTTAGCATACCCCACAACCTCATTATGATCGGATAGCAAAATCCAGCGAATTACCAAGCTCAGTAATATATGCTTACGATTTACGATTTACGTTGTAATGTATGCTCGGGTTCATTACGTTTGGAGATGGCGATGTTATAAAAAAGCAAATAACAGTAACATATATTTCCATTTCTTAATGTTATAAAGATTTAGTGTACAATTACTTGTTTTCCGTCTATATTATATTTTAGTATACCTTGAAGATTGAATGGCGTGAGATCGTCGCCAATGAAAATTCGTCAAGAACAGATGCACCACTGGCGCTAGCAGTTCGTGTTATGAGCCAGTAAGATCTGGATCTATGTTCTATAAACGAGTAACAGTAGTATATAGTATCATTTATTCCGATTTACGTAGTAATGTATGCTCTGTTTCATACATTTGGAGAAGATCAATGGCGATGTGATAAAAGCAAATAACAGTAGCATATATTGTGATTTCTTAATGTTATAAAGATTCAGTGTACATATATTACAGTTGTGCCGCTGGACTCGCATATTGGAGCCATATCCTGCATACTCCAGTAGCCAATTTCACCAACATTGCAAAGTATACTTATCTAGCAAAGTATACTTTGAGGGAGAAATTTTAAATTTAATGATAAATTTATTAATTTTTATTATACTGAATTTATTACATTATCACAGCCATTTTGGCTGTGATAATGTAATAAATTCAGTATAATAATTCTGCATACTTTTAATCATCAAATATATGCAGTCGTTAGTTCTATATGACATAATGCATTTCGGGAAAAATAAATGATTACTCCCTCAAAGTATACGTTGCTAGATAAGTATACTTTGCAATGTTGGTGAAATAGGCTACAGCTGTTACCGTGGTACAGGCGCATACCCATACCTGCCCTGCTCATGAATGTAATATGGGCGACATATTAATCAAATATGTCCGTTGAGGAATTACTGTCTGTTCCACGTTTTGCTGCCGACGAACATTTGGCCATTAAACACATTAAATCTAACAAATATTTAAAAGTAAGTACTTTTTCATCAATAACAAAAAAGTCACCCTCCCCAAAAAACAATTTGATTAAATTCCATCAAATATTGATTTTATTGCGAAAAAACGATTTTCCTATGGGAATTTAACATGGGGACCCGGAGTCAATTTCCAAAACTTGGTGATTTGGTTGGTTACTGGAGACTGACGTCATTTCCATTAGCCAACCAAATCAGTGCGTATCACGTGATTCGATATTTTTAAAGATGGCGGCTAATATTCATTTTTAACCAGGAATTGAACATGTCTGATTTTAAAAAGCGAATTTAGGTTAGTGAGATGCGTTTTTAGTGCAGTTTACACTCGAAATCTTTGAGATTTATGTTAATGTTTGAGCAACTGTAAAATCTATGACGGCAGTTTTGTACCTTTCTAAGTACTATTATATTTACACCCGGACACATTTGAATTATTGTGTACATTGTTTAGAAAGGTGTTTCATGTACATGTATATACAAACACTAATTGACCATCCAAGACACGCTAGAATCACCTGTGTTTATAACAGGACAGTGGTCACAAAAAGCTAGCCCGCCAGTCGGCGTCACTATTTTCACAATGTGATTGATAAAGGAACCAACATGAAAATTCACTGCGAGCAGGGTTCGAACATGGATTTCAAGTCCAAAGCAACCACTCGGCCATCGCAGCTGATAATATATAATCATTATGTACATTTCCACCGAACATGTGGCATTTAGTTTTAACATGACTAAAATGTATTATGGTGCGTGCAACTCTACATATTTTAGCCGTTTGAAAAAAACAACATACCGACACAAATCATTCATCTTCAGTACCATTGCCATCATGTTCGGACTGGTTGACTATGTGGTATATCCCTCAAATCAAGTTAGCAAGCAAGCATATGAAACATTGGCACGTACAACTTACTGTCTTCTGGGCCTTTGCCAACACTACAGGTTTTCAGGCCTTATGGAGAGGACAGCGGTCACACAAAGGTGCCACTCGGAACCCCTCGCACCATTCCGTAAATCGAGAATAATGCCATTTTTGGCCGTTAAACGCGAAAAGATGACGCTGTGGACAGAATGACAAAGGTGCCTTTCACCAATGTTAAATCAAAGTAGCCGTGAGTATCAACTTGCTTAACCCTTAGACCGCTGCACACAACAATTGTCGTCTGCTGTTGCTTTTATATATTGCCTTATTTCTCAATAAAAACATGTTTTGACAGCACTTCAGAATCATTTCCAATGATTCTGAAGGAAGTGCTGTCAAGGCATGTTGTAAATTATTCTAAAGTGCTGACAAAGCATGTTTTTGATGATACAATTTGACAAATATAAAATAAACAGCATCCGACAAAAAATAAGATAGCGGTGTAAGGGTTAAATGCAAAACGTGTTTCCATCACTAAAGTTACCATGGCCAGATAAAAGCTGTTCAAGTGTAAACAACAAGTCACTGCTAAACGAATGTCATACTATGCTTTCATGTGATAATGATTTAGATGATTCTTCCCAGCAACTCCGGTTAAACTTTTATATTGATGACGAAACGTTCACATTTACCAGGGATGGTGATATGCAAATACCGAACGTCTTAAAACCCCGCACCGCGGCTGACGTCATACTTGTTCCGTCTCCAAGGCAACATCCGCCCGACCGGATGTGCCGTTCTCCTCACATTCATAGAAGTTGCGCACTATTTTAGGGTTCACGTTGTAAATTTCCTGCCGCTTTTCCATTTTTCTGAAATACAAAAAGCGAGTATTATTATCTATGTGGAAGTTTGTATTGTGTCAATTATGGTGACAGTATATTTGTCCCTGCGAGAACAATTGTTAGTATTGTGTCAATTATGGTGACAGTATATTTGTCCCTGCGAGAACAATTGTTAGCCACATCGGCCGAAAAATAGAAGTTTGAACATTTTTTTATTTATAAATATATCATTAGTGTGTGTCATTTCGTGTTATTATTTACATGGTGATACTTTAGAGTTTTAAATAATGTGTACAGCATACATAGAACGAAGCCATATGCACGAAGTTCAGCTTCTGCCAGGACCAACCAATATATTGGTATATTACTAGCAAAATTTCAACAACTAGCTTCTGCTACTCACTTTTGTCGTTTGTAATAAAACACCACAGCTACGGCGACGAGCAGCGCTAAGCCGCCGAGCACCCCGCCTACGATGGCTGGCCAGTAATCCATGTCGTCGTCGGCCATTTCCAGACGGTGTGGTGTCGTACTGGCAACTTTACCCGTGCTAGGCGGCGTCGTCCAGGCACCCTGTGCCCGCGGCGCCGTCTGTATCACTATAGTGGGAATAACTATGGGCCGTATTTCTACTTCAGCAGTTTCAGGGGCCGTCGATGAAACTGTTTTAGTCGTGTTTGTAGTATTGGCGGCGGTTGTTGCAATTGCTACTGGCGATACAGTTGGTGTCTGGGTACTGGTGACTGGAAATGTCCGCTTTGAAGATTCACGTGGCCGTATTGGGGCCGAACGTGGTGTGGCAGACGCACTTCCATTTGCAAACGATGGTTGAGTGGTTGAAGAACCAACAGTCACATGAGTAATGGAACAGTTACCTGAAAAAGAAAACAGTATAGAACTTATAAATATACAATGCAATATAGCTAAGTACTGCAATTCGTGAACGGGTACGTCTTCTCTATGTCAATGTAGATTCGCTAAGACCGGTTGGCGAAGTTATTTGTATCATGTTCAATTTCACTTCAACACGTTAATAATGCAGTAAAAAATAATATTGTGTCCAGGCAACGGTCTAGACCGGTACTAGGTAGGATCGTCAATTGTATGTGCCGATAGACATATACACACATTAATGCTTGGAGAATGCATCTATACGTATTGCTGTTGCAAAGTGTGGCCAAACACACAATCTTGGACGTCCTGTTTCGGATTGGCATGTAAGGTCGCGGTATCCATACACCATTTTCTTCGGCGTAAACAGCTTAACAGTTAGAACGCGGGAAACGTAAATTATCGTCTGCTGTCGATTTACTAGTATGTTTTGTATTGTTTCTCAATAAAAACATGGTTTGACAACACTTCAGAATTATTTCCATCGGAAATGATTCTAAAGTGCTGTCAAAACATGGTTTTGATGAAGAAAAAAATGGACAATACAAAATAAAAAGCAGACGACACATGTTAATTCAGCACGGGTTAACGTTTGCAACATAAATGCTTATATTCACATGTGTTTGAAGCGTGTCTTGGATGGTCGACCATTCAAGACACACTAAAAGTATCCGTGCTAGCTTCTATTGAGGGCCATAATAAATCCCTTCCAAACGTACTGTCGTCGGAGCTGTCACAGAGCGGGTCGATAAACCCCGTGTACGTCACGTCTGTGGGGGCGGGGTGTGGTGACGTCACGGGACAGATCTCAGCCTCGGTGTGGTTCATACAATCGTCGAAACAGCTCTCCGTAACGTCAGAGTTACACTTGTAGCGGAATAGTATATCCAACCTGGAAGACGGTTACTAGAAATGAGTGCATGGCATATCATTCACTCTTCTCAATATAATGTCATATGTATCATTCATTGATGGTCAAGGCTGGTTGAATGTGGAAACATACACTGTTTCCAAGGACAAACACAGATCTGTTTACACTTACTGAACTGCACCTGTCACTCGGGTGATCATTAATTACCAAGGTGTATGATCACGTGGTACTAACAACAACAACAACAAGTACTGACATTTCCAGAATCCATCTGATTCAAAGTACGTATTCTGTTATAGTGTCCTTATTACATAACGGATGTTGATGAAATATGGCGCATCGAACGCGTCTTGTTAAGATGCATTTGGTGGTCTCTGTATTTTCCAAATGCTGCTCATGAAGACGCGTTTGCTGCGCCATATTTCATCAAAATCCGTTGCGTATTAAGGAAAATATCAAATGATACTTACTTTGGAGCGGGCGACGTTGTTGTAACCACGTGATCATGCACATTGGTTACATTAAATACACAATGTCGGGATATTCAGATGGAGGTTGTTTCTTCTTTTCGAAATGCATGATCTCAGGCTGATATGAACAAACGGTGCTAGTTCGAAAATATAGTAAACTATTTCAATTAATAAGTCCCGCCCCACCCCCACCCCACCCCCCCCCCCCCACCCCCCCCCCCCCCCCCCAAGCCCCCCCCCCCCCCCCCCACCCCCAACCTAAATCCTGGATGCGCCCATGAAACACGGCTTATACAATGCCTAAAATAGAACATCGAGAAAATGTACGGTGTAATGCTCATGTGTATGCACTATTGTCCGGAAAGTATGCCCCAATTATGAATCCATTTCACCAAAATATCAAACCCAGTCATTTTATACAAATGCGGAAGATGACTAGTTGCGAACCGTAACTCTTGCAATCTACTCCCGTACCGTCCGTAGGCCTATTGAGTAGATTGCAAGAGTTAGTTACCGGTCGTAACTAGAAGATGACGTCATGTGCAGTCCGACAACAGGTGGGTGGGGTAATGGTATTTTATTGGTCATTTTTATGTCACAAGTCCGAGTTTTCCATCTGTGGGTATGTGGTCGTGGGGTAACCTTTTATAATAAAACCAATATCACAATGCCAATGCCGGCCACCCCATGTGACGTACGTGGAAGGCGGGATGGGCCACCGACCGTGGAGCTGCCGCAAGATGTAGAAGACAGTGGGCTGACTGTATGTGAAGGTCGTCCAGAACCGGTCCACCAGGACCAGCGGATCTACGCCGTCGTCTTTGTCGTACACCGACACCGTTATGTTCACATCCGCCTGCACGGGGCACGTACACGGGGTTATAGTGATTGATATGTGACATTTCGCATTTTCGAATATTCGCATCGACAATACGACAACTCGAAAATGCGCCAAAATGGGGCGACAATGCGCCGGAAAAGTTTCGCCTTTTCGCCCGACTTGTTGGCAGTTTCGTACATATTTTCGTCTTTTCGCAACGAGAACTCGCCAAACTGTCGCATTATTGAGGAGAAAAGTCGAAAATGCGCAATGACACAAGTCATATCAGTTATACTCTTGTAGTATGTGACTCGGACAGACAAGATGGGGCGTATTACATTTTATTTATTTAACCAGTAACTATTTGTCTCCATCCAAATTATAGTCTTCGTAAAACCACGTGGATCCATAACGTATGGGTAAGGCGTAATACGTGTCTTGTATTACATTTTATCACATCTTTATTACATTTTCAAGTGTTGTTGCAAACAATACGGGAGTAGATTGCATGAGTTTCTGTTCGCAACTAACCGAAACGTATGTTAAAGGTACATGCCCACTCAGTAGGCACAAACTGTTCTTTATATGAATTAAATAAGTGTATAATTGTGTCACTATTCCACAAGTTCTAAAAACTACGAGTGCCCGCTATACAGGTATAATCATTTAGTAATATGTATTTTACTGATAGTGACGCGCGTTGGTATCAGGCTATTTTCGTATGCAAATGAGGCATAGCATTTTTTAATTATTTATACTAATTAAATGCGTCACCTGAAAAAATAACATTTTCGACAAATTATAGAGTCTGATAATTGCACATCAAAAAATAAATACGGAGTATAAATAATAATGTCCGTTAACATTTTACGGAAACACGGTTATCGCCCCTGATATCAGTGCGGAAAGTTGCGTCTGATATAAAATGTATAATAATGCCAATCAAAACGTTGGGTAATGGTGAATGCATGTTTATTTTGCCAGAAAATGTCTCAGATGATGTCTCTGATATAAAGAACATTTTGTGCCTACTGGGTGGGCATGCACCTACCACATTACACACTGACGGCACCGACAGGTGGCGCAGACTTACTGGCCAGCGGGTAAACTGGAATGCCAGCGGATTCCGGAAGCCGTTATGCGAACTCGGAAACTGTGTAACGATCGTCGTGTTGATTGGATGGTGGGACGGCCGATGGCCGGTTACCGAACTGCGAAATAAATCATCACCGATTAGCCCTGTGTGTATACGCATTGTCGCGTGTCGTGGGTCAATTTTGATAAAATGTGCCGAAATTATTTTTCACCATCATCTACATATACCATGCTACATATACCATGCATGCTACATATACCATGCTACATATACCATGCTACATATACCATGCCATGCTACATATACCATGCTACATATACCATGCTACATATACCATGCCATGCTACATATACCATGCTACATATACCTACCATGCTACATATACCATGCTACATATACCATGCTACATATACCATGCCATGCTACATATACCATGCTACATATACCATGCTACCATGCTACATATACCATGCTACATATACCATGCTACATATACCATGCCATGCTACATATACCATGCTACCATGCTACATATACCATGCTACATATACCATGCTACATATCCCTTGATTGGCGTCTCAGAATCATTGCAGCAGCGTATACATACTGACCGGAAGTGTAATTGAAGAGTGAATTGTCAAGAGAAGCTACCGGGTCTCAACAGTTAAGGGCGGTATAACCACATTTATCGAAATGGGCTTACGTCGCTTATGGATTGGTGGCGCGTTGGCAGCCATAGGAGTATCGCTCTTTTCTGACGGGCACCAACGGTATTCAATTTGTACAGTGAAAGACCTAATTATTGAGATGGATGTACAATGTACATGTAGCTAGATTGCACCCGTACAGCACCCGGGACTAAGAATACTTGGGCAGTGGTCACCTTTCAGACTACAAACAGGCACCCGTCTGAGTCTATGTCTGTAGGCAAGTAGTGCGATGACGGTTTATGCCACTGCATGTAGTAATTTGTATCAGTATATTGAGTATATGTATAAGTGCATGTAGTGATCAGGAATTGCACAGGTCACACACGTCCTAAGTATAGGACAGGTGTGACTAATGTAGCTCCTGATAACCATATGCCTAAGACTAAGGGAATTTATATGTGTTGACTGTATTGAATAAAAACCAGTAGATGTGTTGCGGGTGATAAATGATAAGGAATTGTGTAGCAATGGCTGATGCTTACTTAAACACATTAAATTTCACGAATAATTACAAACCCCAATCCCTAGCACGAATGGATAATCCTAATTACTATTTAGTAGGCTAGAGCACAGGTGGAAGACTCAGACCTATGACACCAAAAAATGCCTATTAAAAAAAATCCCATTACCCCACCCACTTGGTCTCGTACAGTACTATACGTTAATTCAAGGTGACTATAAATAGCGCTATTATAGAAAGAGCCCTCTTTTTTCCGGCTCGCACAAACACAATAAACATCGATTAAATGTATGAAATATGTCTCTGGCAATCGATAAAGGTATTATGTGTGTGAATATACTCACTTCAAATCGCTGTTTCAAGTATTTATTGAGTTATTCGCGTTTTGATTACCCCATCCAAAGCGAAAGTTGCGTGTACGAAAGAATCTCACACAGAATCGGAGGCCGTCCGGCTGGATTATCGGTCATATTTGGCCGATAGCTGATCGCCAGCTCAAACTAAAGTCGTACACCATGATCATATACATTAGAGACTCCAACCATACAAAGTTCGTCCAATTGTGATCGTTCGCCGATCTAAAAAAACACTTTTTTGTCTTATTTCGTTCATTATCTGGAACTGGGTCAATGCACCATCTTCCATAATACAACCGGAAGCGTCTATGTAAAGAACATCTCTGATTGGCTAAATCTAAACTGTATGACGTCATTCAACCTATTTCGGGATTGCGGAAGACATAATCTGATAGTACGTGAATCATGAATGAAAGTGGAAAAAAGGTGTTTTTTAGATCGGTGAATGATCACAATTGGACGAACTTTGTATGGTTGGAGTTGCTAATGTATATGGTCATGGTGCACCACTTTAGTTTGAGCTGTCGTCATCAGTTATTGGTCAAATATGACCGATAATCCACGCCGGACGGCCTTCGATTCTGTGTGAGATTCTTTCGTACACGCAACTTTCGCTTTGGATGGGGTAATCAAAACGCGAATAACTCAATAAATACTTGAAACAGCGATTTGAAGTGAGTATATTCACACACCTAATACCTTTATCGATTGCCAGAGACATATTTCATACATTTAATCGATGTTTATTGTGTTTGTGCGAGCCGGAAAAAAGAGGGCTCTTTCTATAATAGCGCTATTTATAGTCACCTTGAATTAACGTTAGTACTGTACGAGACCAAGTGGGTGGGGTAATGGGATTTTTTTTAATAGGCATTTTGTTGGTGTCATAGGTCCGAGTCTTCCACCTGTGGGCTAGAGTCTCGATAGTTATCGGAATTAACCAGACAAATCGCTCCACCAACTAAGAACGGCCATGCACCGGGCGAAAACAAGTTCTTTATTTATCATCGGAAGTATATGCTGTGACTATCATTTGAACCGTCTCATCGAGACGGTTCAAATGAGTGGTCACATCATATACCTTTGTTGAGAAATAATAAAATAGAACAATAAAATAGACAATAGTTCAATATTTTGATACACATAAACGTCTTTTCTGAATGCAATGGGTAATACGATATGAGCTATACCAGCCGAATATAAATGGGTACGCCCTATGAGTCGACTATACAATAGGTACATGCATATGAAATCGGCCAGCTCGGTGTAAGAGCAGTACCTGTTAAGTCCGTGAATTTCCACCTCAAAGATGAGATCACAGTGGTCGGTACAGACTCCATCGTTGTTTCTCTCCCCGTCGCAGCAGTCGCCCGTGTACTTCAGGTTTCCTTTGTTACTGTAACCTAGCAACCCAACATAGAACTGACCACCGCACTCGCCCACTGCTATCTGAAATATGTTTATATACTAACTTGTACTGTTTATCGGCCATATCAAATGCATTAAAAATGACACTCGAGAAATGACCTCTAATTCCTTGACGAGACTAATACACATATATTGCTGATGTTCCAAATCATCGCGTATTCTATATGTTGGTCTTCTGTCCCTATATGACCACGGGTGCTTGAACATATGGTCAATATGTTGGTGTCACATGGGTATTTTGTTGAGTTTTGGGTAGATTTGTTTGGATTTTGTTGGTTTTTGGGTAATTTACATACTTTTATGCAACTACTAATGCTCAATCATTACGCACGACAGAAATCGTCATTTATCTACACATTCACCGTTCCGAACTTTCGGACCCATTTTATACTGTCAACATACCCGAGGAATGAAAGCTTTTTTCAATATTTGGCAAATAAAATGCCAACATGCGTTGCTTTCAGACCGATTATATCACCAATTTTCATCCACAAACTCCAAATTCGGGTTCTATTGATTCGGGAGACATATATCAATATGCTGATGCCGATAGAATACGTGAACTGTGAACTGCAGTTATCTGTTCCTAAATTTATGACATTAAAAGTCATACAATTGTGCGATTTTCTAACGAGCCCTGAAAGCACGCTCACTATTAAGTATCTGAGATTTACTTATACGTGTTTTTTTTTTTTAATGGGTATTTGTGTTACAAAATCTTGAAAATGATGACAAATATTGCAGATGCAGTTGAAACGACCCGTAATGAGCCGAATCATCTGGATCTACTGTACCGTAACGGTATTTGCAAATGTTGGCTTTATGATATGTAGGGCGAAACCCGATCACCAATACAAATTATAAAGTGAAAATAATAGATTCGATTTTCCTTCAGTGACATGCCCGTGTCGCAGAAAACATGCGACATATAAAACGGTATGCTGGAACATTTTTTTTCTGGAATGTGTGTCCGAATATAGCTGAATCATAGCGAGACCCATTCAAACAAGCCACATTGTTTTTCCTTCTTGTTTACTAATTTATATGTAAAAAATGGCCCATGATTGGAGATAAACTGCATTTTTATTCTGGGAACTCCAATGGTGTCATGTTTGGAGATGTTCCACTGTATTACAAAACCAACAAAATAAAGCCTTAAAACAACTGCTGAATGTGGCACGTGACCTTGGGTGACCCGCCGAGGTAGGGTTTTATACAGGAGTCTGCAACATATTTCCCAGGTCGGGTGTCGTCGGGGCAGGCCGGAATGCACTCACGTGATAACGATGGACGAACTATAAATGTGTTAAGTACACACATGTTTACAATTTGAAATGGCGACTGTGGAAACATTCAGTTTTATCAAAGCTATGTTCAAGTGGCAACAAGACAAATGTATCGGGTCCACAGAGGAACAAGGAATAACTGTTAACCTTCCTGGTTTCTGAGCTGCTTGTATCGACCGATGTTCACATTCCGTGGTTTTCAGCTCGCCTGCACGAAGTGCAGAAAGAGCTATTATCACATTTGTTAACACATTTCCGGGTGGTGTGTCTGTATTAACACAGCTCGTGTGCAAGGTATGTGCATGAGGATGTGATAAATAAGTTAGATCACATTTGTCCGCGTGTACGAGCGGATTATCTCCGTGTACATGCGGACGAACCGTGATCTAACTTATACACGGCATACCCCGGCGTCGTCGTCGGCGTGCACAAACTTCACTTTGGGCTAATTGTGTTTTGATATCTCATACATGCATCTATCTGACGATTCTCCATCATGATGTAGCAAATCCACGACCGATCGCACACCCCTGACCACAATGTCACACACTCAATGCGTTCATAAATGTAACGCTGGAGTCAATTTCTTATAACTTATGTTTCGTTATAGGGAGCGCGTGATATTTCACACATGCATTCATCTGATGATGCTCTATCATGCTGTAACAGATCCACGACCCACCGTCCACCTCTATTTATCAACATAATTAGCCTTATAAAGTGTTAACTATATGTGTCTCGCCGCGAGAAAATGGACTTGTTAAGTTTGCAATCAGTGCAGTCCCAGATCTGCATGTGCATCAGCATAGTCTGATCACGACCTGCATGGTTCGTTATTAAATTGAGGAAACATTTCCGTAGCCTCTCACAAAAGTCCAGATTAGTATAAATAAGCGATCAACTAAACTAAATAGTCACATGTACTAAATGGTGTTCAGCATAGACTCAGATACATAGTCTGATCTGGGCATATGGAGACCGCATATCGATGGTCTAGTAACCTAAGGTTGGCCAAGAACGAGTACAGCTCTGCATTGACTAATAAAACTGACTGATTTTGAGCATGGAGTTTGGAGTACATGCTCAGAAAGTTTTATAATCACTTGCCCAGTAATTATAGATGAGACTTGTCTAAGTTATATCGTGTGTAATGGGTGGAAATGCTAACGGTAATGTTAGTGCCACCTTTGAGTCCATGATGCCAACAGGCGAGCGTCGTTGTCTTCTGACAACTCTTGTTAACTTCCTTCGCACTTCATATTTGCGATTTCAACGTTCATGTTTCCAATAACTTTTCAAATGAACGCCATTTAAATATTTGGTAAGGACGCGCTATATAATATGTAATGTCAATAGGTAGGTAGCAACATCGTGCGTAACTTCATATGTACGGATATTAGGCCCAAAAAAAGCGCAAAAAACAATAACGGCCGTATTATGACCAGTACAGGTCTTGAACAGGCCAATGAACACAAACAGCCTTACACCTGGGGGCCGTTTCACTAAACTTCGTACGACTAAAATGTTCGTAGGTGCAAACTTATGATAGTCTGTAAATTTCACATTAACAATGTTTTCTTGTAAACGATTATTGGATTTACATTTATTGAGCATATGCTAAATTTGCACTTACGAACATTTTAGTCGTACAATGTTTAGTGGAACGGGCCCCTGTTCCCTTTGATTGATGGACGAATAATACATACGCAATGACGAACAACGTAGACGCTGAGCATAATTGAACTGTATCAATGACTACACCAACACATAGTGTTTGCGCTCTTATACATAAGACACTGAACATGGCGTATATCGATATACTTGTCAAATAATTCTGACTTACTAATCGCTACCTAAAAAATGTTTACTGTTCGCTGTTATAATATATAAAATGGGGAAAACCCATAGGACACAAGTGAACTGAAGGAACCAGTGGAATCAAGGTGTATGATCACGTGGTTACAACAACAACAACAACAACAACAAGTACTAAACCTTCCAGAATCCCTCCGATTCAAAGTACGTATTATTTTAGTTTATCCTTATTATGTAACGGATTTTGATGAAATATGGCGCATCAAACGCATCTTGTTAAGTTGAATTTGGTGGTCTCGGTACTTTGGCCCAAACTTCTGTCGTTTTTGCGAAGAATCGATTTCCGTGTCAGTAGACACGGAAATCGACTCTTCGCAAAAACAACTTAAGTATGTGCCGAACTCCTGGGACCACCAAATGCAGCTCATCAAGGCGCGTTTGCTGCGCCATATTTCATCAAAATCCATTGCCTACTAAGAAAATATCAAATAATATTTACTTCGGAGTGGGCGCGCTTTCAACACTTTCAGCCACTGTTGTTGTTGTTGTAACCACGTGATCATGCACCTTGGGGAATGCAATGCTGGAGTGGAAACATGGTTTCAAAACTATGTTCTACATGCATTTGTATATCTGCAGTCTAGATACAGAAGTTCACTGTAAATATCAATGACCGTATTATGTCCTCCTAATGACCCGATAATACAACGTAGATACGGGGACATATAGATGCCGGAATCTCTAGGCGACCCGCATACCGTGCATGGCTCACGTTTACTTCCATTCATACATCACCTGATCTTAAACCTTAATTCAATAAACCCTGAACCCGGCAGGTTAAATTCGACGTTTTCGACGCTGACAAGGAATTATATTGTGCATAATTGAAACCGCTCTGGTACATTTTGTATTACTTGTATTGCATGTTTGGCTGCAAGTTATGTCGAAAACAATATTTTCATATTTTCCATACATGATGCCGACAATTGACACATAATTCCTTATTATCTCTGAATATAGTCTCGATTTCAAACGCTATTTACGGACAAATGACACTGCACTGTGGATGTGCGACATACTTATATCTCGCATGTACATATCGATGTCCCACTCTGACATTAATTGGTATCTGGATATCCAATCAGGGTCACGTATGTCACTATGTATATTTTCCGCAAGAAAATGTAATGCTGCCTCACGCGCGACCATACTGGTGAAATCCGACGTTTTCGACGCTGACAAGGAATTGTGCATACTTGAACACAGCTCTGATATTTCCTCCCATGTTCGGTCGCAAGTTATCAACGCTATTTACGGACAATATGACGCCACAGATCGGATATGGGACAGGATATACTTATATCTCACATGTAAATATCGATGCCCCACTCTGACATTAATTAGTACCTGGATATCCAATAGGGTCACGTGCGTTATTATGTATATTTTCCGCAGAGAAATGTAGTCCCGCCTCATGCGCGACCATACTGGGGAAGTACCGCCGCAACTGATGTTTGTGGGAAGCACCATCGCATACTCTCATAGACATATGCATACAGGAGAAAGTCCGTTCACAGTCACGTGTGGAACAACACGACCGTGTAGATGATGTATCACACAGTTACTGTAAGCGAATCATATTAACGAAAATATATTCAAAGGCGAATTTTGTTGAAACCTGACGGGGAAAAATTGCGCCGCAAACATCGTGAAAAAACAAGCCGGTATCAACTAATTTGCTTCTCGTCTTTCAAGTGGTCTTATTACATGTAGTACAGTCGAACCTCCCTGGACGGCCACCTCTCTACAACAACACCCTCTCTGTAACAGCCACTATTTTATATCCCAAATTGATGAAGTCCACTATATTTAGACTGTTGCTGGTACAGTCGAACCTCCCTGGACGGCCACCTCTCTACAACAACACCCTCTCTGTAACAGCCACTATTTTATATCCCAAATTGATGAAGTCCACTATATTTAGACTGCTGAGCACAAAAATTGTCGTCTGCTGTTGCTTTATATTTAGCCTTAATTCTCAATAAAAACATGGTTTGGCAGCACTTTAGAATCATTTCCATTGTAAATTATTCTAAAATGCTGTCAAAACATGTTTTTTAATGAGAATAATCGAAGAAAATAAATAAACAGCAGACAAAATTTAATTCAGCATTAACCTCCCTACAACAGCGACCTCTCTACAGCAGCCAGTTTTGTGTCTTCTCATGGGTGGATGTTGTAGAGAGGTTGCACTGAACTACATGTCCACGGATTTGCAACTAAATGTTTATTAATATAAATAGATTTGTATACTAAATATCATGTTCAGTGGAAATTCATTTATTGGTGTTGCGGGTGTGGATGTGCGGCACTAACATGATCCACCAGCAACATGGCACAGTGTCACAGTACAATGGTGAACATAAGTACCACACCTAGAATTAACGTATGAATACATTACCACGTGTGCTACGACTAGTAGAAGCAGTAGGAGCATTCTGGTTGTTTCGATGTTGTTGTTGCTGTTGTTGTTGTGTTGCCCGTTGCTATTATATTCCACTAATATTTAGTGCCCAGTTGGACACACACAAAAAGAAAGTTTGTCTGTGTTCCAGAAATAGTATGGTGTATAGTATTATTACACAATATGTTTTTCCAAATTGCAGAAAGCAACTAATAATATTGACACAAATGTCATAGGGAATTAAAATCGACGTCTGTCAAGCGAGAAGTTGCGCAAACTTGTATCACCGTTATACACCAATGTATTCGTAGGATAAATGACACCCGCAAATGACAAATCCATATTTTCGTATTGCGAAATGGGGGTAGCGACACGGCATTAGCACTAATGTGGATATCATGAGAGAAAATGTTCGGTGAAGCGGCGATAAAGGGGCGAGATAAATGGCCGTAATTATGGGACATTCAGTCGACACTAGGGTCGCCGGAGATAACGCGCCTGCAATCTGTGCTGTTGTCCAGTTGTGTTGGATTCTTCATACCCATCTATCTTACTGTGCGTAGTTTCATCTGTTCCCGATTCCACTACATTATACATAGACTTAGGCAACTGGAATCCCGAAAAGATCAGGGGGAACTAACCCGAATGTTCTGGATGTTCAAATTAGGGTTAGGAGAAAACGTGTGTAAATTCTAAATGTCTATTGTTACTATTAGTTAAGTACACGCATCTCTAATCTCGTTTGTTACCCGTTCCACTAGCAAAAACACATTGACTATGTTCTACATCATGCGATAACTCATAATAATATGTGTAATGTGATAACATGCCACATCGTCGTCCTACACACTATCATTTATGTGATAGCTGTGAGGCATAAGCCTGAACGCCGCGAGTGATGTTTCTGTATGAAGTCTACCTGGTTAGTGTTGTGTCAACAAAACAAAACTGACCGTATGTTCGTTCAAACTACAATCATATTGCAAGAAGAACATGTATAATGAACACATACTACATCAATATATCAAGAATACAAGTAGATGAAAACACAGACGGACACTCAAGAAAGGTAGCATGGCAGGAAGTGTGCCATCTTTGTCATGGATGCATGTGTCGGATGTCTTGACCGTTATATAGATAACCAACGCCGGTCAACACTGGCATTTACTGTTGGTCAGTAATGTTCATATCTGGGCTAACCACAGGTTTGGTGCGACTTTCGTTTACCACAGAGATAATATAATTATCAATATATGAGCCATTGTAGGCGTCATACGCAGACGTAGTCTATTTTATAAATATCAACGCAGGTACGTTAAGCCTTAGGTATTTTGTCCCACCCACCACTGTTAAGGGAGAGGTAGCATGTCCATAATAATTGTATATATGCATGTGTATGTTGACAGTAAACTATACCCGTTTATCATCAACCTACCCTAGGTCATTAAATAATACTGACATTCATTTTTCAATGTAGGCTATGAACATTTTTCTTGTCACAAGAAAAATGTTCATAGCCGACATTGAAAAATGTACATGGCATGAAGGATCATCATAAAGTAATATATACATGGATGTATTACGGCCATATATTATGCATGGACATCATGCTATGACCACATGGTCTACATGGACGTCGTGCTGCGACCATGTTCTACATGGGCGTGCTATGGCCATACGTTCTACATGGGCATTTTGTTATGTTTGTTTGTTTGTTTATTAGTGTTTAACGGCCTATCAACAGCTAAGGTCATGTAAGGCCGGGCAAACGGGTTCGATCCCATTTTAACCTGCTGCATTGGGGGGAAAATCCCAAAATCAGAACGGAATATTTACATCAAGAACAAATATATTCAGTCCTGAAAATAGAATAACCTGACCTGGTGCCAGGTCCATACCACACCAAGTCACTTGGCCCCTTCCCCTAAAATATGATTACGAATAATCGTAATACTCACATAAGGGGTATAACCAGATTCAACTGTCACATACAAAATGCCAAAGACGTATGTGAGGGCCAAACCAGGTCTCCAGTAGGAATTCCGGTAAGGATGAACCCCGATCGTTAAATTACCCATCGCATGCTCCCACCTGCCACCCACCATTATGTTATGGCCATATGTTTCACATGGACATCATGCCATGGCGATGTGGTATATGGACACCATGTTAAATAGATATGTTCTACATAGGAAACATACTATGGCCATAAGTCCTACATGGACATGTTATGGTCATATATTATGCATTGACATCATGTTATGATCACATGTTCTACATGAACATCATGTTATGTAATGACCATATGTCCTACACGGACATTAGGTCATAGTCATGTTATATATGGGCGCCATGTTATAGCCAGATGTTATACATAAATATCATATACTATGACCGCAAGTTCTACATGATAATGTTATGGGCATATAATTCCAGCACAAAAATATTTACACAATTCTCTAACATTTGATTTGCAAGTCTCTGTCCAAAATTTATATCCCAGTAAACTCCCATGCCGAACTACTTTCCGTAACCGTGAGGCGCAGTTAAAATAATTTCTTAAGAAAACGGAAAATAAACACATTTTCTTGATGAATTTATTTAAAATGCTGGAATTATAAAGAATGAATGGCCTTTTTGTGGAATTTATCGGGGATATAAACTTGGAAAATTCGCGGGAATACTGGACGAAGGCCGGAAGGCTTTTCCAAGTTTATACCCCGATAAATTCCACAAAAAGGCCATTCATTCTTATAATGTTACTAAGTATTTAAAAAATTATTCCACGAGATCCGGATTATTTTTTTTATTTGAAAAGACATACTTGGCAATATATTATCAAAAGTTTATGTAATATCATTCAACAGTGTTTTTGCAATATTTTTTTCAACTTTATTGCGATTTTTGTACAAAATCACCACTTTTTTCCTATCCTCTGATTGTTGGTGATTTTTTTTCTGCTGATTAGCATATTGTCCTCGAATTATTGGCAATAATGGTGGTTGTGTTACAGAGACTTGTGGGTCGGCTGAATTTTTCACTTAAATGCCCTGGCCTATACATAGTCACAAATGTCTCCATTTTCAAGTTCATTGCACTCTATGATGGACAGAATTAACAAACAGAACACATCACTGCAATATTCATGGATGTTTATTTATGTTAACCATGGGCTAACAGGGATAGAGATAATTCTAATAATAAAAACAAAACAATAGCTATGATGGTATAGGAGTGATTCAATTCACATACCGCTAACCCAACACCAAACACACCAGCCAGAATCAAAGATTTGTCACCCACCATGACGTAGAGGGGATAATTCACGACCAGTGTAGCCCCTGATCAGACTGCACATCCGTGCAGGCTGATCAGGGCCTACACTGGTTGCTACTGACTTCGGCAAACATTCATATATTTAATTAAAATTTTGGATCGGAATCCGGCAGAATAAGTAAGCAACCTGTCTAGGAGCTACACTGGCCAAACACTCAATTATCCCCATTGCTGTCATGACGAGTCATATTTGGATGGATATTTTGGAGTATAGTCATTCATTCATAAAATGTACCACTTTTGCTTTTAAATTTCTCGCACGCCATTTCCCCTGTATGTATATCTCTATAAAAGCAGAACATGCACACACATATAACAGGTGCCTACAGCATGTGGGTGTAAGGACAGAGCCATTCCCCACAGGTTTTTCCTGGACCCCAAACTTGGCAGTAACCCACAACATGTGAAGTACATATTCACAGTATGTCAAATTGTCAATGTTGTTTTCTCAAGCTTCTTTTATTTCTCAACGAAAAAACAAGATGTTACTGCGAAGGTCAAATTTGGTTAGAAATGAAAATAAACATTTTTTTTTTGCATCAGCAAAAATGGTTACCACAAACCAATGTTTTCATATACATGTATACAAAGCATAAACAAATGGCGTTCTCGGAGAAATGGAAAAATGTTTATTTTAGTTCATGGGGTCGTATCACTAAACTAAATACGACTAAAATGTTTGTAAGTGCAAATTTAGGATTGTCTAGAAATTTCAATTGATGGATTTACATTTATTGAGCATAGGCTGCATATGCAGCCTATGCTCAATACATGTAAATCCAATAATTGTTTACAAGACAACGTTGTTAATGTGAAATTTACAGACTATCATAAGTTTTCAGTTACAAACATTTTAGTCGTACAAAGTTTAGTGAAACGGCCCCCAAGACAAACCTTGATAAAATACAATGCACAACCTTCATATACATAAAACTTAACTAGAAATTTGATTAAAATCACAGTATATACACATGCCAAGTAACTTCACTATATCACTGTACAGTAATATGTATACGGTTTCCAAAAGTCAAGTTTCACTCAATAATTGTAATAACTTTCCAGTCAATTTGGATTTTGTTTTACAAAGACTACATTTGTTTGTTTTCCACACCAGAATCACTTGGCCCCCTCCCAAAAGCAGTAGGATCAGTAATAATCTTACTACTTTTATAATGGGCAATAACCAAATTCAACTCCCAGGTAACACAAGAGCCAAAGATAAAAACTTACCAGAGGGCCAAATCAGGCAAATCGCGATTCCTATAAGGAGGAACCCTTAACGTTAATTTATGCCGTCATTTGTTTGATGTCAGAATGACACCACACACATTACTAATCATTGTATGTACATTTTACAACTCACATAGGTCGTTTAGTTATTACAATTATTGAGTGTTACCTTACATCTTCGACACCATATACAGTGGAACCTCTCTAAACCGGACACCAAGAATACACCTGTGATCTTATTATTGATTAGTTTCTTGGTCATTTGTCTTGGGTGATAATGTCTATTCGTGATAGCACACAATTATGGCTCAGAATGATTAAATGCCCGATTTACAGTGAAACCCCTCTAAGCCGTACACACTGGGGACCTCCCAGGGTGTCCGGTTTAGAGAGGTTTCACTGTACACATATGTGTATTTCGCTAACAGTGGAACGCCTTAGAAGAGTTTACACGTTTTATGCCTAGGGTCAAAACAAGACCACTTATCTACATGTATTTTACTTTTTCACAATAAATATTCATATTCAGTAGTTTTTTTATTGCAAAACTAACTTAAAACGCTATTAAAAATAACATCCATTGATACACAATGGATATACATATTGATAGCAGAAGACATTCATACCAAGTTACATACCGTTACATGTACGAGTATTAGTATCAAAGATAGACCAGGGGCCCATTTCACTAAACTTCGTACAACTAAAATGTTTGTAAGTGCAAATTCAGGATCGTCTGGAAATTTCAATTGATGGATTTACATTTATTGAGCATAGGCTGCATATGCAGCCTATGCTCAATGAATGTAAATCCAATAATTGTTTACAAGAAAACATGGTTAATGTGAAATTTACAGACTATCATAATTTTGCACTTACGAACCTTTTAGTCGTACAAGTTTAGTGAAACGGCCCCCAGACTTATAAATAGGTTACCGAACTTTGGAAAATCATGAGTAACTTCCCTTTCAACAACTGCCGGAGCATCCGTGATGTTAGAATTGGCGTAATTAGTTAGTTTAATGCTAAGTTGCTTAGTTTAAACTAACAATATTATGTATTGGGGTTTAACGGCCTATCAACAACTAAGGTCATTTAAGGCCGGGTCAATGGGTTTAGTACTAAATCCTATATATTACCTGTACAAGTACATGTACATGTTCAAGTACATGTACAAATGGGGGGAAATCCCAAAATTAGAACTGGATATTTACAATAAAAAAACTATATATCCAGCCCTGAAATCAGAATAATCCTGATCTGATGCCAGGTCCTCGCCACAGCAACAAACTGTGTCACGTCCAACGCCGATAATGTCCCGTAAATTGTTCTAAGGGAAGTTACTCATGATTTGAGACACGCCATGTGAATTTGTACCTTGTACCAGGTGATGTGCGATTTTTCATAAAAAATATTTACAAAAGTCCCGACATTTTCCGTAAAAGACGTTGAAAGTTGATGAAACTTTCACAGCAAATGCGGAATAGAACTCTGCATCTCCTATGAAGATTTTGTCAACTTTCTACGTCATTTACACACAATCTCACAGTTTCGGTAAATATATTTCAGGAAAAGACATTTTCTGAAGTACAAAATCACATGGTGTGTCTCATTTTTCAGTAACCTATTTGTAAGACTGGTCCATATGGAAAATGAAAGTGTGAACTATGCTACAGATGACGGGACGGAAGGACACACTATATACCGGCCCACAGCGTGCAGCCACATACACATATGAGACACGCCATGGGATTTTGTACCTTCGGACATCTGCGTAATTTCATTGAACACAATTTACAATATTTATCATAAATTAGGTCGAAAGTTGACAAAATTTCCAGAGTACATGCGGAATGTACTCTGAAAATTTTGTCACCTTCTAACACCATTTACGGAAAATATTGTAAATGTTGTAAAAGAATTTCATGAAATTACGCAGATTTCCGAAGGTACAAAATCCCATGGAGTTTTTCATATGGGATTACGGTACTTACCTCTCACGGAGAAAAAGGTGTATTCAGGTTGCATGGGTACATGTGGCTGTGACTGGAGAAATGGTACTGTCTCATTGAATGCATGACGAACAGTGCAGATCCTGATCAGACTGTGCGGATGCACATGCTGATCTGGATCTTCACTGGTCGCATGTGGCTGTGACTGGAGAAATGGTGCTTATGGGATATGTGACCAGTGTAGCTCCTGATCATGTAGAACACTCCTATAAGTCTGATAATGTTTGTTTGTTTAATGGTGTTTAACGGCCTATCAACAGCTAAGGTCATTTAAAGCCGGGCCAACGGGTTCAATCCCGCATTCAACCTGCTACATTGGGGGGAAAATTCCAAAGTCAGAATGGGATATTTACAGTATGATAATGATCTATATTGCTTGCTAGAAGCACGACACATGTTTGATTGATGGAATGACAAACAGTGGAGATCCCGATCAGACTGTGCGGATGTGTTTCATCAATGAAACACCTGTCATGCTTCTAACAAGCAACCAGAAGATCATAATCAGCCTACATGACTGCCTGTCCATTCGTGCATTCTGATCAGGGTCTACACGTAATAGTTATAGTTCATCTATTGAATTTTTAATAAATTAATGTCATAGCAAGCGAGAAATGAATTTATTAAAAATTCAATATGTGAACTATAACATACTTACTGTTTACCTGCCCACTCGTGAAGCTCCGCCCCGAAACGTGATTTTGAATCGCTATACTAGTATGTGATTGGCGGTGTGACACGTAGTGAGCGCGTGTGTGGGCGGTAATATGCTTGTGTCATGTGAACTGATGGCAGCAATGCGTACAATCAGCTCTAAATATAGCGGCTGAACATTTAATGATTAATTTAATAGATATTGGCGAAAGCGTCGCAATATGTGATTAATTGAGACAAAATGCTGTTTGTTATGGAGTCTGTGAAATGCAAAATGTGCATCTAACCAACATCATAGATCTTCTTCGGCCTGCAGTATACAATTTTGGTCGGCATGGGGGCGAGGGTATAAACATCAAATCCATATCATTATACAGGTATCTGGCATTAACTAATGATACACGATACAATAGAGCGTCATTTCTACTAATAATCCACTAAAACCGCATGATTGCATGACTTATAATACAAATGAATACAAAACTGTCTCAATGAATCGAAACTACCCCCCAAAACCCTGTAATGTGCACAGATACATATATGTATGCCTATATGGAATGTGTTGATAATATTCCATTCCGTTTGGAACACATGTGATACAGGGATCTCCAAGGTACGTAGCTCATCCTAACCCTTACTACGCTGAATTAAATGTTGTCGTCTGCTGGAAATGTTTTATTTTCAATATTTCTCGACAAAAACCTGGTTTTGACAGCTCATGAGAATCGTCTCCAGTGGAGACGATTCTCATGTGCTGTCAAAACCATTTTTTTAAGAATTAAAGCAAAAATTAAAAACAGCAGACGGCAATTTCCGTCAACAGCGTAGGAAGGGCAAATGTCATATGCACATTATGTTATGAATTATTTCAAAATTGTTATATTTCTGGATAATTCTTCAGTTATTGACCACAACTGATTTCTTCCTGCTGCCAAGCCACCTACAATATTTAACCCTTAGAAGACGGGAACCGAAAATTGTCGTCTGCTGCCGTTTTTTATTTTGTAGTGTCTCTAAATAAAAACATGGTTTGGCAGCATTTTAGAATCATTTCCATTGCAAATGATTCTAAAGTGCTGTCAAAGCAAGTTTTTGTATTAGAAAAATGGAAAATAAAAAATAAACAGCAGACGACAAATTTTAATTCAGCACTGTAAGGGTTAAAACATAAATGTTATTAAGTAAGAGCATTTGGATGAAATGATAAAAACTACATATTACACGGGTATAAAAATTCAGAACAATTGGCGAACCCAACCATTTGCTAAATTTAACATCACAATGAATAGTATTGTCTACAAGATGAGAAGGCATGGTAATGTAAGTTGGGCAGGCAGATACAGACATTTGCACAGCCCAGTTACATCACTCACAGACTGTATATACATCACTACTTGACTGGAAAGTTACATTTCGGCCTGGCCCTGGTATTACCTCCCTTAACACATCGCCGTTTTTTGGCCGATATCGATTTAGGAAAATGCAATATTTTCCACAAATAGGACGGGCGAACTGGTTCCATCCCGCATTTAACCTGTGGCATGAGCTCTGAATGTTCAATGTTATTTATGGGACGCACAACCAATTTTCTGAATCAATATCGGCAAAACCTCGCTCTACGACACGGGAGGTAACTCACAAGCCGGCACGTGTATAAATACATCACTGGTAATGGGTATTTGTACATGGATGAACATATGTCAGAGACACGCCATGTGATTTTGTACCGGAGAACATGCGCAAATTTTCATGAAATATTCAGGATATTTTCTGTAAATGACGTTGAAAGATGATAAAATCTGCAGCATTTTATATGACAATTTCGTCAACTTTAGACGTGATTTACGGAAAATATCATAAATTTTGTAAATATTTTTACAGAATACCGCACATGTTCTTAGGTACAATCTCATATGTGTGTTTATTTGCATGTGAATATGGCATTGTCTAAGCATAATATTAATTGAGATTCACAGAGGGAAAGTACAGGAGATTGCCATGATGCCGTAAATGCGTTATATATAAATTACTTTATATGTGGCTGTGACTGGAAAATTGGCGCTTATGGGTTTTACAACCAGTGCAGATCCAGATCAGACTGTGCATCCGCACAGTCTGATCAGGATCTGTACTGTTTGCCATTCCATCAATGAAACACTATCATACTTCTAACAAGCAAACAAGATTGTTATCATGTTACAGGAGTGTACTATTTGATCAGGAGCTAGACTGGTCACAAAACCCATAAGCCCCATTTCTCCAGTCTCATCCATGATTTGTTTAAAAACTACAACAAAATCCATCGATTGACATTTGAGACATGAAGTAGAAGTTAAATTGTCATCTGCTGTTTGTGTTCAATTTTCCATTTTTCCAATTAAAAAACATGGTTTGACAAAACTTTAGAATCATTCTCATTGGAAATGATTCTTAAGTGCTGCCAGACCATGTTTTTATTTAGAACAGCGAAAAAATATTAAACAACAGCAGACGACAAATTTTGTTTCCAGCAGTCTAAGGGTTAATTGCTAGGTAACCATGGTTACATAATAAATTGTTAAGTGATCATACATATTTACATTCTATGTATTTTAAATGTGGATACGTGGTACAAGCGATGTTGCATACATTCATGGGAAAATACAATTTTTTATTAACCCGTACAGTGCTGAATTAAAACTTGTCGTTGTTTATTTTTTATTGTCCCTTTTTTTTATAAACCATGTTTTGACAGCACTTTAGAATCATTTCCAAAGGAAATGATTCTAAAGTGTTGTCAAACCATGTTTTTACTGAGAAAAAAGACAACACATAAATCAACAGCAGACGACAATTTATGTTTCCCGTGTTCTATTAAAGGGTTAACTAGGTGGTTCTATTCCCAGAAATCAAACTTTGGTCGTCATAGGAACGCCTAGCTGGATTCACAAGATATATGGATTTACGAGATATATGGATTTCCCTAAATATGTATATACAAATTTGTAGAAATAAATGCACGTAGTAAACGTTTACAAAAAGGATAACAACGTAAAATGCATTGCCCATTTAGTACACATGATAACAGATATACCGGTATATACCACCTATATAACAAGTAAATATAAATATCTGGAGAAAACACGGACTTTAGACTGTCGGAATTATTAACAATACATAAAACCAAAAGTAAAAGAGAATACTACAGTTAGATATCACTACATTGCATATCAAAGATGAAATGCTTGCTACACATGGCTTATATGTGGCTGTGACTGGATAAATGGGGCTGATGGGAACTATGACCAGTGTAGCCTGATAGCGATCTACATGTATATAGCTTGCGTTAAGCACGACAGGCGTTTCATTGATTGAATGGCGAACAGTGAAGATCCTGATCAGACTGTGCGGATGCACAGGCTGATCTGGATCTACACTGGTCGCAAAACCCATTTCTCCAGTCACAGGTACATATACTATAAAGAAAAGAGACAAATTGTGATCAGCTAAGACGTGATCAGTTTGTACAAGCACAGTCTGATCAGTTTGTACAAGCACAGTCTGATCAGTTTGTACAACCACAGTCTGATCAGTTTGTACAAGCACAGTCTGATCAGTTTGTACAACCACAGTCTGATCAGTTTGTACAACCACGTCTGATCAGTTTGTACAAGCACGTCTATATTTTGTCAAGACAATCTGATCAGTTTGTACAAGCACAGTCGATAGTTTGTACAACCACAGTTGATAGTTTGTACAAGTCTGATAGTTTGTACAACCCAGTGATCAGTTTGCACCCAGTCTGTAGTTTGTACAACCAGTCTGATCAGTTTGTCAACCAGTCTGATCAGTTTGTACAGCACAGTCTGATCGTTTGCACAACCACAGTCTGAAGTTTGTACCACGTTGATCATTTGTACAACCACGCTGCAGTTTGTCAACCACGTTGATCAGTTTGTACAACCACAGTCTGATCAGTTTGTACAACCACAGTCTGATCAGAGCGTAAACTGTTGGATACACAAGATAAGGCCACAAAGAAAGGATTTTGGTTCTCAGACGGAGCCTGTAGAAAGTGACGCGGGAGGATGGATTTTTTATGCCCCCCCCCCCCGGTCTCGGTAGAGCCGGAGGCATATAGTTTTTGGACTGTGTGTCTGTCTGTCCGTCTGTGTGTCCGTCCGGAAGTTTGTCACGGTTTCTCAATTCTGTCATAACTTCTATATCCCTCGACAGATTACTTTAATATTTAAATACATCATACTTATGGACGAATGCCACACATACATGCTGCACTTAATATGACCATGAACGTTTGACCTTCACAACTTTTTCACACATTAAGAAGTTTGCCAGAGTTTCTCAATTCTTTAATAACTTCTATATCCCTTAATGGATTAGTTAAATATTTCAATACATCATACTTGTGGACAAATACCACACATTCATTCTGCCCTTAATATTACCTCGACCTTTTGATCTTAATAACTGTGCTTATGAATACTTATCATTTTTGCTTTAAAGTTAACTTTGCCACAGTTTCTCTAATCTGCCACGGGGGCATTCGTGTGCCGACATGCCACATTTCTTGTATTTATTTTTTTTGTACGAGATCTACATCTCTGATTTTTTCAAGTCGCCAGATCTATTTTGCATGACTATTTAACATGTGGTTCACATATATGTATAACAAAGTTACTTTAATTTCTTTAGACATGAAAAATCAGCAGATTTTCATCAGACATGATTGGATTTAACATATTTTTGCATGACATGTTTTCGATCGATCATGTGGCGAATTGACATATGTTAATATTTATCCAGGATGATAAAAAGCTCTGACGCACAGAGATTTGTTTTTCTGAGAACCAAAGTACTTTTTTATGGCCCAATCATGTCTATAAACACCTGTACTCCTTTCAAGAGAACATACGTCTATCTCAATATTTGCAAACAGTGTAGAGCCGGATGAGGCCGTCTCATCAGGATCTGCACAGTTTGAGGACAGTTTCAACATTTAAGTCACCACTTAACTGATTTATAATGGAATGGTCGAAAAATCAACACAAAATAGTCCAGTCCAGTAACTCAGGGGTGAAAGGGTTAAAGAAACGGGGCCGTTTCACTAAACTTCGTACGACTAAAATGTTCGTAAATACAAATTTACGATAGTCTGGAAATTTTAACTGATGGATTTACATTTATTGAACATAGGATATTCAATAAATGTCAATCCAATAATTGTTTACAAGAAAATGTTATTAATGTCAAATTTACAGACTATCATAATTTTGCACTTACAAACATTTTAGTTGTACAAAGTTTAGTGAAACGAGCCCCCTGGTAGCTCACATATGAATTGTTTTCACGAGACAATACAAGGCCATGCTAGACCCACTATATCAGCTGGCAACCATTGTTGCTCACAACCAAATAAAGAAAGCATAAATATTACTCTTTTTATTACATTTTCGACCACATGGTCTTTATCAAAATAGTGTGAAACTGTATTATCAGTCCTATTTCAAATAGGACTGCCAACACAGTTTCACACTATTTCAAATAGGACTGCCAACACATTTACACAAAAGATTTCACAGTTTCACACTATTTCAAATAGGACTGCCAACACAGTTTCACACTATTTCAAATAGGACTGCCAACACAGTTTCACACTATTTTAAATAGGACTGCCAACAGTTTCACACTATTTTAAATAGGACTGCCAACACAGTTTCACACTATTTTAAACAGAACTGCCAATACAGTTTCACACTATTTTAAACAGGACTGCCAATACAGTTTCACACTATGTTGATAAAGACCATGTGATCGAAAATTTAATAAAAAGAGTGACTTTAAAACAATGTGTATTAAATGAGCTTCCCTTCGGAGGTTATTGGAAATTACATAACTATTATGTTATCAATAAAAATAAAATGTACATGATCTGACAAAAGCAGACTAACTAAATTTTCTATCAATGTTGGCTCAAACCAGCAGTGCATTCACCTCCTCTGATCGTATACAGTGTTTGCCATTCATTCAGCATATATAGGATCTTATATGAATGAGGATTTAATATATTTATTAAACAAGTATTTAGAGTTCATATGAAATGAGGCTATGCCGAGTTTCTTATAAAATCGGTCAACAACATTAACCCTTAGACCGCTATCTTATTTTTGTTGTCATCTGCTGTTTATTTTCTATTTTCCATTTTTATTATCAAAAACATGCTTTGACAGCACTTTCGAATAACATTGGAAATGATTCTGAAGTGCTGTCAAACCATGTTTTTATTGAGAAATAAGGCAAGATATAAAAGCAACAGCAGACGACAATCGTTGTGAGTTGCGGTCGTCAAAGGGTTAATAAATGTCAATTAAAATCATCACAAATGTTAGATACTATTTATTGAATAAGCACAGCACATGTACCGTTGCTGTACTGGTAAACTACTATTTTTTCTGCAGCACTGGAATTTTTTATATTTATTATACTGGTGCATTAGGATTTTAATACACTGCTTTTTTACACTGTGAAAGCCTATTTTATGCAAAAACATCCGTTAGACCTCGACCACCTAGAAAAAATATCAGCCACAGGTGGAAGACTCAGACCAGTGACACAAAAAAATGCCCATTACAAAAAAATCCATTACCCCACCCACTTGGTCTCATACAGTACTATCTTTTTTAATAGAAGATAGTAGTACTGTATGAGACCAAGTGGGTGGGGATTTTTGTAACAGGCATTTTTTGTATTAAAGAAGATAGTACTGTTTGAAACCAAGTGGGTGGGGTAACGGATTGTTTGTAATGGGCATTCTTTGTGTCACAGGTCCGAGTCTTCCACCTGTGATATCAGCCTGCATGAACGTAGCAGCAGATCCGGGTCTACACTGCATAGACATGACATACGAGTATATACTAGTTTTGTCTGATAGTATAATACGTCTCAGAAATACTCTATACAACAATTGGCAATAATAAATAAATGTAGCATGATTCACTTGTCTAACCATGATGATCTGTATCGCTGGGAGCTTAATACTTTACATTCATCTAATGTGAGACAGTTGGCTCTACAGGAAAGGAAAAATGAAATTTGTTTCTTCCAACAACAACATACACACATCAATTTGCAGGCTCCAAATGTGATGTGTCACATGGTATGTAGGATGTCTACGAACACAGGTCCACATCCCCCCCCCCCCTGTTCAGCCACAGAGTTTACATAGATCACAGTTTACCACCTGTTGGAGTCTGAATTTAAATGCCGTAAAACACAGGAAAGTGCATTTCGAAGAGCTCGAAAATAGGACAACCCCCTAGTTGCGAACGGTAACTCTTGCAAATGGTATAGACACTGTAACCTCAACATGGAATGGGTTCACAGAAAATATCCTTATTTCACCATGCTAATCTGCTGACAAACAATATAGATATAGAAAACACAGACATCGTAACATTAGCGGAGTGTTGTCTTGTGTTATATTGCCTTAATATGCACAATGTTGCACTATTGGATCTATTCAACTACATAGAGAAACTAAACTAAAATACTTTTTTCCAAATACAGTTCTGGCATTGCACATCTTTTATTATCACGGCAAATACACGCGACTGCATGTAATACTGGAAAATACTTCAAATATCGGATCAAATATACAGATTTCTTATTTTACCTTTCATTATGGATCTATTAATATATGTGATACCAAATTGGGCAAAATAATCCAACCAACATCCACGATTATAAAATATTTCTGAGCAGAATTAAATCTCGGCAAATAAAATTGGTTGATTTACGTATTTACATGATCAGGAATGTTCACGATAAAATGGCCAGGATTGTTTTTGTATTGATATACAGTGGAACCAAGAAAACACCTGTGATCTTATTTTTGATGAGTGTCTTGGTAATTTATCTCGGGTGATAATGTCTGTTATCGCAGAACACGCAGCTATGGCTCAGAATGATCAAATGCCTGATTTACAGTGAACCTCTCTAAACCGGACACCCTGGGGATCTCCCAGGGTGTCCGGTTTAGAGAGGTTTCACTGTACACGATCTATATGTCTGCAGTATTACACCGGCACATCTTCCAGAGAGATTTTACCAGCTGACCCTATATGATGTTTGTGACAAATGTAGCCCAAAATTACAACGCAAATGTGTTCCATTCTTATCTGAATGGCGTACAAGGTCATTAGAGCCAGTGTGGCCGTTAAATGCAAGCATCAATCAATCATTCTTATCTGGGCCTGCACTGTTCACTATGAGACACCATTACTGCGGCTAGTGAACATTGTTATAACTAATTTGATATTGATCTAGATCAACAGTTATCTAATATTTTTGCAATGTCCATTTTGTCTACCATTGGCCCATTTACTCGAACAGCATAATCACTAAAACAAACTCAGTCAGTGCATAAATAAAACATATTAAAGTGTAAATAAAACATAACATGGGTTCATCCGATTTGTCCTCACACAACTAAATGTGATGAGTGCGCGATGATGGAAATACGAAACTGGAATACTAAGGCAGTTGTAGAGTATGTCTGTAGAATGTTTGTTTGTTTGTTTGTTTATTGGTGTTTAACAGCCTATCAACAGCTAAGGTCATGTAAGGCCGGGCAAACGGGTTCGATCCCATTTTAACTGCTGCATTGAGGGGAAAATCCCAAAATCAGAACGGAATATTTACATTGAGAAAACATATATTCAGCCCTGAAATTAGAATAACCTGATCTGGTGCCAGGTCCATACCACACCAAAGTCACTTCCCCTAAAATAGGATTACGAATAATCGTAATACTCACATAAGGCGTATAACCAGATTCAACTGTCACATACAAAATGCCAAAGACGTATGTGAAGGCCAAACCAAGTCTCCAGTCGCAATTCCGGTAAGGCAGTAGAATGTACAAAGATATCATGTGATGATCTGCTGGCCAGATACACAATTGTCATGGAAACGGTGGTGTCTGTCACAATGTGGATCACAGGAGGAGTGAAAATTTAACCCTTACAATGTTTTTTTTAATTCTAATATTTCTCGGCAAAAACATGTTTTGGAAGCACATGAGAATCGTCTCCCATGTGTTGCCAATAAAAGTTGATGTTTAACTTAATTGAATCGTAATTGTAATGACATGTAAAGGTGGCCCTATGACTAAACTTCGTACAACTAAAATGTTCGCAAGTGCAAATTTAGGATTGATGGATTTACATTTATTGAGCATAGGCTGCATATGCAGCCTATGCTCAATAAATGTAAATCCAATAATTGTTTACAAGAAAACGTTGTTAATGTGCAATTTACAGACTATCATGATTTTGCACTTACGAACATGTTAGTCGTACAAAGTTTAGTGAAATGGCCCCCAGACTGCCAATGTTCAGGGTCTACGATATTCAGACATGGCCTAACCAACATCAGCCTGCACAGTAATGGTCTACACAGTTTGTGACAGCCGTACAATATCACGAAGGCCACGACCGTTCAACAGCCATCTCTACCAATGAAACAACCACAACAATATTAACCCTTACAATACTGAATTAAATATTGTCGTCTGCCGTTTATTTTTCATGTTCCATTTTTCTCATCAACAACATGGTTTGACAGTCATTTCCAATAGAAATTATTCTGAAGTGCTGTCAAACCATGTTTTTTATTGAGAAATAAGACAATATAATATAAAACAACAGCAGACGACAATTTTTGTTTCCGGTAGGATTAATATTTCTGTACACCGACTCGCCAGCAACACAACCACCAATGTGGCCATGACTGCTCAACAATGTGACAAACTAAGCAATATTAACCCTTAGATCGCTACACACAACAATTTCCGTCTGCTGTTGCTTTTATACCTTGGCTTATTTCTCAATAAAAACATGGTTTGACAGCACTTCAGAATCATTTCCAATGGAAATGATTCTGAAGTGCTGTCAAAGCATGTTGTATTTTATTCTAAAGTGCTGTCAAAGCATGTTTTTGATGATAAAAATCCAAAATAGAAAATAAACAGCAGACGACAAGAAATTAAGATAGCGGTGTAAGGGTTAAGATTTCTGTATACCGACTCACAAGCCACACAGAGTCCTGTACACCAACAGCCATAAAACTAACAATGTGGCCATGACTGCTAAAAAATGTGACAAACCCAGAAATATTAAGATTTCTGTACACAGACTCTATACAACTATCGATGTGGCGAGGTTCAAAGTGACTAAACCAGAAAATTGAGATTGCAGTACCACGATGGCCATAAACTACCGATATGGCCATGACTGTTCAATGGCCGACAATTTAACCCAGCAGCATTGAGATTCATGGGGGCCGTTACACTATACTTTGTACAACTAAAATGTTTGTAAGTGCAAAATTATGATAGTGTGTAAATTTCACATTAATAATGTTTTCTTGTAAACAATTATTGGATTTACATTTATTGAGCATAGGCTGCATATGCAGCCTATGCTCAATAAATGTAAATCCAGCAATTGAAATTTCCAGACGATCCTAAATTTGCTCTTACAAATAGTTTAGTGAAACAGGCCCCAATACACTGATGCCTGTACAACTACCAATGTGGTGAGGTTCAATGTGACAAACTACCGATGTGGCGAGGTTCACGATTTCCGAATCATGTGCTCCTCGAGATGCCGACACTCGGACTTCAACTTGACAAATTCCTTGGCGACCTCGTCGTTCGTCCGTTGAGACAGAATCCTCAGGATGGTCCAGCCGGTCTCGTCGAGCTGTACGCGGCGCCCCAGGGAGCACCAGCACGCACAGCTTCCCTGCTCCACGATGTCCCGGAGCTGCATCACCGCGACGCCGATCAGCCGATCCTCCCGCGCGAAACAGTAGTCCTTCACACAGATGTGTAGCTCGTACGAGTTTGGCTCGTCCTCGTTCCCAAGGATACTGCAGAATGGAAGTGTTTACAAAATATAGCAATACGGTACAGCAAAGATACAGCAACTACTCTCTGTTTCCCAAAACCAGCCCAATTTTTACGGCCATATACACAATGCAAAAACAGTATTTTTATAGATAATATGAAATTTTATCAAAATTTAAGAATGAGCCTTCTTTTTATTTCGTGAAATTTGGTCAAATATTGATTTTATTACAAAAAATTGATTTGTCTATTGGAATTTAACATGGGGAAAAATGAGGTGGATGAGCTGTGGGAAGAGGCGGAAAACGAAAAAAATTGGAAATTGACTCCGAAACCTGGCTAGATAGCTTGGAAATGATCTAGCTAAGAAAACAAGTTAAATTTTGAAAATGGGTCTAGTATTTCTGAAATTCTAAGAATGTCCCCATGTTTAATCCCCATAGACCGGGATTTAACTATGGGGATTAAACATGGGGAAATTGTATTTTCGTAATAAAATCAATATTGGACCAAATTTCACAAAATAAAAAGGCTCATACTGAAATTTTGATAAAATTTAACATTATCTGAAGAAAAAAAAGTTTTTGCATATAATTTGGGCAGCTTTCGTGAAACAGACAGTAGGACCTTGCTCAGATGCAATCCAACTCTTGTTAGATTTAACAGAATCCAGCTTAAAGCACACAAATAATGAATCGTCTCTTTTCTTATAGATTCCACCAGTATTTGTTGCCGAGTATCAAGGCACACAGCATGAAATATGCAGTTGTGATTTGTGGCTGTGACTGGAGAAATGCTGCTTCTGGGTTTTGCGACCAGTGTAGATCCAGATCAGCCTGTGCATCCGCACAGTCTGATCAGGGTCTGCACTGTTCGCCATTCCATCAATAAAACACCCATCATGATTCTAGCAAGCAATACAGATCGTTATCAGGCTACAGGAGTGTGCTATTTGATCACAAATCCCATAAGCCCCATTTCTCAAGTCACAGCCACATGTTAGGCAGAAGATTTGCTGCTTGTTGCCCTAGTTGTCCTTAGTTGTTCTTAATATAAAACAGACAGATGAATAAATAGAAGGTGGCTAAATTAGCTCAGTACGTAGAGCGTCGGATTGCTAATGGTCGATTCGATGTGTCCTTGGGCAAGACAACTTTGTGCTAGCCTAGTCCTATCGGATGTTGACTTAAATAGTTGGTCCCCGACATGCAAGATCATCAAGCCAGTGCCGTCCTTAAATCAAAGCATTTACATTTAACAGAATGAATCTGCACACAGTATTTGAATGACGTTTGCACCCTACTTACAAATGGAAGGTCTCGTTGAACTTGGGCGACCAGTTGTTGCTCTTGGACTTGGTGGAATGTTTGCGTTTCTTGTCGCTCATGTGTGGGCCAATCATGTTCACCTCGACAAACGGCCGGAACATCCCCGTCGTCTGCCACTTCAGGTCGTTCGCTGCCACAACTGTAACAACAACAGTATAGTACATGTACATGTATGGTTGACCTGTCAAATTATCAGATTTCTGTAAACTTGCAATGAACCTGTAGCCTATTTCACCAATATTGTAAAGCATACTTACCTAGCAAAGCGTACTCTGAGGGAGTAACCATTTATTTCAGAAATGCATATAGAACTAATGACTGCATATATTTGATGATTAAAAGTATGCAGAATTATTATACTGAACGTATTACATTATCACAGCGAAAATGGCTGTGATAATGTAATAAATTCAGTATAATAATAAAAATTAATAAATTTATCCTTAAATTGAAAATTTCTCCCTCAAAGTGTACTTTATATAGTAAGAAAAGTATACTTTGCAATTTTGGTGAAATAGGCTGCAGGTCGTTGACCACCAGAACTGTATGTATGTAAACTTGGAGTCAAAAATGGCAAGTTGGGAGTGCTTTAGAATCGTCTTAATGAGACGATTCTAAAGGACTCCCGACTTGCCATTTTTGATGAAGAAATAACAAAATTTCACCCCGAGTTTGTCAGATTACGCACCTTAACTGGAGCACTGATATATGCGTGTTACTGAGGTACCGACTTACCCTTGACTGTGACTTTGTGTTCGCCGGTACCAGGATGAGTAAACAGGTCCACCTGTATAGACACCTCCCCGACCGCGTCTGCATGCGACGAGTGGTCCTGCGACGTCTGACTGCTCACGAACGTCTTGATCAGCGTGTCCGTCGTCTGGGTGTACAGCGACAGGGCATAGCGCAGGGACTGAAGCTCGGCACTCTTGTCCAGGAAGGTCTTCTTGAGACCCTGGCCGCCTGCATGGAAGTAGAGTTTGATCGCCTCGAGCGCCATATCCAGCACCGCACATTGTTTCGGGCTCAGGTTCTTCTCTGCCTCCTTAGACATGTCCTGTAGGGGGCGGGCAACATATTGTTATTTACGTATTTAATGGTGTTTAACAAAATGGCTGTGATAATGTAATAAAATCAGTATAACAAACATTATTAAATTTAACCTTAAATTGAAAATTGCTAGACAAGTATACTTTGCCATGTTGGTGAAATAGGCTACAGAACTGAATATTTAGTTCAGTATAACCTGCCGGCTGAGAAACGGGACCCGCTGAGTTACAACAATTGTAGGTCTCGGTGTTCGTATTGACCTTATATCAAGCTCGTTATCAGACATGTGTTATTGGTGCAAGAGAAATAGAAACACAATCATTTTCAAATGTATAGAACTAGTATTTCATACATGGTTACTCCTGGAAATATCAGTCTCTCTGCCTCCTGTAGGTAGCAAGTTTATGTACATAATTTAAACCAATCACAACTTTATTCATACAATGACTATCCGAATCAACCACTTTTACCATGGAACCAAACATTGCTGACATTTTAGTAACCCTCCACAAGTATTCCATGATAATGGTGATTAACCCTTACACCGTTATCTTAATTTTTTTGTCGTCTTTCGTTTTTTTATCTGCTGTTTATTTTCTATTTTCCATTTTTATCATCAAAAACATGCTTTGACAGCACTTTAGAATAATTGACAACATGCTTTGACAGCACTTGAGAATCATTTCCATTGGATGATTTCCATTGTGATGATTGGATTGGCAGGATTGGAAATGATTCTCAAGTGCTGTCAAACCATGTTTTTATTGTTCCATTGGAAATGATTCTCAAGTGCTGTCAAACCATGTTTCTATTGAGAAATAAGACAAGATATAAAAGCAACATCAGACGACAATTGTTGTGTGTAGCGGTCTAAGGGTTAATCAGAGGCTTCTATGGTGACACTGAACTATACTCGGGTGATCCCAACAATCATTATACAAGTATATGTCACTGAAGAAATGGGGCTTATGAAACTTGTGGCTGATCTGATTCCTGACCTGCTAGACTCAGTTCTCTTCAGAAATCTGTAGCCTATTTCATCAACATTGCAAAGTATACTTTACTAGCAAAGTATACTTTGAGGGAGTAATCATTTATTTTTCCTGAAATGCATTATTTCATATAGAACTAACAAATGCATATATTTCATGATTAAAAGTATGCAGAATTATTACACTGAATTTATTACATTATCACAGCCAAATTGGCTGTGATAATGTAATAAATTCAGTATAATAAAAATTAATAAATTTATCATAAAATTTAAAATTTCTCCCTCAAAGTATACTTTGCTACTAAAGTATACTTTGCAATGTTGATGAAATAGGCTACAGGTAAGGATCTACACTGTTTGATAGAAGCGTATTTGGTGTTCCACTGACTCAATGGTGAACAGTGTCAGGCCCGTACGTAGAGGGGGTGCAACGGGTGCGTACACACACCCCTTAACTCTTTCAACACCACAGGCATGTATAGTAAGTAGTATTGGCAAAAAATGTAGATCCAGATGAGCCGGCTCGTGATGAGCCGTCTCCTCAGGATCTGCACTTTTTGCTAGTAATTTTCATAATTTTGAGAACAAAAACACCCCATGTTCATAAATGGACTGGTCTGAAAATCATTTTGTGATGATTGGATTGGTTGCAAAATTAACATATCAAAATCCATTCCAGTTACTTAGGGATGAAAGGGTGAATCTGCTGAGGCCTGTCTGTGGATGTACAAAATAAATGTTTAGCCCTTCGCGCCGTTGATAACTCACCACCTAAATTAATTCCTGCGTACGGGCCAGAGTGCGTACTACAAGAAGAAAACGCAACAAGCCCAACTTCTCTAGTTCACGGGCGTTGCCAGCTTTTCAGTAGGGGGAGGGGGTGGGGGTGGGCGTGGGTGGGTATATTAACCTTAAGAGTCTCACAAATAGAGATACGAGCAAAAATAATTTTCTATTTTTGTCATTTTTAGTTTAAAAAATCATGTTGGCTCAAAAAGGGGGATCGTACGAACCCCCTGAACCCCCCCTGATGACGCCCTTGTAGTTACAGTGTATGTTGCTGATACATGAACACACTTGGAGTAACTTGTATTGAAGCAGTAGTGATTCTTTATGATAGATGTGACACAGATCAACCCTTAGAATGCTGAACATGAAAACTGCCGTCTGTTGTTGCTTTATATTTTGTCTTCTTTCTCAATAAAAACACGGTTTGACAGCACTTCCCGTTGGAAATGATTCTGAAGTACTGTCAAATCATGTTTTTGATGAGAAAAATGGAACAGAAAATAAACAGCAGATGACAAATATTTTTCCAGCCATGTAAGGGTTAAAACAGGTACAGCAAATTAAGCACAATTAAGCTAACACCTACAGTCACCGGAAATGAAATGCAAACACTAAAACTGTTACCGTAATGACATCAAGTGTAAACTCACAAGTGAAAATCTTGCTAAAGTACAAAGCATAATTATAATTCTGAAACTATGATGACACCTGAAGATCCATTAAAAGTAGATTATAGCACCTTACCTGTATTCGGCTTCTTGACAAAGTCAGGTGTATAAAATGTTTTCACTGTATCAATGTGATAGTGCTCCGTAAGCTTTCGAATCTGACATAAATTGTATAGTTTGCATATCATATTGTTCCAGACAAACCAGATATATTCTGGACATGCTTAATTCTGAATGCAAGAGTACAGTACACGAGTACAGAAGAGTACAGAAATGCTTCATAATTTGGGTCATGAGTTCCTGAAATAGACAGCAAGCATCTGGTACGTTCCAAATAAAGTTTGTGGACATACATGCGCACATTGAAACAAGCGATAAACATCAAACAATGTGTAATGAAACCAATGTTGTGTAGGAAAATAGCTATGGATTACATAGAATACATAGGTGCAAAGTAAATACAAACTATACAACATATGTGGAGATTTAACAACAAATAAACATTTAAGCACCTGGCAGCACCAATTAGTGAGACCTTAAACTATGTCATTGTTAATTTATGCACACCTTCTTGGCTGGCCGACTAATAATTTAAGATGATCTCACTAATTTGCTGTCAAGCTTTGGAAGAAATGGGTCTTTTGGCTTCAAATTTATGAATACATACAGTAGATCAGTAACCTGCTTAGTATGTTATACAGGCAGGTATCTACCAAAAACATAGGTAGTTTCTTGGTCAGATATTGATGATTGAGATTGCTTTAAGACAGTTCAACTTGCCAGGTGAAACTGGATAATAATTAACATGACACTACACTATTACCCAGTCATCCAAGACCCATTTCCTCAATTTATCAGGTAACGAGCGTTGTTATTGGCCGAATACGTACTCACTGCTAACATATCGCTGTATCAGGTATTGACCCGATATGAATATCTGGGCGACAACAAATTGAAAACTAAACTGACGTTTCACTGGTCGAACGGTGTCACATGACGTTACCAAATGACATCAATGGAATGACGCCATGGAAACAAGCCCGGGTTCTTTTCAACGGAAATAAGATAATAATTGTTCATTCTGTAGCTTAAAACGTTACCTGATAAATAAAATACCATGGTAGTGTATTTTGATATCAACTTTATCAGGCTCGGCTGGGAAACAGTAGGAATTCTGAGGCGAGCCTCGGAATTCCTACTTGTTTCCTAGCCTTGCCTGATAAACTTGATATAAAAAAACATTAGCCTGGTATTCTCCATATCTATAGCTAGGTACGACAGAAGCGACGATTGTATGCAATATCCACCTGTATCATGGGAACGTTCATGGGCATTTGGCTAACATGGTTGAGAAAGAGTCGCGAGACATCTTCTATCTTCGCTTGAGCACCTCCAGGTAGGGGAATAAGCTGAAACAACGAGCCACCCGATTGGCTGATTGGTTGGTTACAAGGTCAAGGGTCAATGTCACTGCTGCTTCAGCATTGTGTTGACCTTTACTGTCCGTTTCTTTAGTGTTAATGAGCCAGGGAAGGAGAAAACATGCATTCTGATATTAGATCGGAATAATATTTGTGACGTACATTGTATATGTGACTCACAAAAACACCCAGTGGCATAATGAGTTTGTGATCAGTGTATTCCAAGGTCAGCCTGTGTTTCAATGCAATTAACTGAATTACATGTTACCTCTATTGGACACAAAATTTAAAATTAACATTTTGTCAGCTGCAGCCCATATTTGAACAATAAACATTATGAAAATCAAAAACGAAATTCGACTGTTTCCGGTGTCACAGTAAATTTATCATCAGCAGCAGCAATACTGACAGACAGTACAGTGAAGTCCGGCAGACATTGTTTTGTTTTAGTTTTGTTCACAATAGAAATACCGTTGAAAATCGTATATTTTATCATTTTCCCTTGGCTGAATAACACTTGCCTCTATTAAACTTCCATTAATGATTCTAATAGACGCCCGGGTCTTTATGGTATACAGAAATAGTCACGGCATACACTACAAGCCAATTAGCATATGCATGTTTTCTCCCCAAGTTGGCCCATCTGGGATAATTTATGTCCAGTGTCTCTCAGCAACCAGTATCAAGGTGCATGATCATGTGGTTACAACAACAACAACGTCGCACACTCCAAAGTAAGCATTATTTGATATTTTCCTTAATATGCAACGGATATTTATGAAATATGGCACAGCAAACGCGTTTTTATGAGCTGCTTTTGGTGGTCCAGGGAGTTCAGTACAGACTTATGTCGTATTTGCGAAGAATTCTTCGCAAAAAAGACAGAATTTTGGGCGAAAATACAGAGACCACCAAATGCAGCTTAACAAGACGCGTTTGATGCGCCATATTTCATCAAAATTCGTTTCGTAATAAGGACAATGTAAAAGATTACGTACTTTCAATTGGATGGATTCTGGAAGTTTCAGTACTTGTTGTTGTTGTTAGTACCACGTGATATCATACACCTTGAGTATGGGGCGAGCGGTGCAGCTAGCACTAGGTTGGGGGAAGCACGCACAAGGTGTAGGGGAGACAACTCACCACAGACACAAACACTGGTAGTCATTTCAGGGTAAATCAGATGTAGTATAAATAGTCCCATCTGTAGATATATACGGCAGCTGTATATATGACTAATATAGAGCACTCTAACAAATAGGTTACCAAACTTGACCAATCATGAGTAACATCCCTTAGAGTTACCAGTATTTTCGAAGAATCGTTGATAGATTCTGTTAGATGTGGCAGAATTTCTCAGTTTGAAGTTACGTTGTTTAACTTAACCCTTACACCGATATCCTAATTTTTTGTCGTCTGCTGTTTATTTTCTATTTTCCATTTTTATCATCAAAAACATGCTTTGACAGCACTTTAGAATAATTTACAACATGCTTTGACAGCACTTCAGAATCATTTCCATTGGTGCTGTCAAACATTTTTCCACCATTTCTAAGAATTACGAGTGCCCGCTATACAGATATATAATCATTTAGTAATATTTAGTTTACCGATAGTGACTCGCGGTGGTATCGGGCTATTTTCATATGCAAATGAGGCATGATATTTTTTAATTATTTATACTAATTAAATGTGTCACCTGAAAACAGATTATAAAGTATGATCATTGCACACCAAAAAAATAAATTCAGAGAATAAATAGTAATGTCCGTTAACATTTTAAGGAAACACGGTTATCGCCCCTGATGTGGGCATTTACGTCTAATATAAAATGTATAATAATGCCAATCAATATGTGGGGAAATGGTGAATGAATATTTATTTTGCCAGAAAATGTCAATCTACAGAATATACAAAACTATCTGTCTCCCTAAATTATAACCTTATGAGTGGGAATGTACGTTTAATTGGTGGAATTTGCCTGTTTGATGTCAAGTTGCTTACCCATTGCAGATGAGATACCATTAAAGTAGTATGAAATTTTCTAAAAAAAAATCCCTATTTTCCTCATTTGTTCTCGAAAGTATATGTTGTCACCACTCATTTGAACCATCTCTGTGAGACGGTTCACATGAGTGGTAACAACATGTACTTTTATTGAGAAATAAACAAGAAAATCAGGTTATTTTCAACAAAAGTTATTGTATCCTTAGATTTCAAACTGAAAAAACCCCGCCAATTCTAACGCATGGCCTGGAAGTTTCTCATAATTTTCCAAATTAACCAACCTACTTGAGACACGCCATGTGATTTTGTACATTCGGACATCTGCGTAATTTCATGAAATACGTTTACAAAATTTACAATATTTTCCGTAAATGGCGTCAAAAGTTGACAAAATTTTCAGAGTAGATCTACTCTGAAAATTTTGTCAACTTTTGACGCCATTTACGAAAAATATTGTAAATTTTGTAAACGTATTTCATGAAGTTACGCAGATGCCCGAAGGGACAAAATCATATGGTGTGTCTCATTTATCAGTCTGAGCTATATATATAGACATACAGGTGTATATTTACTATGTGTAAATCAGTGTTTGTGTCTGAGAGACGTGCCCATGCTGTCTGGCAACACTCCTATCAAAATACATAGTAAAAATGGGAGCACATCACAAACATGGCAACCAAAATGAAACCAGATTTAAACCTTCCTACGCCGTTGACGGAAAGTGCCGTCTGCTGTTTTTCATTTTTGCTTTAATTCTTAACAAAAAAATGGTTTTGACAGCACATGAGAATCGTCTCCACTGGAGACGATTCTCATGTGCTGTCAAAACCAGGTTTTTGTCGAGAAATATTGAAAATAAAACATTTCCAGCAGACGACAACATTTAATTCAGCGTAGTAAGGGTTAATTCATTGTGCATGTTATGGTTAACCAACAGCTCATATCTTGCGAATGCTTAGTTGTCAATAGTAAAACAAGGATATATACACTGTTTCAAGGTTTCAGATTAGCTGCTTTTTTAACCTATTATATTTGTATGAAATTCTGATCTACTTTTTTTCCACTTTTCTATTATTTGTCTAAAATTCAGTAACTTTTGTTAATTAACCTATAGACTGCTATCTTATTTTTTTTGTCGTTTGTTTTCTATTTTCCATTTTTAGCATCAAAAACATGCTTTGACAGCACTTTAGAATAAATTACAACATGCTTTGACAGCACTTCAGAATCATTTCCATTGGAAATGATTCTGAAGTGCTGTCAAACAATGTTTTTATTGAGAAATAAGGCAAGATATAAAAGCAACAGCAGACGACAATTGTTGTGAGTACCAGTCTAAGGGTTAACCATCAAAAGGCTGGAAACCAATAAGGCTGTATGCTGTTTCTTTCTTAGATATTTTATGTTTTGTCAGCACATGAAATCTCATATTAAAACTCATAAAAGACATGTTTTCCAGAGAAATAGTGACAATAAAATTCAATAGACAACAATGTTTGTTTCTCGAATAAGACGACTGTCTTTCATTCCAGCACTGTTGGTTAAAATTGATGCACATCTGAATTAGATCTGTAGCCGATTTCACCAAAATTGTAAAGTATACTTATCTAGCAAAGTATACTTTGAGGGAGAAATCTTCAATTTAAGGATAAATTTATTACTTTTTATTATACTGAATTTAATACATTATCACAGCCATTTTGCCTGTGATAATGTAATAAATTCAGCATAATAATTCTGCCCACTTTTAATCATTAAATATATGCAGTCATTAGTTCTATATGAAATAATGCATTTTGGGAAAAATAAATGATTACTCCCTCAAGGTATACTTTGCTAGATAAGTATACTTTGCAATTTTGATGAAATCGGCTACAGATCTCAAGATTTCAGTTGGCAAACACCACAGCTGGGTACACATGAACTGCAAGCTGACTGGGTCACCACGACAACACGGGTAGGTCATGTGACTTACAGCTGCAAACAAGAGAATCTTGGGTAAATACATTTCATCGTGAACTCGCTTAGCCGTTAGGGTTAAAAACTGAAACACAATAGATATTACAAGCACAGACATGGAATTTGTGATGACATACACAGATTTCATTGTTCAAACCTGTAAATGAAAGGAGCTGTATTTCAGATACAGTCGACACTCGTTACCTCAAACTCTCTTAACCTTTTGAACCCGAAAGCCCGCTATATCGGTTTATGCAAACAGTGCAGATCCAGATGAGCCGGCTCGTAACGAGCCGTCTCATCAGGTTCTGCACAGTTTGAAAGTAATTTTCATATTTTTGAGAAAAACAAATACCCCCTTTTTATAAATGGAATAGTCTGAAAATCATTTTGCGATGATTGGATTGGTTGCAAAACGAACATATCGCAGCCCATTCAGTTACTTAGGGTTGAAAGGGTTAAGTGAAACTACTGATAACTCAAAGTCAAATTCTCTGTCCCAAGTACATGTTTTCCTATATAAATAACTTTTGTTAACTAACAGTTTCGTTAACACAAAAGTATTTTTCTCAGTCCCCTTGACTTTGAGTAAACGAGTGTTGACTGTATGTCCAGAAAGTGAAAAACAATTACTGGTATTAACAAGAGTGCCTCTCATTTAAGCAGGGTCAAATACTGTATCATTTTCCCAAAATGTTTAATGAATGGTAACAACTTTAGAGTGTTTACAAATGTTTACTTTCATGGGAAACTGAAGACCATTTTGAAAACATATCTGGCCAGGATTAGGAAATGGGATGGGCGAGGCTCTGCCGAGCACATCCCATTTCCGTGCCACGCCAGATATTTTTCCCATTCACGGCACTAACCTACTATTCTATTTATCCCGTCAACACATAACAAGAGCTGTAGGAGAACAGCATAGCTCGACTACGAGGGTTGTCGATGTACACATAGCTTGACAAAGAAGGTGGCTGCGGCCTGCATAAAAACCTTAACCAAGGTTGACTAAAAACCTTAACCAAGGGAAATTAAGTAAGTAATTCAAGGTTAAATGTAGGTCAATGTCAGATATAGGTCATATAGGTCAGGGGTTATTGATGTACATCATAGAATGAAGTTTTCATATCAGGAGATAATTTTCCAAGTGGTTTCTGTAGGCCCAGGAGTATTCCATATACAAGCTTGACTAAAAACCGTAACCAAGGGGAAATAACTAAGTAATCCAAGGATAAAAGTAGGTCAAGGTCAAATATAGGTCAGGGATTATTGATGTACATCACTAGGAGATGAAGTTGTCCAAGTATGGTTGATGTAGGCCCAGGAGTATTCCATATACAAGCTTGACTATAAAGATTAACCAAGTAATTCAAGGTTAAATGTAGGTGAAGGTAAAATAAAGGTCAGGGGTTATTGATGTACATCCCTATGAGAAAAAGTTATCCAAGTATGGTGTCTGGATGCACAATAGTATTCCATGTACAAGCTTGATTAAAAACGTTAACCAAGGTTGACTAAAAACGTTAACCAAGGGGAATTAAGTAAGTAATTCAAGAGGAAATGTAGGTGAAGGTCAAATATAGATCAGGGGTTATTGATGTACATCACTAGGAGATGAAGTTGTCCCAAGTATGGTGGGTGTAGGGCCAGTAGTATTCCATATACAAGCTTGACTAAAAACCTTAACCAAGGGGAATTAAGTAAGTAATTCAAGAGGAAATGTAGGTCAAGGTCAAATATAGATCAGGGGTTATTGATGTACATCCCTATGAGAAAAGGTTGTCCAAGTATGGTGTCTATATGCACAATAGTGTTCCATGTACAAGCTTGACTAAAAACCTTAACCATGGTTGACTAAAAACCTTAACCAAGGGGAATTAACTAAGTAATTCAAGAGGACATGTAGGTGAAGGTAAAATATAGATCAGGGGTTATTGATGTGCATCACTAGGAGAGTTGTCCAAGTATGGTGGGTGTAGGGCCAGTAGTATTGCATATACAAGCTTGACTAAAAACCTTAACCAAGGTTGATGAAAAACCTTAACCAAGGGGAATTAACTAAGTAATTCAAGAGGAAATGTAGGTCAAGGTCAAATATAGATCAGGGGTTATTGATGTACATCACTAGGAGATGAAGTTTTCCAAGTATGGTGGGTGTAGGGCCACCAGTAGTATTCAATATACAAGGTTGACTAAAAACCTTAACCAAGGCGTGACGGTGACGCTGACGCCGACGCCGGGGTGACAACATAAGCTCTACTTATTCTTCGAATAGTCGAGCTAAAAATGGCGTTAAAATGCAAAAAAATAACCCCAGCCACCGCACATATTCATACGCAGTGATTAGGTCGTATTGACAGGATATCAAAAACATTTTACGGCAAATATGCACTGTGTTGACGGGATACAGACCAATCCCGTCGTTGGGCACAAATCGCTGGTTATTCTTCAGCAAATGGAAGCTAAAATCAACCACCTGTTTCCATGGTTATGAACATTCAAGAGCCTGTACTCCAAACTGTTACTAAAAATCAAGCTGTCTGATTGGTTGCAGTTGAGCAAAGCTCAGTCTCAACCTTTAAACTTTGCTCAGTCTCACCCTTTAAACCAGCAAGATTTTGAGTATGAGATTTGGGTAAGAGCTCCAGACTTTTTATAAACACAAACCCTGATTTAGCCCACCAACATTGTAATACTTCGAGCAAGATTTGCCCGCATGTACGAGAAGCTAATCCATGATCTTTAGCGAGCAGAGGACCGTTTCACTAAATTTCGTACGACTAAAATGTTCGTAAGTGCAAATTTAGGATAGTCTGGCAATTGATGGATTTACATTTATTGAGCATAGGCTGCAAATGCAGCCTATGCTCAATAAATGTAAATCCATCAATCCATCAATTGAAATTTTCAGATGATCCTAAATTTGCAATTAAGAACATTTTAGTCGTACAAAGTTTAGTGAAATGGGCCCCAGATTGTCGATCGTACATTCAGATAAACATGCTCTAATAATTTATCTCATGCCAATATCTGATTTATGTCTAGTTCTAATAAAACACGGGTAGAAACTCAGAACCAATGGGTAAAAGTACGATAAGAATCAGATACACTCTGAAGAAGTCTTATGTATGAGTTTGAATATATTAGATAACCACAATGACACTGATGGCATGGATCAATGTTGGTGAAGCCAGTCTGGTCTGGTGCTTGCTACCCTAGCCCATGTGTGACCTCACTATGTCAAGGTCACACCACCCACACCCATAGCTGTTAGTGGAGCAGTTAGTTAAACACCTCAACCAAAGCAGAGACTATGTGATACACCATAATAATGGCGCAAGGTGATATTTGACCAGTGTAGCTCCAGATCAACTGGCACAGTTCTACAGTGATGTAAGGATCGACACTGTTTCACATTACAGATTAGGTAAATGGTGATGTGGATCCTGATCCAAAAGCCTGATTGAAATTTACACTGGTCACATACTTATCTGGTGCCTTCTAACCATGGTATGGTATATCACATGACTGCTACAGAGATCAGAGATTATCGATAAACCTTTCAACCTTACAGACCCCATAAAGTCACTGTTGGCAAACACTGTAGATCCAGATGAGCCGGCTCGTAACGACCCGTCTCATCAGGATCTGCGGTGTCACTATTATTTGGAAACAAAATAATACCCCCATATTTAGTAATTTAATAGTCCAAAATTAGCAAGAACTGACCACATATAAGAGAGGTGACAGAGTTAATGGCAGTGAGTACTGCATGTGGAAGACTCGGACCTAGGACCCAATACTTGGCTCATTTTGAAAACGTTACCCCACCCATCCACCTATTTGCATACACTATACATTACAGCCTTTTCCAAAGGCTGTAATGTATAGTGTATAATGTATAATGTTGGGTGGGTGGGGTAACGTTTTTCAAATGAGCCAAGTATTGGGTCCTAGGTCTGAGTCTTCCACCTGTGGTGAGTACCATTGACTTTGCAGTAGTGTATTAGTATAGTTTTCAATTCAATTGTTCACAGTGAATATCTTGTATTTAATTTTGTGCTGAATTTGTCAATGGAAATTGTAGTTTGTCACGCTGTTTGCAGTACACGGCATGTATTTATGAACCATGTGTTGGTCAGGACCGTCACATCTATAACATGTGAACCAGTTACACAATCAGCGGTCGTGGCACCCAGAATTTCTGATCACTGTTGCACCCCACCAGTAAATGAGTAGTTAGATGTACATTTGTATTATGTTGCACCCCACCACCTATAGCTGTATTATGGGGATTATACAAGCGGAGAGAGATATCAGGTCGCCTACCTTATCATCACCCGCCTGTCAATGGACATGGTCATATAGAGACATCATCACAAACAGACATGATCTTATACAGACATACTGTCTGTTTCACCAAACCTAGGCAAATTTTACGGCTATATAAATAAAAAAAAAATTGACAATATTAAATTATAGCAAAATTTAGGAGTGAGCCTTCTTTTTATTTCGTGAAATTTGGTGAAGATGTGACATGAAGTCCCAGAGATATGACGTCACTAATGATGTCAAATGCATACGTTTTCAAGTGATTTTAGAAAGAGTGGACACCGGTCTCTTTCTTAATTACGCTTACAAATTGCTTAAGCTTATGCATCATGGTGGACATCATGACTGCAAAACACACAAACTTATTTTGCAGTCTGAGTTACATCACTGAATGGCAGTGGAAGCTCTCTACACCGTACACCCTCGAGACCTCCTGGTGGGGACATCCCAGGATGTCTGGTTTAGAGAAGTTCCACTATATAATTATTATAAAACATTTGCTACATATTGGTTGATATGGCAATGTCGTACCTGTCGTGGGTCAGAGAGTGGCGGCAAGACAACAGTCTTCTCCATTGTATACATCACTATCCGCCACAATTCCTGCAATAAACACAGAGCACAGGGTCACGATAGTATCGTGAAATGAAAGAATACACACATTGGCTGTTTACATATAACAATTTCTTCTACTTCTCAGCGATACCAGTAGCCTATTTCACCAAAATTGCAAAGTATACTTATCTAGCAAAGTGCACAGGTGGAAGACTCGGACCTATGACACCAACAAAATGCCTATTAAAAAAAATCCCATTACCCCACCCACTTGGTCTCGTACAGTACATAACGTTAATTCAAGGTGAGCATAAATAGCGCTATTATAGAAAGAGCGCTCTTTTTTCCGGCTCGCACAAACACAATAAACATCGATTAAATGTATGAAATATGTCTCTGGCAATCGATAAAGGTATTAGGTGTGTGAATATACTCACTTCAAATCAAACGCTGTTTCAAGTATTTATTGAGTTATTCGCGTTTTGATTACCCCATCCAAAGCGAAAGTTGCGTGTACGAAAGAATCTCACACAGAATCGGAGGCCGTCCGGCTGGATTATCGGTCATATTTGGCCGATAGCTGATCGCCAGCTCAAACTAAAGTCGTGCACCATGATCATATACATTAGAGACTCCAACCATACAAAGTTCGTCCAATTGTGATCGTTCGCCGATCTAAAAAACACTTTTTTCTAATTTTATTGACTTTCTTTCATGATTCGTCGTACTATCAGATTATGTCTTCCGGAAACCCTGAAAAGGGAAAGTCCTCGCGTCTATTTTTAGGTTTAACCAATCAGAGATGTTCTTACATAGACGCTTCGTGGTTGTATTATGGAAGATAGTGCATTGACCCAGTTCCAGATAATGAACGAAATTATAGAAAAAAGTGTTTTTTAGATTGGCGAACGATCACAATTGGACGAACTTTGTATGGTTGGAGTCTCTAATGTATATGATCATGGTGCACGACTTTAGTTTGAGCTGGCGATCAGCTATCGGCCAAATATGACCGATAATCCAGCCGGACGGCCTCCGATTCTGTGTGAGATTCTTTCGTACACGCAACTTTCGCTTTGGATGGGGTAATCAAAACGCGAATAACTCAATAAATACTTGAAACAGCGATTTGAAGTGAGTATATTCACACACCTAATGCCTTTATCGATTGCCAGAGACATATTTCATACATTTAATCGATGTTTATTGTGTTTGTGCGAGCCGGAAAAAAGAGGGCTCTTTCTATAATAGCGCTATTTATGCTCACCTTGAATTAACGTTATGTACTGTACGAGACCAAGTGGGTGGGGTAATGGGATTTTTTTTAATAGGCATTTTTTTGGTGTCATAGGTCCGAGTCTTCCACCTGTGGCAAAGTGTACTTTGAGGGAGTAACCATTTATTTTTCCGGAAATGCATTATTTCATATAGAACTAACAACTGCATATATCTGATGATTAAAAGTTAGTATGCAGAATTATTATACTGAATTTATTACATTATCACAGCCAAAATGGCTGTGATAATGTAACAAATTCAGTGTAATAAAAATTAATACATTTATCCTTAAATTGAAAATTTCTCCCTCAAAGTGTACTTAACAAGATAAGTATACTTTGCAATTTTGGTGAAATAGGCTACTGATGTTCCAGGCTCATAGTTGTTAAAAAATAAAGTTTGAACAAGGATGAAAATACGTAAAATGTCTTGCGATACTAGTATTCTCGTAATTTAAATTGGTACATTCATATGCTTATATTCCACATTCCTTACACACATGAGTCAGCAGCATCCTATAGAGTAAGGAGACATTGCATACACAACATAACATCTACTATTCAAACAGGTGAAACAATGGCATTGACATTTCTATCACATATTTGGTTAAACATTTCAAACGCTATCACACATTTGGTTAGACATTTCAAACGTTTTCACACATTTGATTAGACATTTCAAACGCTATCACACATTTCAAATGCTATCACACATTTGGTTAGACATTTCAAACGCTATTACACATTTCAAATGCTTTCACATATTTGGTTAGACATTTCAAACGCTATCACACATTTCAAACGCTATCACACATTTGGTTAGACATTTCAAATGCTATCAAACATTTGGTTAGACATTTCAAATGCTATCAAACATGAGGGTTAGAGAACAAATACAGTTGTTACGGCTGTACCTACCTTGAGCAATCGTTTAAGAACAGTCTTTTCACAAACTTGAGCAAACATGGACAGGCTGCATAAACAGAATAACATGCCGAGTTAGTGGATGTTCAAGCGCAAGTTATACAACTATACGAGGGGCAATGAGAAAGGTTTGCAAGTGGCATGGTATATATCTATTCAATAGCTACATCTTACTTAACATGTTTACAAGTTAAACTTACTATTAAAGATATGCTCACCACAATATCTGTCACTAGTTATGGATGCGTAAAGATTTCTGGAAACACACAATTTCTTGGTTTCCATTTTCTAGTTGTGTAACAAACGGTACACTAATGATGGTGACATTGGAGCAAGTTACGTCGCAGAAAGGTCCCTTTAAGTACTTTCCGTGGACGAGTGTCTCATGTTTACTTGGGTATATGCCCACTTGCAAAACTTTCTGACTGCCCCTCGAATCAAGCATATTAAACGTTTAGTCACGTACATGTGGACTGTTGGTTGACAGTGAGACAAAAAAGGACTTGACCGTACTTGAACCAACTGTACATCCTGGGGGGCATTTCACTAAACTTTGTACGACTAAAATGTTCGTAAGTACAGATTTAGAATAGTCTGTAAATTTCAATTGATGGATTTACATTTATTGAGCATAGGCTGCATATGCAGCCTATGCTCAATAAATGTAAATCCAATAATTGTTTACAAGAACACATTGCTAATGTGAAATTTACATAATTTTGCACTTACAAACATTTTAGTCGTTATAGAACCAACTGTATATCCTGATCCTGATGTCCATTCACAAACTCAGACTGAATTTGCCGACAACATTGATGCACATGATGTGACTAAATGGCAAACAATGTGGCACCAAATCAGACTGCGGATATACATGCTGATCTGGGACAACACTGGTCACAAGCACTATAAGGTTTGTTTTGTCAACAAAGGACGCAAAGATATTCCAGCACATGTTATGCAATTATATCAACCATAATCAAAGCTCCAGATACGGTGCGTATTGGCGCATTGATTATCAAAAGTGGGAGTACAAAATATGTACAGCAATGTGAAAATACGCATTGAGTTTCAAATTGAGTAGTGAAAATACTGTCATAAAGTTGAAAATTCACTTAGTTGAGCTGCAAAAAGCAGTGAATGTTTAAATTTGTTATATTTTTTTTATCATTTGTGCCCTATTTAGTAATTAAAAAAAATCAATAATCCATTTGTAAAAGTAAAATACGCAATGATTTTTAAATCAAGGGGTATAGTACGCTTTAGACACAAAGTTTATCTGGAGCTCTGCATAATATGTTATACAATCATACTAATCATGTGTTATACAATCATATCAAGCACAGTATGTTAGGAACCTCTCTAAACCAGACACCTTGGCACCCCATTGTGTTTAATTTAGTTGGGTTTCGCTGTAATTTATTATATTGCAATGTCTGTTCCCGACTGAAAATGACACAAATTGTTCATGGATCGCTTAGTTACAGTGGAACATCTCTAAACCGGACACCCTGGGAACCTCCCAGGGTGTCCGGTTTAGAGAGGTTTCACTGTATCTACATGGGCCTCCCGGACCATTTTCAAGCCTGTTGAAGCTGTCACCTACTTATGCACCAATGGCTGCTACTACCACCAGCAGGAAAGCGTGTCAGTTGAACATGCAAAGAATACCACATTGTTTTTGATTGACTATATGTGGCAGTGACTGGAGAAATTGGGCTTATGGGATTTGTGAGCAGTGTAGCTCCTGATCAAATGGCCTATAGCCTGATACTGTTGTATATTGCTTGTTAAAAGCACAGCGGGTGTTTCATTGATGGAATAGCGAACAGTGCAGATCCTGATCAGACTGTGCGGATGCACAGGCTGATCTGGATCTACACTGGTCACCAAGCCAATAAACTCAATTTCTCCAGCCACATTCACATATCATGATTGTGTATCAGACAAGGTTAGGGACACTCGTAAAAGTTCTGATGCTCGCCGAGCAATTCCAACCATCGTCTGAGTTGAGTGCAACTTGATGCCAAAAATGGAAACTTGGTATTCTATTTAGCATGTTTATGATAACAAAATTAACCGTGCACATTCAAGCTGCACATAGCAATATATTGTTATCAGGCAGATGTTAATGCTGTGAGCAGCAGTTGGTTCCACAACAAAAACAAAACCGGTATATGTTTATTTCTTAACCCTTAAAAGGCGGGAACCGAAAATTGACGTCTGCTGTTGTTTTATATTTTACATTCTTTCTCAATAAAAAACATGGCTTGACAGTACTTTAGAATCATTTCCATTGGAAATGATTCTAAAGTACTGTCAATTCATGTTTTTGATGAGAAAAATGCAAAATAAAACATAAACAGCAGACGGCAAAATTTAATTCAGCACTGTAAGGGTTAATCCCTGTATATGTTGAGGCAATATCAGTTGTTTGTTTGTTTGTTTGTCAGGGTTTAACGGCCTATCAACAGCTAAGGTCATTTAATGCTGGGAGAGGCAATATCAGATTAAGGTGGCCAGATTAGCTCAGTAGGGAGAGCGTGGGACTGCGGATCGGGAGCTCCCCATGTTCGATTCCCACCTCGACCTGCATCGAATGGCCGATTCGGCGTGTCCTTGGGCAAGACAACTTCGTGCTAGCCTAGTCCTATCGGATGGGGATTTAAATAGTCGGTCCCGACATGCATCGAGCCACTGCCATCGTTAAATCAAAGCAGTTAAAAATATCAGATCAATGGAACACACAGACATAGCAATCGACACATACATTTATCATCCAAAACTAGTCACAGCAAACTGATAATATTAATCAAACTGATCAAGATAGGCAAAACTATTATGGCATTAATCAGTGGCATAGTCATGGAGTGCAAGGGGTTCAAACACATCCCCTAAAATTTGGCCATATGCGCATTATAACACCATGCAATAGGATAGAATATGCAACCATTTTCAATAAATGTGGAAATTTTAGCTTGAAAATCCATCGAATGCAGGGAACTGAATGCAGAAATTGACAAAACTTCTTCATTTTCAGTGTAAAATTTGAGAATATGCTATTAAAAAATGTGTATATAATCACAAGTCACAGACCTGTGATATTAAACCTACTGAGCACGTTCTTCAAATTTGTAACTAAAATCAAGCAGTTTCATTGGTCAAGACTGAGCATAGCTCAGCCTCAACAATAAAACTTCTTGATTTTAAGTTTACTTGAGAAAATGCTCGAAAACCTGTACATATCAGGCTTGTGATATAAAACCTTCTGAACACGTTCAATCAAGCAGTGTCACATAATCACATGGACGAGTGAAAGTGAATGGGTTTGACCTCCCAGCAACACCTAAGGTCGTTGAGGGACAGGACCTCGGTTTCAAGTCTCATCTGAAAGACCAGTGGGATGGAAATACAATAAAATTATTTTTTATGCCTATGCCGGGGATTGAACTCGCAACTTCAGGTGGCCGTTTCACTAAACTTCGTACAACTAAAATGTTCATAAGTGCAAAATTAACAAGTAACATTAACAATGTGTTCTTGTAAACAATTATTAGATTTACATTCATTGAACACATATGCAGCCTATGTTCAATAAATGAAAATCCATCAAATGAAATTCCAGACGATTTTAAATTTGCACTTACGAACATTTTAATCGTACAAGCTTTAGTGAAATGGGCCTCTGGCATTGAAGTCCAGTGCTCTAACCTCTAGGACTCAACTGAGGTAATAGCAATAAAACCTCTGAGCAAGTTCTCAAAAATTTGCATCACAATCAAGCAGTTTGATTGGTCGAGATTGACCACAGATGGGATGATTGGGATGATTGTCAAAGCTCCAGTTAAGGTGCGTAATTTGACCAACTTGGGGTGAAATTTTGTTATTTCTTCATCAAAAATAGCAAGTTGGGAGTCCTTTAGAATCGTCTCATTGAGACGATTCTAAAGCACTCCCAACTTGCCATTTTTGATGGAGAAATAAGAAAATTACCTCCAAATTACGCACCTTAACTGGAGCTCTGGATGGTGTTTAACCCTTAGAAGGCGGGAACCGAAAACAGTCGTCTGCTGTTGGAACTTATTTTGTATTTTCTCTAAATAAAAACATGGTTTGGCAGCATTTTAGAATCATTTCCATTGGAAATGATTCTAAAGTGCTGTCAAACCATGTTTTTGATAAGAAAAATGGAAAGTAAAAAATAAACAGCAGACGACAAATTTTAATTCAGCACTGTAAGGGTTAAGAACATTATCAGAACGTTGTGTACAATGACATGCAGGATGACCGCATACAGCCTACCTGCCGTCTAGAAGATCCATAAGAGGTCGCAGCACCAAGTCAGACTCGTGCTGTATCGTGCTGCGCTGGCTCGGCTGTGACAGGGACACTTGACCTTGACCCTTGACCTTCGACAACAAGCCCCCTAACTCCAGAACACTTTGTTGAATCTGAGGCTCTAACGACTTGGCAAATATATTACTCAGTTCGTCTAGCACACCATTCAGTTTTTGTTGGAGTTCCTTAAGTAAGGTTGCGGCACTCGCGTCCAGTTTTTCCCCACCCATTGATTCAAACACCTTTTCTAGCTGAACCCGCAGCTGTTGGATGTTGTTCATCAGGATACACGCCTGTAATACACAAATATATGCCTGTAATACACAAATATATGCATGTAATACATGTAATACACAAATATATGCCTGTAATACACAAATATATGACTGTAATATACAGATACATACATTGATGTCGGACCTGCATGGGTAAAAACAACATCAGACTTTGTGCACTTTTTTCCATGTCACCACTGCCATTTGCTCTTTCATTTATGACCTAATTTTGACGATTTCTTATTTACAAAGAGAAAAACAGGAGCACTTGGTCGGCCTAAAGCCATGTATGCCCTGCCATATTGTACACATCATTAATTTTTCACAACATTCATTGAGGTTCATTATAGGAATGAATGGCCTTTTTGTGGAATTTATTGGGGTATAAACTTGGAAAAGTCGCGGGAATACTGGACGAAGGCCGGAAGGCCTCGTCCAGTATTCCCGCGACTTTTCCAAGTTTATATCCCCGATAAATTCCACAAAAAGGCCATTCATTCCTTATAATTCCAGCATTTGAATTAAATTCATCAAGAAAATGTGTTTATTTTCCGTTTTCTTAAGAATTATTTTAACTGCGCCTCACGGTTACGGAAAGTAGTTCGGCATGGGGGTTTACTGGGATATAAACTTTGGACAAAGATTTGCTACAGGCCAATCAAATGTTAAGGTATTGTGTAAATATTTGTGTGCTGGAATTATTAACACAAGAAACTTCAAGAAGAGCAACTTTACAAGATAGTTATCTTTTGTTTCAATCATTTTCACACATACCTATATATTTATGTTGATGTACATTATTATAGAGCAAAATATGTTTATACTAAATGAAACTTTTGAAACCTTTCCACATTAAAGACCTATATAGCGGTGTTTGCAAACAGTGTAGATCCAGATCGTCTCATCAGGATCTGTACTTTTGCAAGTGATTTTCATTTTTGAGCGAAAAAACACCTCCTTTTCATAAACGGATTAGTCTGAAAATCATTTAGTGACAATTGGAATGGCCAGAAAATGACCATATCAAAATCAATTCCAGTTGTTTATGGGTGAAAGGGTTAACCCTTACTACGCTGAATTAAATGTTGTCGTCTGCTGGAAATGTTTTATTTTCAATATTTCTCGACAAAAACCTGGTTTTGACAGCACATGAGAATCGTCTCCAGTGGAGACGGCAGACGGCAGTTTCCGTCAACAGCGTAGGAAGGGTTAAGATTGTTGCAGTGGAACAATTTCACTGCCACAATTCAAATCAAGATACCACCCCATAGCAGTCTCTGGTTGTGAACTTACCACCTTCTGTTTGCCGGTATATTCCTTGAAGTCGCGCCGGACAATGTCTGCATACGCCACCAACACTTTGTTCACGGTCTGTAAGTACATCGAAAGCCATAGTGATAAAACTGATATGTCCTCATTACATGATACGGTTCAGGAGCGGATCCAGCATTTGGGGAACGGGGGGTTGTCTAGTTGTGAAGGTAACTCTTGCAATCTACTCCCGTACCGTCCGTAGCTAGCTATGGACGGCACAGGAGTAATTGCAAGAGTTACCGTTCGCAACTAGGGGGTTGTCCTATTTTCGAGCTCTTCGAAATGCACTTTCCTGTGTTTTACGGCATTTAAATTCAGACTCCAACTGGTGGTAAACTGTGATCTATGTAAACTCTGTGGCTGAACCATGGAACCCCCCCCCCCTCTAGATCCGCCCCTGCGGTTAGCTAACTTTCAGTCAACATTCCACCAGTTTTCAACTTTTTTTCTCTTGGAAAACAAAGAATAAAGAAAACAGAGACCAACTTATAGCTGACTGTTCTTTTAACATGGAACACAGCTGTGCATTGAGAGAAAACTTTCCAACAAATCAGGTCTCCCACACATGACAATACTTACGTTAGCGAAGCGCAGCATGTATCGGGTGAGGAGATCTGGGTCGGGACAGTCAAGCTTCTTGATGACCTCGAAGCACTGGTTGAGCTGCGTGAACACGTCGACGACAGACGTGGAGAACAGAGCGTGCTCCGAACTCTTCTGGAACTGTTACAGGCCAAATACACGGATTAGTAAACGTACAGGGTGGTATCTTAGTAGCATAGAACATGGGTGCTGAAGGTCAAAATATACGCCCGTCGAAGCTCAGTTAACAAGGTAACTCACTGGAAAAATACAAGGTCCTTCCCCATGCCATAATATACATGTACCGGTATACCAAATTTGGTTAAGATCCGTAAAAGTCGACTTATCGAGTAGACAAGAATAGAAATGCAAAATGTAAAAATGGCAGCCATGAGGGGATAAATAATCGGATGTTTGTGTAAAATCAGTACAATTCTTCCTCTTGCTGTGATAAACCTGTATATCAAAATTTGGCTAAGTTCCGACAAGAGAACTCAAGTTGTGAGGACAAGCTGTGACTGCCTGCCTGTACAGGGTGAATACATAATATGCCCAATGTTTTGCATACAAAATAAAGTAAACATTACTTTTTATCTATGTTTCTTCCCATTACCCAATTTATCAAGACTGAAATTCCAGTGACTTTCAAAAACATGTTTATGAACAGAAGAAAATGGAGATTATGTACATGTTACATTAACTCTTTGCATGCTAGCGGTGAAAATATCCGCCCAACGAGTTAGGAGTGTATGTTTTATTTCTCTCTGTAAATATGTCTTGAAATTTCATTAGAATCGAGTCCTCAGGACTCAGGACTCAATTCTAATGAAATTCCAAGACATATTCACGATATTTACGGGGAGAAATACAAGAAAATATGATGAATTTTTGTCCGCTAGTTATTTATAGCCCACAGGTTTCCCAGCATGCAAAGAGTTAAGATGTACTAAAAAAATGAGTGTATGTGAAACAATAGTTTAAGGGGTCAGCATAACAGTCATTTTCATACAGACTTGTGAGAACAAAATTCAAGGATTTTTCAAGGAGTGTTTCAGAACAAAAAAAATCCGATCAGAACGTATCTATTGTAACGATTCCAAATTTACCGTTGTTGTTGTTACTGATATATCCATGCTTATTGTTGCATTTGCACCGCACATTGAACTCTGGACGCATATTTTTGTTGGCATCACCCCGGCCAAAATTGGTAAATTGTATTAATAATAAAATATTTTAGCGACAATTCAAAACTTGCATCAGATTCAAGTACACGCTATGCAAATTTAAGGAGTTTTTCCCAGGATTTAAGGACTTTTTAACGAGGACCAAATTCCAGGAGTTTTCATGGACCCAAACCAAATTCAAGGAGTTTTCAATGTCTGTGTGAACCCTGTACTTTTAGATATGCAGCCACCACTCCGCACCCTACAACACGATGCAGCTACTCACCCCATCCCGTTTGTCCCTCTCATAAGCACCATGTAGGTAATCCATAGATACATCGTCATTCTCATTCAACCATTGCATCACAAATGGCTCAAACAACCTGCGAACCAGTCAAACATGAAATCAGTAAATAGAGAATAGTAGATTAGTGCCGTGAATGGGGAAAAATATCTGGCAAGGCTCAGGAAACGGGATGGGCGAGGCTCTGCCGAGCACATCCCGTTTCCGTGCCGCGCCAGATATTTTTTCCCATTCACGGCACTAACCTACTATTCTATTTATCCCGTCAACACCTACAAATGGCTGTAAAATGCAAAAATATAACCCCAGTCACTGCACATATTCATACGCCGTGATTAGGTCGTATTGACAGGATATCAAAAATGTTTCACGGCACCGTGTTTCACGGCACATACGCACTGTGTTGACGGGATAATACAGTGCAACCTCTCTACAACAGCCACCCATGGGAAGACGCAAAACAGGCTGTTGTAGAGAGGTGGCTGTTGTAGGGAGGTTAATGCTCAATTAAATTGTGTCGTCTGCTGTTTATTTATTTTCTTTGATAATTATCATCAAAAACATGCTTTGGCAACATTTTAGAATCATTTCCAATGGAAATGATTCTAAAGTGCTGTCAAAACATGTTTTTATTGAGAAAGAAGGCAAAGCAACAGCAGACGACACTTTACGTGCTCAGCATTCTAAGGGTTAGATACAGAGGAAATCATCCATTTGGGATATAAAATAGTGCCTGTTACAGAGAGGGTATTGTTGTAGAGAGGTGGCCGTTCAGGGAGGTTCGACTGTACTGATGAAGGATGCACCCCTCAAAAACTTTAACGCAAATTTCTAAGCCAGTTGACCTTGAGCACAGGGGCCACATAGGTGGGCTATTGAGTGAAAATATGGAAGATAACAAATACTGTAAGCATATGGAGTTTCAAGTCAATCTGACTTACGGTTACAGAGATAGTAGGTACCCGAAAACTATAACGCATATCTCAGATAAACAAACACACAGACGGACAGATTGGCAAACAGACAGACAGGGTGGCGACTGTATGTTACACAAACAAGAGGCCCAAATGGGCCTGTATCGCTCACCTAAAAGCCTCCATAGTGGTCATCTTGATTTCACAAAGACTCTTCACTTACAACTTCAAATGTTCCACAGAATTTGTTGGTACCTTCTGATCTAACATATATTGCGAATGTGCATGTGATTTACTGCTATAAATTCGATTTGATATATAAAATGACCATAACTCCTCGGGCCATGACCATTTTTGACCCAGAGGCCACCATATGAACAAAAATGAATCAGCGTAAACTATCGATCATTCATACAAAGTTTCATCGAAATCGGCCTGGCGGTTTGTGAGAAGAAGATTTTTTGACAATTTGACCTACTTTTCAACGGCGGACATCTTGGATTTGGTGATGACCTCCATTTTGACAAAAATGAACAGGCTTCACCAACAAACCATTTCAGTTAAGTTTGGTCAATATCGGCCAAGCAGTTCACAAGAAGAAGTCCTTTGAAATCTTTAGTAAAAGAACAACCTTTTGACCTGTCGGTGGCCATCTTGGATGACGTAATCATCTGATTTTGGCAAAACATGCTCCAGAGTGATCGTCTCGTCGATACCTTGGATTGGATATATTATATGACCATATTCGGTCAAAAATATAATTTGACCCCTAGTTGACCCCTCGGGCCACGCCCATTTTTGACCCAGGTGCCACCATATGAACAAATCTGAAACAGCGTTAAATATCAATCATTCACACCAAGTTTCGTCGAAATGAGCCTGGAGGTTTGTGAGAAGAAGATTTTTTGGACAATTTGACCTACTTTTCAACGGCGGACATCTTGGATTTGGTGATGACCTCCATTTTAACAAAAATGGACAGGCTTCACCCACAGACCATTACAGTTAAGTTTGGCCAATATCGGTCAAGCAGTTCACAAGAACAAGGCGTTTGAAATCTTTAGTAAAAGAATGACCTTTTGAACTATCAGTGGCCATCTTGGATGACGTAATCATCTGATTTAGACAAAAATTCTCCAGAGTGATCGTCTCGTCAATACCTTCGATTTGATATATTATATGACTATATTCGGTTAAAAATAAAATTTACCCCTATTTGACCCCTCGGGCCACGCCCATTTTGACCCAGGGGCCACCATATGAACAAATCTGAAACAGCGCTAACTATCGATCATTCATACCCAGTATCGTCGAAATCGGCCTGGCGGTTCGTGAGAAGAAGATTTTTTAAGAATTTGACCTACTTCTCAACGGCGGCCATCTTGGATTTGGTGATGACCTCCATTTTAACAAAAATGAACAGGCTTCAACCACAGACCATTACAGTTAAGTTTGGCCAATATCGGCCAAGCAGTTTACAAGAAAAAGACGTTTGAAATCTTTAGTAAAAGAATGACCATTTGAACTATCGGTGGCCATCTTGGATGACGTAATCATATGATTTAGACAAAAAAATGTTCCAGAGTGATTGTCTCTCAATACCTTCGATTTGATATATTACGTGACTATATTCGGTTAAAAATTAAAATTTGACCCCTATTTGACCCTCGGGCGATGCCCATTTTTTGACCCACGGGTCCACCATATGAACAAATCTGAAACAGCGCTAACTATCGATCATTCATACCAAGTATCGTCGAAATCGGCCTGGCGGTTCGTGAGAAGAAGATTTTTTAAGAATTTGACCTACTTTTCCATGGCGGCCATCTTGGATTGTCGATGACCTCCATTTTAACAAATCTGAAATGGCATCACCCATATATCATCCCTGTGAAGTTTAACCAATATCGGCTCAGCAGTTCGGGAGAAGAAGATGATTGAAAATGTTCACGGATGGACGGACGACGGACGACGGACACTTTGCCATAACAATAGCTCACATGAGCTTTGCTCAGGTGAGCTAAAAACAACTCGGGGAACGTAATGATGGATCGGACAGATAGATAAGTGGCTTAACTTTCAAAATTAACCCATTAAAGACGGGATACAATTATAGTAGTACGAAAATTTCAGGAGAAATAAATCCTATTTTCTTTATTTCATCTCAAAGGTATATGTTGTTACCACTCATTGGAACCGTCTCGTCAAGACGGTTCAAATGAGTGGTGGGTTAACCCTCGTTACAAACACAGGAATTGTGGTCATTAGCATTGAAAGATGGGGTGAATGGACAGAACTTACGCTGGGTATTCTGGAATGATGCCCTTGCACTGGGGAATGTCGGCGATGTATTTGCTGTACAACCATTTCACCTTGAAGTGAAGGTTCATGTATTCCGTGCTCTTACACGTCTTGCTCTTCTCATGCTCTACAAACCAATACAGGTCAGTATGTATGATATGGAAAATTGATACAAAAATTCTGTTTGAAATTTGTGAAATTTTTGCGGATGATTTACATATATATATATATATGTGGATGTGACTGGGAAAACGGGTCATATGGGTTTTGAGACCAGTGTAGATCCAGATCAGACTGTGCATCCGCACAGTCTGATCAGGATCTGCACAGTTCGCCATTCCATAAATGAAACACTTTTCATGCTTCTAACAAGCAATATAGATCATTATCAGGCTAAAGGAGTGTGCTATTTTATCAGGAGCTACACTGGTAGCAAATTCCATAAGCACCATTTCTCCATTCACAGCCACATATATACTATGATACGATAATTTAAGATGGATTTCGCTGTGGACTATCTCAGCAACAACAAAAGCAGGTCCATATTACCCAAATAATGCAGGCTATCAATGTAGGAAAGCCAATGAAATAAATATTGATAATGTTCCAACTAAATATAAGGAGGTATATGCCAATTTTTAAATTATCTCCAAAATTGTTTACATCGACACCCACAAAAAACAATACTGGAATTGTGACCACCATGGTCTGTGAGCAAGTGGGTGAGACAAAAATTGATGATGCACTAAATGCATGATATTACATTCTACCCAGGGATTTACCGTGATTTTGGAGGCATTTATTTTCTTGAAAGATATATTTCCTCCTAGATGTTCGCGAGACATAATTGACGTCACGTTTTGACGTCATTTCCGGTGAAGAAACAATTCATACAAGCTGGTCTAAGAGCAAATTTCACATTTTTCGAAGAGCATGTAATATACAATTTATTCCACTACCATTTTGAAATACCAGATTTATTTCCCTTGACATCTGTAAATCCGACTAAGAAACTTGTGCTCTGCACTCATTTCTTTATCGGACTTTCAGATGTCTAGGGAAATAAATCTGGTATTTCAAAATGATAGTCGAATAAACTCCATGTCAATACCTGGTTAGGAGTATGGACAAGTAATTAAATGGTAGCAGCAATCACGATACTCATTGATAGAAAGCTAACCTTGCAGTGCGTAGTTTAAATCCTGTGAGAATAAGTTCCACATCATGGCCGCGCTGACCTGTCCCACGTTTAAATCCTGCGGGAATTGGTTTAATACTGGCGTGTAACTATTGCGGTCCTCCTCTATCACGGACACTATCAATGCTATATGCTTGTGCCAGAAGTCTAGATTCTTCGTACTCGGCCCTTCCTGTTCGGGGTTGGCACTTTCCGCAGGCTCCATTTGGAATTCTCGCTGGTACAGCTCGTAGCAGTTGTCGAATAGGAACTGGTAGGTGGACTTCATACACGCGATCACGCAGTCCTTCACCACAGCACTGGCCCGCGGCGGGCTCGTCAACTCCTGTACCTGTTCACCAGAAACATGGTTGTGTCATTATATAGGGATTGGAAAGTACTGCAGTCCAGAGATTAGACAATCTTATAAGTTAAAATTGGCTGGCCCTTCCAATAGGGTTGACACTATAATAAGTAACATTTTACTGAACACATCCACAATTAATACCGTAATGTAAAAAAAGTATTTATTATAGGAATGAATGGCCTTTTTGTGGAATTTATCGGGGTATAAACTTGGAAAAGTCGCGGGAATACTGGACTTAAAATACAAAATATGGATCATGGTCTCATCCATGCAAGTTTCAGCACTATTTTGTTTACAACTTTGAATAGTGCGCTTTTTTCATATAACATCACTGTACTTAGAGACAGGGAACACAGAACTAGTCAACAGTACCAACAGCATGAGTACCACTTTCTATGATCCTCAATTTTACACAAATTATGTTGTGCACCATGAAACAAACGACTAACAAGCACTAAACACGCTGGATCCCCAGACTTGCAAATAAATACAAATGTTTAAACTTGTCAGAATCTCGCCTGACAAATTTTGATTAAGTATAACATTTTTCCTAGAATAATTTGTTTATTGTTAGTCAAAATTTAAACAATGTTACTTTATTTCACTTATATGTTCAGTAGCCAGTTTGCTTCACATTGTGGAGAGTGTAAAGCTTGTTTTCTAGTTAACTCTTCCTACTGTGTTGACGGAAATTGCTGTCTGCTGTTTTTCATTTTTGCTTTAATTCTTAACAAAAACCTGGTTTTGACAGCACATGAGAATCGTCTCCACTGGAGACGATTCTCATGTGCTGTCAAAACCAGGTTTTTGTCGAGAAATATTGAAAATAAAACATTTCCGGCAGCAGACGACAGCATTTAATTCAGCGTAGTAAGGGTTAATTAAACTAACACTTTACAGGTCAGTGTAGAAAATTTTCTGCAGATGAGAACATTTACAAAATCTAGAGAAAATGCATTATAAATGAAGTGAAAAGCTACCAAACAAATCTGAACATTACTTCAGGATGATTATTTTTGACATTTTGAAACAATTGTCATTCATTGAATATAGTCATAGTTTAACCCTTAGACCGCTACTCACAACAATTGTCGTCTGCAGTTGCTTTTATATTTTGCCTTATTTCTAAAAAATAACATGGTTTGACAGCACTTTAGAATCATTTATTCTGAAGTGCTGTCAAAGCATGTTGTAAATTATTCTAAAGTGCTGTCAAAGCATGTTTTTGATGATAAAAATAGAAAATAAACAGCAGACGACAACAAAAATAAGATAGCGGTCTAAGGGTTAACACGAAAAATACCATGTTATATATTTAGAGGTGTAAGGGTTATGTATATCAAGTATGAGGTGGATTGGATTCACATGTACAAGCATTGATATCGTCGTCTAGGGGACATAAAAGAAAGTGTTCCATAAGACGTCGTTCTGTATCCTTATCTTGATCCATTATAACCTCCCTTATGCTTCCCTTATGTGCAGAAGAAAACATTTGTTTCAAGTACTTGTTTAACCCTTACATTGCTTATATAATTTTGTCGTCTGCTGTTTATTTTCAACTTTCCATTTTACTATCCAAAAGCCTGCTTTGACAGCACGTTAGAATCATTTCCACTGGAAATGATTCTAAAGTGCTGTCAAACCATGTTTTTGTTGAGAAAGAAGGCAAAATATAAAACAATAGCAGACGACAATTTTTGTTTTCCACCTTCTAAGAATTAATCTGAACGTTACCTTCATTCTGAAGAAGGTGATACTGGTGAGCAAATCTACAGTCGACTTGAGATCCTGGAGCCTCGTCGCCTCCGACGCTGGGAAGTTGTTCTGTAACGGAAACACATCAGGACCTGTCTAAACTGGGGCCCGTTTCACGAAACGTCGTACGACTAAAATGTTCGTAAGTGCAAATTTAGGATCGTCTGTAAATTTCAATTGATGGATTTACATTTATTGAGCATAGGCTGCATATGCAGCCTATGCTCAATAAATGTAAATCCATTAATAGTTTGCAAGAAAACATTGTGAAATTTATCATAACATTGCACTTATGAATATTTTAGTCGTACAAAGTTTAGTGAAACGGCAACCAGGTCGCCCAAAACACATAAATGTTGCTACAGTGGACAATATCACCAGGGTTGTGCCCAGAGCGAGCCCGAGTGATGTTTTCCCACCGCAGAAAGTCAATGTCCTGTAGAATATTAGACCCTACCATTCACTACCAATGGGTAAGGGCCACAAACCATAAATTGGTCCCTTAACTCCGAGACTGAGGCCCAAATCAGAACGGAATATTTACATCGCAAAAAATTATTTTCAGTCCTGAAATTAGAATAACCTGACCTGGTTCCAGGTCCATACCACACCCAGTCACTTGGCCCCTTACCCTATAAGATTACGAATAATCGTAATACTCACATAAGGGGTATAACCAGATTCAACTGTCATATACAAAATGTCTTTAAATAAGATGTGAGGGCCAAACCAGCTCTCCATTCGGAATTCCGGTAAGGATGAACCCTGATCGTTAAAATTACCCATCGGGGTTAGGGTCCCACCTGCCACCTACCGCCAACCGCCAACATTGTATCATGTTTTGATTCAATAAAAAGTAATAGACTTAGCTGTCTGAGGTAAAATGTGATTTGTTCTCATAATATTTCATATGATACATTTAGTTTACTACAGTATTTCTTTATAAACATGTCTGATTGACGTTTGAGCTTCCTACACAGGAAAATCACATAATAATTACTTTAGAACCACATGTTAATTGTGACCTAATTAATATAAATTGCCGGATCTGAGGAAAGTTGATAGTGAATACACATGTGGCTGTGACTGGAAAAATGGGGCTTATGGGTTTTGAAACCAGTGTAGATCCTGATCAGCCGGTGCCTCTACACAGTCTGTCAAGATCTGCACTGTTCGCCATTCTCTTAATGAAACACCCGTCATGCTTCTAACAAGCAATACAGATTGTTATCAGGCTATGGGAATGTGCTACTTGATCAGGAACCACACTGGTCACAAATCCCATAAGTCCCGAGTCACGGTCACATATACCTACCCTGTACATCGACAAGTCTATCCGCAGCGAGTTGTGTAACTGGTCTAATAGTTTCACAAACTTCTCTTTCTGTGGAGGAAAACAAACAAAACCAAATAGAAACTGTGCTCATGCAGATCCGATGCCCAAACCACGACTTTAACCCTTATCTTAATTTTTTGTCGTCTGCTGTTTATTTTCTATTTTCCATTTTTATCATCAAAAACATGCTTTGACAGCACTTTAGAATAATTTAAAATGTTTCTGAAGTGCTGTCAAACCATGTTTTTATTGAGAAATGAGGCAAGATATAAAAGCAACAGCAGACGACAATTGTTGTGAGTAGCGGTCTAAGGGTTAATAAAAGGCGGAGTAAACAAAGCAATAACTGCTGACTTTGTGAATGTTATAGGTTCTGCATTTATGTGGTTGTCATTCTCACTGGAAATCAGGAAGTTTGATCGGTCGAAGCTGAACTGTGCTCAGTCTCGGCAACTCAAACTGCTTGATTTCGAGTACAAATGTGGAGTTCAGAAGGTTCTCTAAACACAGGCTGTTTAATTAAGAAGTTTTGTCAAGTGTAAAAGAAAAATTAACAAAAAACATTAGTACTAACAAACCGATGTTGGTAAATCTTTAGTAAAACTGTTTATATTTATGTGTGCATGTGGGTGAAAAAAACACTGCATTAGAGCATGACATTAAACTTCACTATGCGGGAGACGGAAATTGTCGTCTGCTGTTTTTCATTTTTGCCGTAATTCTTAACAAAAAAACCTGTTTTGACAACACATGAGATGATTCTCCAGTGGAGACGATTCTCATGCGCTGTCAAAACAGGTTTTTGTCAAGAAATATGGAAAATAAAACATTTGCAGACGACGTCAAAATTAAATTCAGCGTAGTAAGGGTTAATGTGAGCAGCAAAATCATAAATCGTTTTCACAACTTTTTTTTGTAAAAAGTACAGTGAAAAGGGCCCCGGAAAAATTGACAAAACAAGAAATATCTTGGCATGATGGGCAATAGCGTGTTAAGAATGAGCAAATTGGATATATGGAAAATGCAGAAATAACAAAATAAGTCATACGAAATTCATTCAATGAACAAGAGTGCAGTATAAGCTTGGCGCTGCATGGTCAGTAAATTGTTGCAAACCACCCCCCCCCACCATACAGTACCAAAGAAAACATGGGGGATTCCCATGAATAACTAGGTCTGTATATATATATATATATATATATATATACATACTTAATCACAGGCACCTGATCGCATATTTTTAGACATGGATTCCAGTAACTGACAGAGCTCCAGTTAAGGTGCGTAATTGGACCAAATATTCCGGGTATTTTTCTTATTTCTTCACGAAAAATGGCAAGTTGGGATTGCTTTAGAATCGTCTCATCGAGACGATTCTAAAGCACTCCCAATTTGCCAATTTTGGCGAAGAAATAACAAAAGTCTCCCCAAAGTTGATAAAATTACGCACCTTAACTGGAGCTCTGGCAACATTCAACAGTGATTCTACTTTCACTTTAAAAAAAACAACATTTTTGTTCTGTTTCAACCATGTATTGAAATTCTAATTGTTTATTTGATATAATTTGCCAATTTGCATATTTCCAGGCTGTCTTGGGGCTTGAATTGCCAAGTGTAAAGGGCGACTCACCCCAAAGTTGGACGCTGCGAAGCGGTCACTGGCGGAGACAGCTGCAGTCGTGGCCGTCGTGTGTGCATAGAAGGCATTGATGTTGGCGAGGAGCGTGGACATGACCGCCGGCACGCCCCGACACATGTACTTCGTCGACAGGCACGAGAAATGCCTGCAATGGCAAATACACCATAGTTAGAGCATGGCAAAATAATATTAGGGGAATGGTATGGAATGGTGCTGAATGGCCCATCGACACAGAAGAGTATGATTCAGGGCCAAGCAAGGGAGATGTTTGTTTGTTTGTTTGTTTGTTTGCTTGCTTGCTTGCTTGCTTGCTTGCTTGCTGGTGTTTAACGGCCTATCAACAGGTAATGTCATGTAAGGCAGGGCAAACGGGTTCGATCCTGTTTTAACCTGTTGCATTTTGGGGAAAATCCCAAAATCCCAAAATCAGAACGGAATATTTACATCGATAAAAAATATATTCAGCCCTTAGATTAGAATAACCTGACCTGGTGCCAGGTCCATATCTAAATTAGGATTACGAATAATCGTAATACTCCAGTCGAAATTCCTGAAAGGATGAACCCCGATGGTTAACTTACCCGTCACATTCTCCCACCTGCCACCCACGCATGGGAGATGATGTAATGTTGCGACACTTCAGTGGAACCTCTCTATGCCCTGGGCAACAGAGGGTGTCCAGTTCAGAGAGGTTCCATTGAAGTCCTGGAACATGAGCAGCCCAAGACATGTTTGCGTACTTTGCAACCATGAGCCAACATTATATTACTCAAAATCAGTAAGTTTGATTGACCGAGTCTGTGCTCAACTCAGCTCAGCAAATTAAACTTCCTGATTTTGAGCATGAGAATAGAACCATGTTCAGAAAGTTTATAATCACAGGTCCAAGGGGATCGTTTCACTAAACTTTGTACGACTAAAATGTTTTTTACTGCAAAATTATTAGTCTGTAAATTTCACAATAACAATGTTTTCTTGTAAACAATTATTGGATTTACATTTATTGAGCATAGGCTGCATGTGCAGCCTATGCTCAATAAATGTAAATTCATCAATTGAAATTTACAGACGGTCCTAAATTTGCACTTACAAACATTTTAGTCGTACAAAGTTTAGTGAAACGGGCCCCAGGTGATATCTGGTCCGGCCCAAACTTTTATAATTAAACCTTTCATTGTTGAAAAATAATTAGGGGGGAGGGGGGATTTCTGACTGGTGGGGGGAATTTGACTAGTTGGAAATCCACCCGGGGGGATTCCGGGTCTGACTGGGGGGGAAGGTGGCCTGTTACACCGGTACCACTTGCAAAAATAGAGACCCACAGTTTGCCCAATTTCAAGATGGTTTAAATTCAATTTGAATATTAAATTCAAATGGGAAGCTGAAACTTACGTCATGGCCTGATAAATAGATTCTATCCCATAACGCATTGCAAATTCATCTACAATTTCCTGTGTCGGTTCATCAAAGTACGTCTTCCAAGCTTCATCCTGAAATATTTGTATTTCTCTATTACAATATACATGTACACGTATAACACTCAAAATAGCGAATCAAAATTTCCTGACCTTTTCATAATATTAAAATAATGTTTACAAAATTTAATATTTTTACAAATATTTTTTACAAAATAAATAAATATTAATCTTTATTTTCACTAATATTTCACTAATGTAAAAATAAGATGTATTCTGATTATTTAAATTCATGAAAATAGTGAAGCTAATAATGAAACCTATGTTTACTGCAAATAAAGTTTCCAATAATTCCAACCAATTTATCTATCGGTGTCACCAAAGAAACATGTGCAGGTGGAAATGTTAGTCTGATGTTAATATTGCAAACTACGGTTAGTTTAAGTGCATGTAAGAACTGAATCTAAACCTGTGACATCATCATCTTAATGATCGTTTACAAGATTAAAAGAAATTGTCTAACTCGGGTTGAAACATACAATTTTTATGCATTATTTAGCACAGCTGTGTCAATGAGTATACAACAGAATATGATTGCTCCAGATATCTAGTCCCGTGATTGTATTATACCTTTCTGAGCATGTTCTATGTTCATGCCATAAATCAGGCAGTTTGATTGGCTGAGACTGAGCACAGCTCAGCCTCAACCAATCAAACATCCTGATTTTGACCATTAGATGGGTGTATTTGCTCAGAAACTTTATAATCACGGACCTTGAAATTTAAATCAAAGTTACATTTATCAATAAAATTGTTTGGCATTAAGCTTGAAATTCAGGTACATTTACAGAAATATACAGACAGCATCTCTAGCATATTTCACCAACATTGCAAAGTATACTTATCTAGTAAAGTACACTTTGAGGGAGAAATTTTCAATTTTAGGATAAATTGCAATGTTGGTGAAATAGACTACTGATGTACCCAATGCTATTCTGATTTTGAATAATCCCAGTCCCTGAACTTGAAATCCAACAGTTAGTTTTACCAACCAAATCACTGCATATGAAAGGTACATGCCCACTCAGTAGGCACAAACTGTTCTTTATCAGAATTAAACAAGTGTATAATTGTGTCACTATTCCACCAGTTCTAAAAATTACGAGTGCCCGCTATACAGATATAATCATTTAGTAATATTTATCTTACTGATAGTGACGCGCGGTGGTATCAGGCTATTTTCATATGCAAATGAGGCATGACATTTTTTAATTATTTATACTAATTAAATGCATCACCTAAACAAATTAGATTATAAAGTATGATAATTGTACATCAAAAAGTAAATACAAAGAATAAATAGTAAAGTCCGTTAACATTTTAAGAAAAAACAATTATTGCCCCTGATATCAGTGTGGAAATTTACGTCTGTTATAAAATGTATAATAATGCCAATCAATATGTGGGGTAATGGTGAATGAATGTTTGTTTTGCCTGAAAATGTCTCTGTTGATGTCTCTGATATAAAGAACAGTATGTGCCTACTGAGTGGGCATGTACCTTTAAGCAAGATATTTAGGTATGTGTACAGTAATACAGTAATATGTAGCTGTGACTGGCATGATGGAGATTATGGAAAATGTGACCAGTATAACTCCTAATCAAATAACACACTCCTGTAGCTTGATAACAATCTATATTGCTTTTAGAAGCATAACAGGCTTCATGGATGGGCCGGGTATGGAAGGTGTTCGAGCCAATTCCCACCCTTAAATATAAGCCGAATCAAATCAAATTAATTGATGGAATGGCGAATGCACAGGCTGATCTGGATCTACACTGGTCACAAAACCACTATGCACAGTCTGATCTGGATCTACACTGGTCGCAAAACCCATAAGCCCCATTTCTCCAGTCACAGCCACATATAACGACAGCTTCTGATCCTCTACCCGATGTTATTAGGCGGTGGGCAACTACAACAGCAACCAGTGATGTTAGTGCATACATACTAATTTTTGTTTTACCCCTGACGCCTCCGGTAACTTTACAGTGCCAGCCGCTTGCTCGCATAGGTAGTGGAACAGGTTCTGGAATACACAGGCATATAGTCATACACGGGCATATACGGGTATACACAGGTAAATACAGGTATACACACATTCTCAGTTCACACGTTCAAGGTGGCGATCAACTTAATTTGTTCTTATTTTATCAAAATTATCTGTATCTTATGCAGCCTCATTCTGAGATACTCGTATGTGCTGTTAAAAGATTTGTTGCAATCAATGAACAGATAGTATCACTAGTAAGTAATACATGGAACACCATCTAAACTAACTACTCCCGTGTTTAAGGGTGCCAATTTTATACTTTCCACAGTATAGACCACATGAAGGCAGGTATACTGTACGTGGTAGGGAGCCACTAACCTCGTGAAGGCAGGTATACTGTACGTGGTAGGGAGCCACTAACCTCGTGAAGGCAGGTATACTGGACGTGGTAGGGAGCCACTAACCGCGTGAAGGCAAGGTAAGGTTATACTGGACGTGGTTAGGGAGCAACTAACCTCGTGAAGGCAGGTATACTTGGACGGTTTGGTTAGGGAGCCACTAACTCGTGTGAAGGCAGGTATACTGGACGTGGTGGGCCGTAAGGGAGGCCACTAACCTCGTGAGGCAGGATATACTGGTAGTGGTAGGGAGCCCTACTAACTGTGAAGGCAGGTATACTGTACCGTGGTAGGGCGCCACTAACCTCGTGAAGGCAGGTATACTGGACGTGGTAGGGAGCCACTAACCTCGTGAAGGCAGGTATACTGGACGTGGTAGGGAGCCACTAACCTCGTGAAGGCAGGTATACTGGACGTGGTAGGGAGCCACTACGTAAGGCAGGTATATCTGAACGTGGTAGGGAGCCACTAACCTCGTGAAGGCAGGTATACTGGACGTGGTAGGGAGCGACCTTCTCCTCGCCCTTTATCTCCACACTGATGTGGAGTCGGATAGCACCAGACACCGCCGACTTATCCGTCCGCTTCTCTGTGATCGTGAAAACACATAAAATGGCTTAGTTTGTGTTTGGAGTAATATTTTGTGTTTGTTTTATTGTTTATCTACTTTTAATTTTATTTCTCAATTTATTAATATTTCAGTTAACTCTTTATTTGTTTATTATACAATGAAGACAAAACAAAGTTTGTGAGTGTGTGCGTGATCGTTGTAATCAACAGTTAATCCTTTTCATCTTAACCCTTTCAACACCACATGCCTGTATAGCGGTATTGACAAACAGTGTAGATCCAGATGAGCCGGCTTGTGACGAGCCGTCTCATCAGGATCTGCACTTTTTGCAAGTCATTTTCATACTTTTTGAGAACAAAAACACCCCTTTTCATAAATGGACTGGTCTGAAAATAATTTTGTGTCGGTTGGATTCGTTGCAAAATTAACATACCAAATTCCATTCCAGTTATTTAGTGGTGAAAGGGTTAAGGAATTGAAATGCACTGTTAATTTTCCGACAATTCCATTACCGGTACCCAGGAAGTAAACACGTAAAAGTTTAAAAACCATCTACAAATGGTGTAGAACCTGACGAGACAGCTCGTTACGAGCCGGATCATCAGGTTCTACACCGTTTGTAAGGAAAGAGGTCTCTAGTGTTGAAAGGTTGAACAGATTACATGTCATCTATAAGAGAGAGATGAAGGTTTGGATACAGAGTAATCGGGCCCATACGTGGCCAGTTTGTATAATTAAATACTCATCTCAGTTTCTATATCTATATAGAACATGTATGAACTATAAGCATGATTGCTAACAATGAGCAAACAAAATGTTACAAGCATTAAATAATGCCTCAGTTCGTGTTTGGAGCAATACTGCCCTCCCAAGTCAAACTGCAGTATCTGTTAAACTGCAGTATCTGCACTGTGATGCTATGCTGACCCTGTGCAATCATCCCAAGTCAAACTGCAGTATCTGTTAAACTGCAGTATCTGCACTATTATGCTATGCTGACCCTGTGCAATCATCCCCAGGTGGGGATGATTGCACAGGGTCAGCATAGCATCATAGTGCAGATACTGCAGTTTAACAGATACTGCAGTTTGACTTGGGAGGGCAGAATACTACAGATGCTGATGGAGACCGACAATCACAAAATACAAAACCTTAGTGCAAATATTTAAGTAATTTAACCTTGCCATAGCCCTTGGATGACAGATTTGTGGGCAATAGAATGAATAATGAATGATGATACAAGAAAATTTCAAGGAAATTTGACTTGAACAGTTGCAAATATATAACTAAGGCACCTAAAGACTTAAATGAAAAGTTAAAAAACTTCAATGTAAATTTTGACTTTCACCTTGGGGCAGGCATGAGCATCGCATGTGCGAACTATAAAAATGAAAATATAGATGATGATAAACAAATACATGAGGTTTCAAGTCAATTTGACTTACACTACCCAAAAACTTCAACGCAAATGTTACATTTATACGTATAGATGTAGATAATCACTAAAACTACATATCGATATGAGGTTATGTTGATAGATATATTTCCTGGTCATGAATGTCACATAAAAACAAAATATGATATATGTATGTACTAATAGCTTAACCCTTAGACCGCTACTCACAACAATTGTCGTCTGCTGTTGCTTTTATATCTTGCCTTATTTCTCAATAAAAACATGTTTTGACAGCACTTCAGAATCATTTCCATTTCATTTCCAATGGAAATGATTCTGAAGTGCTGTCAATGCATGTTGTAAATTATTCTAAAGTGCTGTCAAAGCATGTTTTTGATGATAAAAATAGAAGACGACAAACAAATTATGATAGCGGTGTAAGGGATAACCATGGATAGCAGAAAATGTAAAGTTTTCCGAAGACATGTTTGATAAAAAATATACCAAAGAGCCTACAGAATAAATACTGGTATGGATAAAGATTAGTGCACAATTACAACAAGTTCATAATGGCATGCAATAGTTAGGTGACAAACATAAAGATCAACAAAACATAAAGACCAATAACAATATTCCAAATGAAAAGGTAAATTGTGATGCAACTTAAAACCCTAAACAGATGAATATTTAGATCTCATTGTGACACTGTATACAACTCTCAACAAACAAGAAACGAGGCAAAGCCACGAAGGCCACGTTTTTTCCAAGCATAGACACTTGGATAACATAATTATACCCACTTTTTGTAGACTAGATGGTCGTGGCCTGCATGTCGCGCCTTGGGGCGAGGCATGGACACTAAAAAAATAGATATAGTAGATGGAAAAACTTTGAAAAAAATTTAACCGGACACACGGACGGACGGACGGACGGACGGACGGACGTATGCCAAAATGCCGATGATATCGCGCTTTCCGCAAGCGGGTGCGACAATGATGATAAAAACCCATGTGAAGTATCAAGGTAATGGGTGAAGCAGTTGCAGAGATACAGTACACGAAAAAACTTTAACAAAAAAATTCAAAGTAATTTGACCTTGACATTGGGCACAGGGGCTGCACGGTTGGGGGTTAGAATGAAAATATGGATGATGATAAACACCCATGTGAAGTTTCAAGGTAATGGGCGAAGCAGTTGCAGAGATATAGTATAACGAAAAAGTTTTAACCAAAAAATTTAACCAGACGTACGTTAAAAAATTAACGTTGAAAATGGCTAAGTCAATTACGTAGAAATAATAGGTGAAGGTAAAAAAATGGTCACATGTTGGATAGTTGTATGTGGTAGGCACCCCTTGGTTATGAAGCTGTGAAAGTTTGGTGGTCCTAGGTGGTACAGTACCAAAGAAATGGACTTAAACACGAAAACTTACATTGTAAACGCGAAAACTTAACATTGAAAATGGCTAAGTCGACTGCGCAGAAAAAATGGGTCAAGTTAAAAAAAAGGTAACATGTTGGATAGTGATATGTGGTGGGCACCCCTTGATTATGAAGCTGTGAAAGTTTGGTGGTCCTAGGTGGTACAGTAACAAAGAAATGGACTCAAACACGAAAACTTAACATTGATTGTGGATGCCGCCCCCTCGCCCGCCCGGCTTTCGCCAATCCAATAGCCTGGATTTTATTTAAAAAAACCTGGCTAAAAATCCAGAATTCCCATCAGCCGTACGCACTAGCGAAATGTCACGGACCTAGATTATACCAGACGAAAGTGTCTCCACACAGCTGGTTGACTTCAATCATATACTGGCCCAGAAAATCGTCAGGTTCAGGCGTAAATTTTTTAAGAATTCTCGATTTCAAATCATTGTCCTCATCCCTAAAAAGAAGCGGGAAAACTAAACGAAACACAACAAAATATAAAACGAATAGTGACATCAGTAAGGTAGTTTATGCCTGGTGAAAAAGTCATAGTCAATTCTGGTGAACAAATAATGTGTACCCCTTCCAACACTACTGATTATATTTATTTAATGGTGTTTTTCATACAAGATCATACTCCACACATTGGATAATTTATTATTGATTACTCCGAGGTATTTTGTACCTCTAACTTGTGGTAACTTTTCTTTTTCAAGTACCAGCTCATTTTCACCACAATACCAACACATTTTCTCCGATTCTTTGTTTCTCATCAAAAGTATACTAGTATGCTGTTACCACTCATTTGAACCATCTCGCCGAGACGGTTCAAATGAGTGGTAACAACATATACCTTTATCGATGAATGAACAAAATAATGAGATTTTTTCAACAAAAATCATAGTATCCTTAGGCTGAAATGGGTTAAAGAAGTATTTGAGGTTGGTTGTATTGGCCCAACGCTATATTGTTATCACAGCAACTGACAGGCACTCTTAACACTGTAATAATCAAACATTTTCTACCATTTGTGGCTGTAAGCGATTGAGAAAAGGGGCTTATGACTAAATGCTTGAAGACGCACAGAGTTTGATCAGGATCTGCACTGTTGTCGCTGTTCAGTCATTGAAACACTCTTCATGTTTTTAACAAATGGTATAGATCCTTAACAGGCTGCAGCAGTGCACTAGCAGATCTGGAGTAAGACGGCCATAGGTCCCGTTTCTCCCATCACGGCCACATAAAACCTGCTGCAATGAAATCTTTGATGTTCAATTTGTATTTGTTTGTTGCAGAATGAAGTGCAAATTGTGTTGTCAGTGGTAAAGATGATCTGCGATAGACAGACAAATGCTGTAACCTCCAGAGAATTATCCTGTGTTTGACTTTTTCACCAGTATTCAAACAAAGTAAATAAAACAAGCAATCAACAGAATACAAATAACATTATATAAAGAAGCATTAGCCCATTTCATGTGAAATACGGATTCACAGGTACCAACATTTATCAACATTTCTTTTCTATTTTCGTTATTTCTCAATGAAAGTATACGTTGTTACCACTCAGTTGAACCGTCTCGACAAGACAGTTCAACTGAGTGGTGACAACATATATTCTTGGTGACAAAGAGCAAAAATAAAATTGTTTTCGTGAGCAAAATGTTTGGAACATGAACTGGGCTAATCTACTGTTAACTCTTTGCATGCTAGCGGCGAAAATATCCGCCAAAGGAATTAGGAGTATATGTTTTATTTCTCTCTGTAAATATGTGATGAAATTTCATTAGAATTGTGTCCTCCGGACATAATTCTAATGAAATTCCAAGACATATTCATGACATTTATCAGGAGAAATAAAATAAAATATAATTAATTGTCATCTGCTATTTTTGAACAATTTATAGCCCACAAATTTCCCAGCATGCATGTGGTTCAATAAATTTGTTTTTTTCTAGTATAACATAACCACACATTTGGATTACGTGGAAAGTTGTCAAGGAGACAACACATGTTATACATAACAATACTGGTAGCAACTAGAGAAAGTGAGCAGTGGCTCACGTATACCCCCGGCTGCCGCATGGACCGACAAATAAAAACTTTAACACAAATATTTAAAAAAAGCAAATTTCTAAGTAATTTGACCTTCACCTTGGACATGAAGGCCACATGGGTGTGGTATGGAATGAAAATATGGATGATGATAAGGAAGTATATGAAGTTTGAAGTCAATCCGACTTACCGTTACAGCGATAATGGGTACGCAAAAACTTTAACGTGGACGGACGGACAAACTGATGGACGGAAGGACGGACAGAATTACGAAAACTTTATACCCCTCGACATACTTTGTATGCCGGGGGTACAAACAAACACAAACATAGCATATGACTTTCTAGGCATGATTATACTAGATATTGACCCTTAAAATGCGGGAAAAATAAATTGCTGTCTGCTGTTGTTTCATATTTTGTCTTCTTTCTCAATTAAAATGGTCCGACATCATTTCCAATGGAAATGATTCTGAAAGTGTTGTCAAATCATGTATTTGATGAGAAAAATGGAAAATAAAAAAATAAACAGCAAACAACAAACTTAATTCAGCATTGTAAGGGTACAATACAATCCACTAAGTATTACAATATATGTGTTGTTATGATAGCTATGAGGAAGTGAAACTAGGGATATATGAGGCGCAAAATCAGGAAGTCACACGGCTTGGCATCCGTACTCAGATGGCCATGGACATTGTCAGGTGAGCATGCACAGGTGTAGTCTAACCAGTGACTACATGTACACTGTCTTGCTGCATGTTTGTTAAAAATTGTAGACCCAGATCCTTCTGCGCTTCCACACAGTCTGATTCTGACCTGGAGGCAGCTTCACAAAACTTTGTACGACTAAAATGTTCATAAGTGCCAATTTAGGATCATCTGGAAATTTCAATTGATAGATTTATATTTACTGAGCATAGGCTGCATATGCATTATAAGTTTCACTGCAATCCAGGAGGCCGTTTCACTAAACTTCGTACGACTAAAATGTTCATAAGTGCAAAATTATGATATTCTGTAAATTTCAAATTAACAATGTTTTCTTGTAAACAATTATTGGATTTACATTTATTGAGCATAGGCTGCATATGCAGCCTATGTTCAATAAATGTAAATTCATCAATTGAAATTTCCAGATGATCCTAAATTTGCACTTACAAACATTTTAGTCGTACAACGTTTAGTGAAATGGGCAACCTGGAGCTGGACTCGTTATCAGACCCATTTCTCTATGCACAGTCACACTTAACATTGTGCATTGCAGATCTGTTACCGATGCCAAGACGTGAATTCTCCTATTCTTCGACAATATCATAATGCACATTGCAGATTACCAATTTATGCAGTACCGAAAGTAGCCTGATTCCAGGCGTTAACACGATTTTTGTGGATACATGATGAATGAAAACTATAAATATTCTATTAAAATGTATATGTCTGCATAGAAGTATATGTCGTCACCACTCATTTGAACCGTCTTGCCGAGACGGTTCAAATGAGTGGTGACAACATATACTGTCGAGATGGTTCAAATGAGTGGTGACATATACTTTCTTGGAGATTTGAAGAAAATTGAAAAAAAAATGTTTGAAAAATGTGATACCTGTGAATCAGTATTCCGCATGACATGGGTTAAACATTAATTTTTTTTTAAATTTTGCTTACTTCTCCACTTTGTGAAATTTACGTGAACTATCTTATCAACAAACCATCCTGCCTCAACAAATCCACTCATACGCTCATATCGACAAGAAATGTTTTGATCTGTGTGAGTGGTAGTGTGAAGAGACAGTGCTGCATATTAAAACATTAAAACATATAGGAATGTATGAGTTGAAATCCAATCTGGACGAGTGGAAAATTAAGAATGAGGCCAGACCAATATCAGCTTATCAGGCAGACCATGTAGAATATTGACCTCACAAAACCATATATCCCAAGTTGTACACCCACCCCCCACTTACCCAGGTTGTACCAGACATCCATCTCTCCACTCAATGTCCGAACCTCAATAATCGTCTGACCCAGAAAATCATCTGATTCTCGGGTCAGTTTTTGTCGTAATTTCGATTTCAAGTCGTTATCCTCATCCCTTTATGGGGCAAGCATGGGGAGAAGGCATAATAATAAGTGTTGAAGGTCATATGATTTCATATTTCCAACATACAGATACTACTGTCTGTTCCAAGTTTTGCTGCTCCGAAACCTGGTGAGATAGCTTGGAAATGATGTAAATAAGAAATAAAGTTAGATTTTGAAAATCGGTCCACAAATAAAACAAAATTAATTTAAACAAACCTACGTTAAATTCCTATAGGAAAATCGTTTTTTTCGCAATAAAATCAATATTTTTTTTGGGAGGGTGACTTTTATTATTAATGAAAAAGTACTTAAATTAATGTTCGTCAGCAGCAAAATGTCAGTAGCAAGTTCATCAGCAGCAAAACGTGGAACGGACAGTTCCAAATTATACTCTTGTGTGATAAGCACCATTCCTTACCATTACATGCACAAAATACATTGCTCAACACGATGTGCCGAAATTTTATTTTTATTTTGAGAACCGTACATGCAATCACCTTTGATGATATAAATTGTGCATCCTTTTTTTATTATATAACTAAGCAGTTCAGTTATTCTCATTGGCCGAAACACGGCCACGTGATTATCTACAAATTGAATGTAGACCTATGAACGGTTTGTTTAAACGAATAAGCACTCTCGGACCACGAGACTGGTAAACAAACCTATTGTTCACCTCCGCCGACCAAACGTGTATAACTAAATACAAAGTTTAATCAACTATTGTTTTCAAGCACACGATTTACTTCTGGAGAAGTTTGTAAACATATTTTTTTGTGGGAGGGAAACGTGGTAAGGGTCATATAATAAAACAATTATAGTCTTTTGAGTCGGTGTACATGAGATTTACGGACCTTCGAAAAGTGATGTTCACAGACACCTTTGGCATCGGTAAGCATCACTTTTCTCAGGTCCATAAATCTCATGTATACCTCCTCAAAAGACAATAATTGTATAGTGTCTAGTAGTCATGTTCATGTTTCCATGGATCACATGACATGTCCTTGTCAGAACATGTACATTAAATATCAGTGGCATTATCATTGGTGTAACTTTAACTTTGTCATAATGGTGCTAGGTCTACTTACCAGACTCTCACTTTAATTCTGTCCGACGAGTTATGGCATTCACTGGAAGCAAGAAAACAGCAAATTATATGTAAACTGGTATACTGAGTTATTACATTGTGGGTTAATTACTATTGTATTATTCAGAACACAATATTTCAATGATAATTTAAAAAATATTTGTCATAGAAAACTACCGGTTAGGTGGAATCTGTGTTCCGTTGAAGTCTTAACCAATTCCATGGCAGATACCGACCCACAAGTATCAAAATTTACCAAAAATATATAATTCCATTAGAAAGGTATTAAATGAAATCTACTGAAAACACATCTAAAACAAGAAATGCGTCTGTCGAATGCGGATGCCACCTGCAGCATATTTGAAAAACTGTGACAAAGTGGTTAACCGAAAAGTGTGACGGACGGACGGACGGACGGACGGACGGACGGACAGACGGGGACGGACGGACGGACGGACAAAGGACAGACGGACGGTCGAAACACTATATGCCACCCGTTACTTCAAAACCCAATGGCATAAAAACATGACGTCACGCCGTTCTGAAACACGTGATCCATCACCTTGCAGAAGCCACATATGGACATAGAACATGATTTCTAATCACCCTCCAAACGATCCTGTCAGTGTGTTGTACACCCGGCGGTGGGGAGCAAACGGAATGAGATCACATAATCTGCGATGTCATTTTTATAATAGACAATCTATAAAATCTTCGCAACAAATGGACAGATTTGTTATATATAACGCACCAAAGACGACGACTTTCAGTTTTATGGGTGCTCTAAATGTTCTTTACTTAACGTATAACTGTTTATTTCATACATTCACATGCTCTAGATTTTTATTTACACAAACGATAACCAATTCTTCATCAAAACGACATAATCGTAATTTTAAATCAAACTGTATTATAAAGGACAACATGTTCCACATTTATGTTTTATAAAAATCTATCATTCTGTTGTCACATGATGTCACGTCGTTCGGAAAGCACCAGATACCAAACCCAAATCTCTGCCGATGGTAAACTTACAAATAGAACTTTTCATGCCATTCTGGGTTGAGGTCTTGAGGGACGGTTTTCGTTCGCTTCTTGACTTTTCCCACCTGAACAGTGACGTAGGGATCGCTGGTTCCCGTCTTGTCCTTGCCGATCAAACCCTGGGCACAGATCACTGGCAGGCAACACAAACGTGAAAATGAATGGGTTTAACATCCCTGTAACAGCTAAGGTCATATATAGAGATGGGACCTCGCTTTAAAGTCTCAATCGAAAGACAATGCATGCAACACAAAACACCAGTGTAGGCATTATCAGTGCACAAATACAAATACCATAAGAACCCCTATATTGGTGTAACATTTGTTTCGGGAAACACCTGTCAAATACCAGAAACTTTTGTGGAGAACCCAAATATCAATTGTTGATGCCTACGATGACACCTACGATTGGGAGACAATTTGTTTTGGAAACCCCTGTAAAACAGGGGTTTCCAAAACAAATTGTCTCTCAATAAATCCTTACTTGCACACTCAGCAAATCTTAATACATGTAATCCCAAGTGTTGCATGTATGCAGAACATTGGTATTGCAATAATTCAGCAAAATCATACTAAATATTGGATAAATCTTATAGACCTATAGATGTAGTGTCCAAATAATTAGGGTATTACAATTCTTATATAACGGGCCAGTTTCACTAAACTTTGTACGACTAAAATGTTCGTAAATACAAATTTAGGATAGTCTGGAAATTTCAATTGATGGATTTACATTTAAATCAATAAATGCCAATAAATGTCTACAATAAAACATTGTTAATGTGGAATTTACAGACTAAAATACTTTTGGACTTAAAATATTTTAGTCGTACAAAGTTTAGTGAAACAGCCTCCAGGTCCCTCAGTGATTTACACGAGTGTCTAGAATTTTAATTTAATTTTATTAATTATTTACAGACAACATCAACATCACAGTATTGGTGTTATTAGAGCTCCTCGAAGCAAACTACTAAGTGTAAATAACATCGTATTAGTACCAATAATTGTGTCTGGCACTCATTATTATTGCCATACAGTCGAACTTCGATGGGTCGAACCCTGGTAAACTCGTCAGCCATGCTTGCCTCGAACTAGCCTTTAGGTCCCGGCAGAATTCCTATATAAATACGTTAAAACTACCCGGTATAGGTCGAACTTGTGAAAGTCGAACAACCCTCAATGCCTCGAATCGCTGTCACGCCCGGTCGTGTATAAATCCACTATAAACACCACAAAAACTCGAACATGTCAGACGATTGTCTCCAGACTAGTTGATTGACTTTCACACCTATTGTTAACCGGTTGTCAAACAAATCTCAAGTGGTCATTTGAGCGTATACAATAACAGCAGTCGTGACCAGCATACGTGGTAATTATGCATTGACCAATGTCGGCGAAGTTGTTAGTTAATTAAAGTGGTAATTTATGGGACATGTGGAATTAAATATCTCGCTCAGTTTTAATTAATGACCCAAGCATCTGTCCTTTTAAGTTGTAAATCAACATGAACTGTTTTTACTATGATCAGTAATGAGTGTGATGTGTCATCCGATTTATTCGCCATATAAGCAGGTGAAGCGCAAGACTACGAAGCAAGGCGAGATAACAGACTTCTTCAATACCGGACGTGTATAACTTTCATGTATAACTTGTACTGGGTTCCATGTGATAGTAAATTATGATATGCAGTGGATGTGGTTCCGGGTCCGAAGTAGTGATGGGGCGACTGGGCATGATCGTATTGGACGGGGCAATCAAGTCCGCCAATTATATTTCGTAATCATATTCTGTTGTTCTCATGTTCTATTGCTGTATAATGGCTATGTAAATAAAAACACACATGTGTTTGCCGCTTTCTTTATTTTATTAAAGCCTGTTTCTGTTAATAAACGACTGTGACAATCAACCGTAAATGCAAATGTAAGCGCATTTATATGAAACAATGTGTCGTAATAACGACTTGTTTCACTTAGTACACTGACCAACTCGTCGATCTGTAATGGTTACAGTAGAAAATCCCGATGGGTCGAACAACGAATGGGTCGAACTAAAACTTAACCCCGCAGGCTGTTCAACCCATCGAAGTTCGACTGTATTTACAAATGTATCCTGTATTTAACGTAAACAATACTCTCTGATGTAATTACCAATATCAATTAACTGTGAAAATACATAGATTAAACCATACCAGTTAGTTTCGGTGCAAATGTAAAATTCAGTGAATACATACAAATGATGTCGTGCATGGGATCTCATATACTCGAGTACAAACATGTACCATCTAATTTTGATGAAAATGTGAACTTGTACTACGGATTTGTCATTTGTGAAAATGTATAATTGAGTGAAAACATACCAGTTAGTTTTGGGTAATTTCTGTGTCATACACAACTATACAGTTATTTCATGGTCATTCGGGTAAAAACTATTACCCCTGGGTGTTGTGGACGACCCGAGGTACTATTGCCCAAGGCCAAAGGCCTTGGGCAATAGTGCATCGGGTCGTCCACAGCAGCTAGGGGCAATATGTGTTGACTATTCTCAGAATTATTACTCAACTTGTAACAGTGTATGTGACACAATGAACATAAGTTTGGCGTGGGGCACATCGACTGACCAATCTAAATGGTCATTAGGGGAACAGTCAAAATTGCCCCTGGGTGTTGTGGACGATCCGAGGTACTACATGTATTGCCCAAGGCCTAATTGGATAATAGTGCATCGGGTCGTCCACAGCAGCTAGGGGCAATATGTTTTGACTGTTCTTCGTATGACGTCATGATTTTCAGGGGTGACGTAGTTTTGAATATTGCCCACGCATGCGGAACTATTGCCCAGGCACGTGGAATTATTGCCCAGTCATGTCAAAACCCAGGGAATTAGTAAAAACTATGGGATATCAATATAGGGAGTTGAGTAATAATTATTGTTGTGCAATACCGGTACTGGTACTCGAGTACATACATGCACACTTAGTTTGTTAAGCAAGTGTATATACTTGCGTGAAAACAACCCATTTACATTTGGTGCAAGTAAATACTTCAGTGAGGTATGTTCATAAAGTTCATTCAGAAGCCTTGTATTTGTTGCATACATTTTTGGAATGTAAATTGTTTTATAGCAGCATGATTGGTGTATTGCCAGGCTTGTAATTTCATGAGCTGCAGCCACTTTTATTTTAGTCGGCATCGATAATCATGCAACATTTGGCAAATGTTTGACTTTCATCATGATTTTTACTTCATAAAATTGCTCTGTAAATAAATATTTAGCATTTAGAAGAAGGCATGCTTAACGGGGCATGCTTAACGGGGCATGCTTAACGCATGCCTTCTTCTAAATGCTAAATATTTATTTATTCATTGACATATTTTTTGCATACAATGCCCAACAATTATGTATGTCAATTTTTAATTTGCTACTTCAATCGATACGGAACGAAGTGAACAAAGAGTATGAACACAACTTTATGATTATGAACTATCGGTGACTGTTGACGTACATGTGTACAAAACTAGCCAGTTACTTATGTGAACATTTGTACATCTATATTAGTGTGCGTATACGTACCAGTTATGGCAATTTTCGCTGACCACTTGGACGTTCCATCCAGCACACTCTGTTTGACTGCCTTCATGTGGCCAGAATGGGACTTCTTATCCACATTGAACACTTGCCTGCAATCACATGATCATACAGTTGTATGTACAGTGATAAATGTTGACCCTTAGACCGCTATCTTATTTCTTTTGTCGTTTGCTGTTATTTTCTATTTTCAATTTTTATCATCAAAAACATGCTTTGACAGCACTTTCGAATAATTTACAACATGCTTTGACAGCACTTCAGAATCATTTCCATTGGAAATGATTCTGAAGTGCTGTCAAACCATGTTTCTATTGAGAAATAAGGCAAGATATAAAAACAACAGCAGACGACAATTGTTGTGAGTAGCGGTCTAAGGGTTAATTTGTTGTCTGCTGTGGCTGGATATTTCGGGGTTTTTCTCTCTGAATAAATATGGTTTGATAGCAAATTGGAAGCAAAGCTTGTTTGTGCCGAGAAAAATGAAACATAGAAAATAGACAGCAGACGCCAAACTTTAACCTTTTCAACACCACATGCCTGTATAGCGGAATTGGCAACCAGTGTAGATCCAGATGAGCCAGCTTAATGACGAGCCGTCTCATCAGGATCTGCACTTTTTGCAAGTAATTTTCACATTTTTGAGAACAAAAAACACCCCCTTTTCATAAATGGGCTAGTCTGAAAACCATTTTGTGACGGTTGGATTGGTTGCAAAATTAACATCAAAATCCATTCCAGCTACTTAGGGATGAAAGGGTTAATGCAACACCGGGTATGGAAGGTGTTCGAGCCAATTCCCACTCTTAAATATAAGCCGATTAGAATAGAATAGAGTCAGGGTTAATGGGGATTAAAGTCAGCAGGTTACATTTCAACTACACCGTCACAGTTTACGTTTGGGCAGGAACCAGAATTGGCCCCATTGTGTACGAGTAATAAATGTACACGGACATCTATCTGGTATTTATCACGACCGAAGCTTACTGTATCAGTTGGAAGATCTCTGGTTTGTTTCTCTCGCGAATCTTCATCCTGTCCTTCATTGCCATGATGATGTTGTGTGTCTTATCCTCAGCACCGTGCTTCGAACTCTTTTCAGCCGCCCCTGCAAACATCAACACATTTGTCCATTATCCGTTGGCTGTAAATATCAGTTGGTTTGACCACTGTCCATTGACTACAATCCCGAATTTGGACTGTTAGCAGCAGAACTGTCCACTTTCTACAATCAGTTAAGACTTGCACCATTGGCAGATTTCTAGGACGATGGTGTAAATTAACCCTTTCACCCTAACTATCGAACATGTGCTTTTCTGTGATGTTTTTTGGGATATTACATAATTGAATAAATGCCGATTATTTTATAGAATTGAACAATACTCACAAATGCTGCAGATCATGATGAGACTGTGCGGATGCACAGGCTCATCTGGATCTACAGTGTTGGTACATGGTGATTTTATGGTCTGCATGGTTGAAAGGGTTTACCAACCCACCAACGGTGCCTCGTGAAAGGACAGAAATTAACAAAATTCCATGAACATTTCAATCAAAGACGTGTCATTGCGTGGGTTTACACTATCACCGATTTGTAGCCACTATCGCAAGGTCTACCATTCTCAAAATGTGTGTATAATAGGGTCAGAATGGTATGAGAATCAATATGTTTGTCACGAGTGCATTCCAAATAAGATTTTAGGCATATGCAAATTTTGAAACAGTTTTGTTTGATGTTCTTTGTTTCTGATTGAAAGTATATGATCAAGTGAAAATGAAAAATATAAGAATGGAGCTTTCTGCTTTGTTGGTCATAACATGATAAACAGGCACCATCACATGACAAATACATGTAATTGATGAGGAAGTGTAATAAACTGTGACATCAGATATGGGGCTTATGGGTTTTGCGACCAGTGTAGATCCTGATCAGCCTGTGCATCCACACAGTCTGATCAGGATTGGCACTGTTCGCTATTCCATTAATGAAACACCCGTCATGCTTCAACAATCAATATAGATTGTTATCAGGTTACAGGAGTGTACTATTTGATCAGGAGCTACACTGGTCACAAATCCATTTCTCCAGTCACAGTCACAAACGCCATGTGGTCATGTATGTTCATCACCGAATGAACAGGCAAATAAAGAATGGGAAGTATGAGTGGCCTGCAGTAGAAATGGATGATGATAAACATGCACATATACATATCAGTTCTAAGTCAATCCAGCTTATGAATACATACAGCCAGCCATACATGTACAACTTATAAGGTACATAACAACATTAACACTAATTCATACTAGTTATTTGACCTAGAACTTGTGCATGAGGTAAAAAAATAAGAGGACCATGATGGCCCTAAGTTGCTTACCTGTGCAATGTCATAACAAGAAACGAGGCAAAGCCACGAAGGCCAGGTTTTTTCCAAGCATGGACACTTGGATAACATAATTATACCCACTTTTTGTAGACTAGATGGCCGTGGCCTGCATGTCGCGCCTTGGGGCGAGGCATGGACACTAAAAAAATAGATATAGTAGATGGAAAAACTTTAACGAAAAAACTTTAACCGGACACACGGACGTACAGACGGACGGACGGACGGACGGACGTTCTTACGGTACTATACTTATGTGGCTTATCACATGTTAAATATTAGCCACATAAAAGGATTTTTAGCCACATAAAAGGATTTTTAGGTGGCTAATTGTAACCAACCCTAACCCTTACTAAGTCCATAACCCTGTGGGGCTAGCCACATAAGTATAGTACCGTCAGGGCGGACGGACGGACGTATGCCAAAATGCCGACGATATCGCGCTTTCCGCAAGCGGGTGCGACAATGATGATAAACACCCATGTGAAGTATCAAGGTAATGGGTGAAGCAGTTGCAGAGATATAGTACACGAAAAAACTTTAACAAATAAATTCAAAGTAATTTGACCTTGACATTGTGCACAGGGGCCGCACGGTTGGGGGTTAGAATGAAAATATGGAAGATGATAAACACCCATTTGAAGGTAATGGGCGAAGCAGTTGTAGAGATATAGTATAACAAAAAAGTTTTAACCAAAAAATTTAACCAGACGTACGTTAAAAAGTTAACGTTGAAAATGGCTAAGTCAATTACGTAGAAATAATAGGTGAAGGTAAAAGAATGGTCACATGTTGGATAGTTGTATGTGGTAGGCACCCCTTGGTTATGAAGCTGTGAAAGTTTGGTGGTCCTAGGTGGTACAGTAACAAAGAAATGGACTTAAACACGAAAACTTAACATTGTAAACGCGAAAACTTAACATTGAAAATGGCTAAGGCGACTGCGCGGAAAAAATAGGTGAAGTTAAAAAAAAAGTAACATGTTGGATAGTGATATGTGGTGGGCACCCCTTGATTATGAAGCTGTGAAAGTTTGGTGGTCCTAGGTGGTACAGTAACAAAGAAATGGACTCAAACACGAAAACTTAACATTGATTGTGGACATCGCCCGCCGCCCACCCGCCCACTGCCCGCCCGCCCGGCTTTCGCCAATCCAATAGCCTGGATTTTTTAAAAAAAAAACCTGGCTAAAAATCACTAAATAAACATCTAAATAAGCCCATGACATGCACAAAGTGTAAATGTGACAAACTTGAGAAGTTGCCAGGGTAGGAGTTGTCTCGCTATATGTACATACAGTCAAACCTGTGAATAAAGGCCAGCCATGGGAAGAAGAAAAGCTGGCCTTTGTTCACAGGTGGTCTTTGTCCACAGGTTCATTTATGTAGTAATGTAATAACAGGTTGTTGTTATTCAGAGGTAGCCTTTAGCATAGGTTCGACTGTATATAACTTACACAACACACAAAGTTTGGAGACCACAACAGGATGTTTCCAGCCTACTTTTTATCACAAGACATCTTTTTACAAATTGTAACAGAAGTAATTGATTAAATGGAGTTCTACATCCGTTTTAGTTCTAACACAGTAATACACGTGTATGGGGGACGGGGTGGAGGACACCATTGGTTTGCACTGAGCTTACAATATCCATTCAGCATTGAAAACAGAATATCCTGATCTTGTGCCCTCACCCAACCAAGATTACTTGGCACCACATATCACGGAACTAATTCTCAGAGAGAAAAATCTCAGTGTATCAGACCATGTGTGAATCCTGATAAAGATAGACTTTACCATTACGCATGCCCTTCCATCCTCCATTAGATTGATTTTGAATGGAGTTCTACGTCCGTTTAACCTTTAACAAAGTCATGTACAGACTAGAATACTCGAGTACACTACAACAAGATCACTTGGCCTCATATATAACTGGATCTCGGTGTGAATCTCGGTAAGGCTGGCCTTCACCGTTAAGAGTGTCTCACCCACTAAACAAGGTGATCGCCACGAAGGTCAAGGTCACCAATGTCAATGTCAAAATATTAGGAAGTCCAAAATTATTGATACGAAGGTAATGGTCACCAAGGCCAAGGTCACTCAAAAGACACTGGGTAGATAGCCATCAACGTGAGGACGCTATTGGTGAGATTTGGTAATGATCCGACTAATGGATCAGGAGATATTCAACATTTGGATGTACATTCAAAATTATTGACACAAAAGTCAAAGTCACCAAGGTGATGTAAAGGTCACCGCACAAACACTGGATGGATAACTATCAATGTGAGGAAGCTATTTATGAAGATTGGTATTGATATGAATGACTAAACGGTCAGGAGATATTGAACATTTGGATGTATGTCCAAAATGGTTGACACCAAGGTGAAAGTTAACCAAAGTCACGGCCAGCCAAATTACACAGTTAGATCGAACTAATGGATGAAGAGATATTCAACGTTTGGATGTACTTTCAAAATGATTGACATGACGGTCAAGGTCACCATGGTCATGGTCACCCGAATGACACTGAATGGATAGCGATCAATGTGAGGAAGCTATTGAAGTTTGGTAAGGATCTGACTAACGGATCAGGAGGTATTCAACATTTGGACGTATGTACAAAATTATTGACACAAAGGTTAATGTTACCATGGTAAAAGTCAAGGTCGCCCGAATGACAATGGGTTGATAGCCATCAATGTGAGAAAGCTATTGATGAATTTGGTAATGATCCGACCAACGGATTAAGAGATATGCAAAAATTACGTACCACAATGATTAAGGTCACCAAGATGAGTGAGTGAGTGAGTGAATAGGGTTTAACGTCCGCTTTTCTGACATAGAGGTACAAGCCTCAGGGAGTCTACACGCAGACGGGTCAACGGGGTCGAGTCCCGTATCCACCTGTCCGAGGGGGGTAAATCCCAACTTCAGAACTCAATATTTACAATCAAAATATATATTCAGTCCTGAAATTAGAACAACCTGATCTGGTGCCAGGGCCTCGCCACACCAGCATCATTTTTATCCCACCCCATCCCCAAAAGTAATAGGATTAGCGCATATCTTACTTTTATATATGGGGCATAGCCTGACTCAACTCTCACATACAAGAAAGCCAAAAATGTACATGAGGGCCAAATCCGGTATAGTGGGTTCCGGAAAGTATGAACCCAATCGTTAAGCCAGTTTAGTCGCCTTTTACGACAAGCAATGGCTACTGCAGCACTATTCTCAGGATCAGTTGATCCCGCCCCGGTGCCTGCACGGGGCTCACCAAGATGAAGGTCAAGGTCACCTGAACATTGGATGGATAGATATCAATGTGAGGAAGCTATTAGTGAAGTTTGGTAATGATCAAGGGATATCGGAAATTTTTAGCAAAGTATACTTTGAGGGAACAATCATTTATTTTTCCCCGAAATGCATTATGTCATATAGAACTAACGACTGCATATATTTGATTATTAAAAGTATGCAGAATTATCATACTGAATTTATTACATTATCACAGCCAAAATGGCTGTGATAATGTAATAAATTCAGTTTAATAAAAATGAAAAAATTTATCATAAAATTGAAAATGTCTCCCTCAAAGTGCACTTTGCAAGAAAAGTATACTTTGCAATGTTGGTGAAATTGGCTACTGGCGTATCTCATGTATAGCCAAAGTAGATCCCTACCAGCTTGTCATGTTCAGTTGATTGGGTTTTTCATTGGGTTTTACATCTGTTCATAAACAAGGTCATATGTGGCTGTGCCATAAGCCCCATTTCTCCAGTCACAGCCACATATTAACACAGGAAAGTATCTGTATGGGGGGAGCACTAAAATTCAACACTTAACCCTTAGACCGCTATCTTATTTTTGTTGTCGTCTGCTGTTTATTTTCTATTTTCCATTTTTATCATCAAAAACATGCTTTGACAGCACTTTAGAATGATTTACAACATGGTTTGACAGCACTTTAGAATAATTTCCATTGGAAATGATTCTAAAGTGCTGTCAAACCATGTTTTTATTGAGAAATAAGGCAAGATATAAAAGCCACAGCAGACGACAATTGTTGTGAGTAGCAGTCTAAGGGTTAAGTTACAACAACAAGAAAATGTGGCCCGTCGGCATCGAATGCCCCCGGTGGCAGATTGGAGAAACTGTGGCAAATAAAAGTTTATTAACCAACAGCGATAAGTATTCATAAGGACAGTTGTGAAGGTCAAATAGTGAAGGTCATATTAAGCGAAGCATGTTTGTGTGACATTTGTGCACAAGTATGATGTAATGAAATATTAAAGTAATCCTTCAAGGGATATAGAAGTTATGACATAATTGAGAAACTCCAGCAAACTTCTTAATGTGGGAAAAAAGTTCAAAGTTGTGAAGGTCAAAAGGTCGAGGTCATATTAAGGGCAGTATGAATGTGTGGCATTTGTCAACAAGTATGCTGTAATGAAATAGTTAAGTAATCCTTCAAGGCATATAGAAGTTAGGACATGATTGAGAAACTCTGGCGAACTTCTTAATGTACAGGACATATGGACGGAAGGACTCACAAACACACAGACACACGCATACACAGTCCAAACACCATATGCCTCTGGCTCTACATCCGGGGGCATACAAACCTTTCAGCACTGAAAGACAGTGTCCGAATCCTGTGCCAGGCATCCTTACAACATCACTTGACACCATTAAATGTGAATCCCATTAATCCCATCACTTAGTGGTGGTTTAGCAGGAACTATTTTACAAGGTAGTAAACGTAGTTCCGGCACTCACCAATATGAACTCACGAGGTGTCAATATGGAAAATATTGACGGCTTGCATTCCATGGTGTTTCAATGGGAAACGAAAGTACGTATATACTAATTTTGGATACATGTGCACGCATGGATGCACAGATGCTTGGACGGACAATCTATATACGCCACACCCTTTTATTCATTGTCTGTGTAAACCCTGAACAGACTGCATGATCATGTATACCAGTCCAGGATGACAAAGAGGCTGCTAAGACAACAAGCCATGGCCCATATATACAAACAGGCGCTGAAAACTAAGACTAAATGACACAGAAACTGGTCACATGCATGTGCAGCTGAGCTACAATGTAACGGGTATTGGGCAGATATTGGGCGATATATGAGACACGCCATGTGATTTTGTACGAAGCCACACAATTCCCTCAATTTAACAATTTGTTCCCACAAATTAACAATTCTTTCCCACAAATTAACAATTTGTTCCCTCAAGTTAACAATTCGTTCCCATGAAATAACAATTCGTTCCCACGGGAACGAATTGTTAATTTGTGGGAACGAATTGTTATATTGTGGGAACAAATTGTTAATTCGAGGGAACAAATTGTTATTTTGTGGGAACGAATTAATAAAAAAAAATCCATGTACCCTGTGGGGCTGCGTAATTTTGTGCCCAAGAACATGGCAATATCTCATGAAAAATATTTACAAAATTTACGACATTTTGAGTAAATGACGGCGAAAGTCAACGACATTTTCATGGCATTGACAGAAAATATCACAGTGTCTGTAAATATATTTCATTAAAAATGCACATGTTCTTAGGTACAAAATCACATGGAGCCGCTCATATGTGGCTGTGACTGGAAATGGGCGTATATCATCTGTGATCAGTGTATACCTAGATGAGCCAGCACATCCGCACTGTTCATCATTCAGGCAGTGAAACACCTGTTGTACGTCTAACCAACAGGTCAGGGGTCCCGTTTCACTAAACTTCTTACGACTAAAATGTTCGTAAGTTCAAATTTAAGATCGTCTGTAAATTTCAATTTATGGATTTACATTTATTGAACATAGGCTGCCTATGCTCAATAAATGTAAATCCAATAATTATTTACAAGAAAACATTTTTAATTCACAGACTATCATAATAGCACGTACAAACATTTTAGTCGTACAAAGTTTAGTGAAATGGCCCCCAGATCCTTATCTTGCCGCAGAAATGTGGCCCAGAGATGGTCACAAATAAGATCAGCCTCAGTCACAATTACAAGGACTTATACGGCCAGGACCTGAAACAACTGTGTGGATTACATTTCAGTGTAGATCCTGATCAGCCAAAACACTTATTTGCTGGATTCATCATTGATATTTCACTGGCCAAATGGCGAACAGTGTACACCCTGATCGGGCTGTGGGGCATTACGATATTATCAGGTCCGAGTCCATATATGTGGCTGTGACTGGAGAAATGGAGCTAATGCGATTTTTGTGACCAGAGAAGCTCTTGATCAAATAGAACACTCTGGTAGCCTGATAACGATCTATATTGCTTGTTAGAAGCATGACGTGTGTTTCATTGATGGAATGGTGAACAGTGTGGATACTGATCAGACTGTGCGGATGCACAGGCTGATCTGGATCTACACTGGTCGCAAAACCTGTAAGCCCCATTTCTCCAGTCACAGCTACATATTACATAAATAATGAACATTATACAGTGCATGCGAGTCACACATTTGCTTTGGAAAGAGACTAACATCAATCTATCAGTAGGAGCAGCGGAAGGCTTACACAAAATAAGCAGGATGCTTTGTAAATATATAGTTTCTCAATTGGCATGCAATGGATTACACAAGCTTTCATATTGCATCACTACAAATACCCGCTTCTCAATTTTACCAAGATAGTAAACACAAAACAGTATTCAGCCTCGACCGATTTAACTTTCTGATGCCGTGCATGAGAACAGAGCATTTGTTATGTCCATGGTCCATGGTACCCGTACCACCCACATGTGATAAAATATTTATTCCAAATGCTTATTGTGCAGCTGATTAGGTAGCTTTTAAGACATATTCCACCCAACCCTGTCTCCCACCCCCGCCACCCCGAATTTTCCCACGACTCGTGGTACACATGAACACAAACAGATCCCTAAAATATAGGTAATCTAAGGAGCCCCGCAGGGGACGTAGAATTCTTTTTTTATTAATATGTTCCCACAAAATAACAGTTTGTTCCCTCAATAAACAATTTGTTCCCACGAATTAACAATTTGTTCCCACAAATTAACAATTTGTTCCCTCAATTTAACAAAATACGTTCCCACAGGAATTAATTGTTAATTTGTGGGAACGAATTGTCATATCATGGGAACAAATTGTTAATTCGAGGGAACGATTTGTCATATCATGGGAACAAATTGTTAATTCGAGGGAACGAATTGTTAAATTGAGGGAACAAATTGTTATTTCGTGGGAATGAATTAATTAAAAAAATCCATGTCCCCTGCGGGGCTTCGTAGTAATCAACTGCATTATTGCATTATTTTAGCCAAAAATGCGGGTGTAACAATGAGACAATATTTACGACTACTTACTAATAATCTGGCCCTTCCGTCGCCGTTTTAGAACTTAAAGCAGCAGAAAAAGACAGTTAAGCAAAGTGAAAAAGTTACAAAGGAAATAAACATAAAGAACATGCAAGTCTGTGAAAGCCAATTTACGTGACTGATGATTGAATAAACTGGGAGTAGCTGATGGTTCCATTTGTAGTTCAGGTGCCCGTTTCACTAAACTTTGTACGACTAAAAGAAATCATTGTCTGTCAGACATCAGACTGTCAATTCAAAATTCCCACTTCTTCCCATTTTTCCCTCAACATTTGACAAACGTGGGACATATACGATATAGTCCTGTCCCGTCCGTCCGTCCGTCTGTTTATTTTATATTGCCATTTTTATACTGGTACTTTCATTTTAGAGTATGTGTTGTGGTCACCAACTTATCCCATTTAGATTAACTCTTAGAGTGCGGGAACCGAAAATAGTCGTATGCTGCTGTGTCATATTTTGTCTCTTCTCTCAGTAAAAACATGGTTTGTCAGAATTTTAGAATCATTTCCATTGCAAATGATTCTTAAGTGCTGTCCCATGTTTTTGATGAGTAAAATGGAAAATAAAAAATAAACAGCAGATGACAAATTTTAATTCAGCATTGTAAGGGTTAAACAGTTCAACAGGTGGCCATTATGATCCTCATCATATTGAAGGTCGTGGAACCCACAGCTAGTCCGCAGTAACTGAACTGGTGACCAAGGAGACCCAAAATCACAGACATCATACAAGACACATGCTAATGAGCAGGCACTGTGGTTAGGAACCTTCAAACATGACAATGCCCAAATTAATCTGTCGTCTGCTGTCTATTGTTTATTTTTCTCATTAAAATCATGTTTTTCTCTCATTAAACTCATGGTCAAACCATGATTTTATTGAGTAAGAAGACAAAATATAAAATAACAGCAGACGGCACTGTCTTTACAAAAAACGTTAACCATTATAATGTTGAATTCAATTTTGTCATATCTGCCGTGTATTTTTTATTTTTCTCATCAAAAACATGCTTTGACAATAATTTAGAATCATTTCCAAGTTTCTAAATTGTTGTCAAACCATGCTTTAATTGAGAAAATATAACAGCAGACGGCACTTTGGTTAAAAACCTTTAACCCATTACAATGCTGAATACATTTTCTTCGTCTGCTGAATATATTTCCCCTCAAATATATGCGTTGACAACACTTAAGACTCATTTACAATGGAGATGATTCTCAAATGTTTTCAAACCATGGTTTTATTGAGAAAGAAGACAAAATATATAATAACAGCAGTTGACAATTTACGTTTCCTGCATTGTGATGGTCAATTTGCACCCACAGACCATACATGCTCCAATGATTGGTTTGCTTATTCTGATTCGTTGATCAAACTGTTTGTTGTTCTCAATTTGTATGTAGACATTCAGAACAGGTTTTATGTTCACATGCCCCGAGTGCTATGATTATAAACTTTGGATTCTTTTAACTCTTTGCATGCTAGGGGCGAAAATATCCGCCGAACGAATTAGGAGTATATGTTTTATTTCTCTCTGTAAATATGTCTTGAAATTTCATTAGAATTCTAAAGAAATTCCAAGACATATTCATGATATTTACCGGGAGAATACAAGCAAATATGATGAATTTTTGTCCGCTAGTTTTGAACTATTTATAGCCCACAAGTTTCCCAGCATGCAAAGAGTTAATGTTTTATTTTTTTTTTTGCTTTTTTTGCTTGAGATGTTTGTTTGTCTCTGATTTTTTCAGTTGCCAGATGCTTGCATATGTTCCATAAAGTTACTATAACTAAGACGTGAAAAATCACAAGATTTTGGTCAGACATGATTGGATTTAACATATGTTTGCATGCTGTGTTTTTTATTGATCAATTGGCGAATTTATTGTACACTTATTTCTCCATGATGATAAAATGCTCGCCGCGCAGTGATTATTCAGACAGGGTGATTTCTGAGAACTAAAGTGGTTTTTTTATGGCCTCATGGGAAAGTTTCATAACCACAGTACGAAGACTATCGCAAGGACGTTACCGGTACACAATACTGGTGATCGGATTCACAGAATGTAGAATCACAAACTAAGTAGTGTGGTTATAGTAACCACAGGCACTTGGTGGTATGAACGACAATAGCCTCTTTAAATCATACCATTTGACTCCGATATTAAGTATCTACAAGGTAACGACACTCACCATCTTTTCAACCAACGGAAGTGATACTACTGCACCTCGGTTCTCTAATTCAGTAATTGTAACAGCAGGGTCCCGACCTTCACGCGCATTACAGTTACTGAATTACTGTCTGTTTCACGAAAGCTGCCCAAATTTTACGGCTATATAAACAATTAAAAAACAAGATTTCTTTTGATAATATTAAATTAAAGGAAAAATTAAGAATGAGCCTTCTTTTTATTTCGTGAAATTCGGTCAAATATTGGTTTTATTACGAAAAATTTATTTGTCTATGGGAATTTAACATGGGGGAAAAAGAGGTAAAGGAGTGTGGGATTAGTCAAAAAACAAAAAAATTTGGAAATTGACTCCGAAACCTGACTAGATAGCTTGGATATGATCTAACTAAGAAAACAAAAGTTAAATTTTAAAAATCGGTCCAGTATTTCTAAAATTCAAAAAAAATTTCCCCATGTTAAATCCCCATAGACATCTTCACTCCGTGAAGATGTCTATGGGGATTTAACATGGGGAAATTTTGTTTTCGCAATAAAATCAATATTTGACCAAATTTAACGAAATAAAAAGAAGGCTCATTCTTAATTTTTCCTTTAATTTAATATTATCAAAAGAAATATTGTTTTTGAATTGTTTATATAGCCGTAAAATTTGGGCAGCTTTCGTGAAACAGACAGTAGTGAGCTGGGCCCAGGTAAATTATCCACTCCCATTGGTTGAAAAGATGGCGAGTGGTATACCTTGTAGATACTTAACCCTTACACCGTTATCTTAATTTTTTGTTGTCTGCTGTTTATTTTCTATTTTCCATGTTTATCATCAAAAACATGCTTTGACAGCGCTTTCGAATAATTTACAACATGCTTTGACAGCACTTCAGAATCATTTCCAATGAAGTGCCGTCAAAACATGTTTTTATTGAGAAATAAGTCAAGATATAAAAGCAACAGCAGACGACAATTGTTGTGTGTAGCAGTCTAAGGGTTAATATCGGGGTAAAATTGTTATGATTTAAAGAGGCTATTGTCGTTCATACCCCCAAGTACCTGTGATAGAAACAATTGATGTTGGAGTGAAGGTGATAGAACGCACTGCAAAAGCCATTCAAGCATGACAGACATACAGCTGTGAAATGGAGTGTCTGGGTTGATTGGTGATGTTTGGGGGAGAAGGTAATTTAAGTAGCTTAGGTCACAATATACGCCGGTCATTGCATGGTCAGTGAAGTGGAAGAAGAAGATTAAGGTCACATGAAGGTTAATTGGCAGAGAGTACATGTTTATCCCGTCAACACAGTGCGTATGTGCCGTGAAACACGGTGCCGTGAAACATTTTTGATATCCTGTCAATATGACCTAATCACTGCGTATGAATATGTGCTGTGGCTGGGGTTATTTTTATTGCATTTTAAAGCCATTTGTAGGTGTTGACGGGATAAATAGAATAGTAGGTTAGTGCCGTGAATGGGAAAAAATATCTGGCGCGGCATGTAAACGGGATGTGCTCGGCAGAGCCTTGCCCATCCCGTTTCCTAAGCCTTGCCAGATATTTTTTCCCATTCACGGCACTAACCTACTATTCTCTATATATTGGTTTATGATGTCCATCACTAGATGACTATGGCATGCAAATTGTGTTAACTGTATGTGTTACAGTGGCTATGCAATGGATCAAACATATAAAGTGGTTGTGATGGCTAATCAGTGAAGTGTGAAATAGGTAGGTGAAGGTCAAATGATGGTCAAATTGAATACAATGGTTTCTGATGTACACCTCTAGCTGATTGTGCACGTTTGGTAGCTGTAGGTGTAAGTCCTTGAAAAACAGACCGGTGGAAAGATGGATAGACAGCCTGTTTGATAGCCATAACATAATTTATTGTCTACCCTAGTTTCTCGACCAATGAAAGAACAGCATTTTGTCTCAATTAATCGCATATTGCGACACTTTCGCCAATATCTATTAAATTAATCATTAAATGTTCAGCCGCTATATTTAGAACTGATTTTACGCCTTGTGTCATCAGTTCACGAGACGCAAAACATATTACCGCCCACACACGCGGTCACTTCGTGTCACACCGCCAATCACATGCTAGTATAGCGATTCAAAATCAAGTTTAGGGGTGGAGCTTCACGACTGGGCTGGTGAACAATAAGTACGTTATAGTTCACATATTGAATTTTTAATAAATTAATTTCACGCTCGCGAGCGTGAAATTAATTTATTAAAAATTTAATATATGAACTATAATTATTATGTAATGGCCACAGCGAGCCTGTGAATTCCACAGAGGCATTTGATAGTCATTTGACATTGGCAATGAACATCGGGGGTCGCATGAGTGGACTATATAAAAAAGAAAGGAACGCTGATAAACAAACATAATTATGAAGTTAAATCAATCTGTTTTATGGTTACAGATACATAAGCTACATGTATTTAAACACTTCAATAAGAATGTTGCAAAAACTTTAAGACAGATTTTGATATCATTTGACTTTGACCTTGTGCATGCAGGTCACATATATGGACCACATGAAAATATGGAAGGTGATCAATAAACAAGAATATAAAGTAATTTAACAACTTTTAACCCTTAGACCGCTACTCACAACAATTATCGTCTGCTGTTGATTTTATATCTTGCCTTCTTTCTCAATAAAAACATGGTTTGACAGCATTTCAGAATCATTTCCAACATTTCCAACGGAAATGATTCTGAAATTTGACAGCATGTTGTAAATTATTCTAAAGTTCTGTCAAAGCATGTTTTTGATGATAAAAATGGAAAATAGAAAATAAACAGCACACGACAAAAAAAATAAGATAGCGGTCTAAGCGTTAATACAGATTTCAGAATAAGGGACACACGGACGTCATTGTGATTACCATTACTAGCTTTCCTCAAGCGTGATTGTTAAAACTTGCATCCAACAACAACAAAAACATATATTTTAATATTATGTAAAACTGTGCAATGTACTTTCATAACAAGTGAAATATATTTATTAAAACAGTAAAACTTTGCAATTTGTGCAGAAATATAATTATAAACTAACGACTACCAGAAAAATATGAGAAAAAGTTCATACAATACTAGTATCACTATACATGCAGAGGAAAGTCTAAACAGGCCACACTCGATCAAACATGGCTTATAACTGACAGGAGAAATGGGGCTTATGACACTTGTGGCCAGTCTAGTTCCGAATGGTCAGCGATCACACTCCTAAAACCTATATAGGAACTAGAAATGTGGCCTGTCGGCACACGAATGCCCCCACTGGCAGCCAAAGAAAACGAGGCATATTTGATTACAAGCCATTTACCAGAGCGCATCAAGTCTGTGACCTTGACCCTGGGCTTACCGGGGGCAGACGAATGTGGATTTGTCACAGGGTGGCAGAGGAACATTGGAGCAATGCGTGTGTGAAATGTGAAGCAGATCCGAGCAAGGAAACCATATAAATAAGCCATTTACCCGAGCGTTAAGGTTTCGGGACTTACGGACGGACGGACGGACGGACAGATGGACGGACGGACGGAAGCACGGACGCCGGTAACACTATATGCCCCCCTCACCATTCGGTGGCGAGGGCATAACTATACTGTTTCTTACATCCATGACTGGTGCTTAACTGACCAAATCATAAACAGTGCAGGCCCTGATGAGACTGCATAGATGTGCAGGCTGATCTGGGGCTACACTGGGACAAATACCATAAGCCCCATTTTTCCAGTCACAGCCACATTTTTGTTCTAACCGATGAGGATTCAGCCTGTACATTGACGATGTTCACTGAAGGCAAGATGGATCCGTTGCTGACAGAATATCAATGTTGAAGAAGACCCTGATCAGATTGCATGGTCGTACACATCTGGGTCTACATTGGCAGCCAAGATTTACCTGATTATTACCCAAATATTATGACACCAATAACCAATCCACAAAGGGAAAAGTGATTTTTGCATGAAATATATTTACATAAAAAGTGTGATATTTTCTGTAAATGACGTCGGAAGATAACGGAATTCTCATAGCAAATGCGGAATACTTTGCTATGACAATTTTGTCATCTTTCGACGTCATTTGCAGAAAATATTGTAAATTTTGTAAATATTTTTCATGAGATGTTGCATATGTCCTTAGGTACAAAATCGCATGGCGTGTTTCATATATGGCCAAGGCTCACAAGAAATATTGTCAAAATTTCTAACATCAAGACTTGATTTGATGCATTGGTGTTTAACGGCCTAACAACAGCTAAGGCCATTTAAGGGCGGGCCAAACCTGCCCAAAATCAGAGAAGAATATTTACATCAAAAAAAGTATATCTTCAGACCTGAAATTAGAATAACCGACGTGATGCCAGTTTAACACCAACCCACCGTAATATGGCCAAGTCTGAAAAGAAATATTGTGAGCCCACCAGTGCACAACAACTATCCAAGAACAGTCCCGGTATTTCTACCCCAGATACTCACTCTGCAGACAGTCGGCGTTGAGGAGATCCTTACACTTCTCGTGACATTTGACCCCACACTCGGTACACCGGACCCCTTGTCTCGCCAGCCCCCAAAGGAGCCCCTCGCACTCAAAGCAGTAGGTGGGCGACGTCGCAGTCCACACGAAGAAATTGTGCGGAGTCGTGCTCGAGATTGGGTAGATCAAGGCCTGCAGCGTTTTCTTGTACACGTGCATTTTCTGGAAATACGGTCATGATGGGTAGCTTAGTAATGGTTCTAGTATTCCTGTAGCCGATTTCACCAACATTGCAAAGTACATGTATACTTTTCTAGGAAAGTATACTTTCAGCGAGTAATCATTTATTTTTCACGAAATGCATTATTTCACATAGAACTAATGACTGCACATATTTGATGTTTAAAAGTATGCAGAATTATTATACTGAATTTATTACATTATCATGGCTGTGATAATGTAATAAATTGAGTATAATAAAAATTAATCAATTTATCCTGAAATTGAAAATTTCTCCCTCAAAGTAAACATTGCTAGAAAAGTATACTTTGCAATGTTGGTGAAATTGGCTACTGGAATGAAGAAAAACTACTTCATGACTGGTAGCTTAACTCTTTGCATGCTAGCGGCGAAAATATCCGTCAAACGAATTACGAGTATATGTTTTATTTCTCTTTGTAAATATGTCTTGAAATTTCATTAGAATCTAAAAGAAAATATAATGAATTGTCATCTGCTATTTTTGAAATATTTATAGCCCACAAATTTCCCAGCATGCAAAGAGTTAATACTAGTCCTAATTTTGGTTGAAAGAATTGGTTACTTTGAGAAATTATGTAGTTTGTTTTTACGTTTATTTAATCTATGAAAATGTGAAGCATTTTTTCTACTTTCCTTATTTTTCAATGAAAGCATATGCTTGTGACCACTCGTTCGAACCATGGTCACATCATATACTTCAAATGACAAAAAAAGAAAATATTACAAATTGTTCATCAGTAGAATAGTGAATGGCCGGAATGTAACGGGCGAATGCTCACCAACTCCTCATCATTGAGGGACTGCCGGGCAACCATGGCTGACGGAACACCCGCATTCCGCTTCGTTGCTTGCATAGTCTGAAACACAAGGGTCAAATACAGCGCATGCATTTATTATCACACTGATTATACTGCTGAGCATATTAGCTCCTGTGTAGATATTGTACACTTGTATTAACCCTTAGACCGCTACTCACAACAATTGTCGTCTGCTGTTGCTTTTATATCTTGCCTTATTTCTCAATAAAAACATGGTTTGACAGCACTTCAGAATCATTTCCGTTTGCTGTCAAAGCATGTTGTAAATTATTCTAAAGTGTTGTCAAAGCATGTTTTGACGATAAAAATAGAAAATAGAAAATAAACAGCAGACGACAAAAAAAATAAGATAGCGGTGTAAGGGTTAAAGCTTGAAAATTTGTTCAGAATCAAGGATTATCACATGGCTTTGTTGCGGTCTGAACAATTTATATGAACTTGCTATCACCACAAAAAAATTTAACCACCGTCCCATATGATTTACATATAATTGTTAATATAAAATGGATATTCACAACTTGAAATAAAACAGGAAAACAGTATCTTAAACCAATTATTCAGTAGTAAGCAGAAAACTAGAAAATGTGTTCATAGAACACGGATGCCCCACATACTGCTTTGATAAAATTCCAAGTCCAAAAGGGGAGATAATCCAAGACCCGGGGATCGAATCAAAAGTCAAAATAAACTTTGTGTATCTACTCATCATAAGGAAGCTACATACCAAGTTTCAGTTGTGTATCTAGTACGGTTTAAAAGGTACGACTTACAAGGTTGGTGACAGACGGACGGACAGAAGGACAGACAAGGGTAACATTAAATGCCCCCTCCACTATCATGGTGGGGCATACAAATGGACCTTACAATATTGACAGCCAGTGATTGACTGGACGAGACTGTAGTCTGAGAGTTCATGCGTCTAAATTACATTGGCAACCCTCTAAACCATAACATGTTGGATCTTCCCAGAATGTCCAGATTTAGACAGGTTCTGCTGTACACCATCTTTGAACTATTAAAACATAGAGGCATAGAGTATCCAGAATGAAGTACACGTAACAGTATGATCCAAGTCAGTGACAACTACACTACTGGAGTGAACAGAAGAATTTTAAAGCAAAGATATGTAAGCAAAAGATATAGAAAGAACAGAGCTCCAGATAAGCTGCGTATTTGCGTAAATACCCAATTAAAATTGCCAAAAACCCAATTGAAATCAGAAGTAGCGAGTATCAAAAAGCAATAAAAAATGTGTGGTACCTTGATCATGCTATAGAAAACAATAAACAGACCACAAATATAGCATACTTTTCTTATTTTCCATGAAAACGCATCTTGGTATTTCATTAGAATTGTCTCCAAGGAGACAATTCTAATGAAATGCCAATACATGTTTGCATTTCGAAGCAAACTATTCAATAATTGCTGCCTGTAAATGTGTAAACAGTAGTGTGATTTTATTTTACCCAATTAAAATATTGAAATACCCAATTGTTTCAGATAAGATGGAGTGAAAATACTCAATTACTAATTCCTTATCTGGAGCACTGAAAGAAGTAAAGACAGATGACAACTACAAAATACAGACAACATATTTCCCAATGTCATAGCCGAGACTGCTGAAGATCACCTAGGAGAGAAAAAAGCTACTAAAACAAAACTTTAGCTATCACATAGAGTTATAGACATCTATGAAAGAAATTAAATATATAGAATATAGTTTAACCCTTAGACCGCTATCTTATTTTTGTTGTCGTCTGCTGTTTATTTTCTATTTTCCATTTTCATCATCAAAAACATGTTTTGACAGCACATTTAGAATAATTTACAACATGCTTTGACAGTACTTCAGAATCATTTCCATTGGAAATGATTCTGAAGTGCTGTAAAACCATGTTTTTATTGAGAAATAAGGCAAGATGTAAAAGCAACAGCAGACGACAATTGTTGTGAGTATCAGTCTAAGGTTTAAAACATGATTCATTGCTTTCTTACTGGACTAAAATATGAGACAGGCCATGTGTTTTTTTACCTTAGAATATGTGGTTTTTTTTCATGAAAAATATTTATAGAAACTGTGATATTTCTTGTAAAGGATGTCGAATGTTGACAAATGTTTTTTGCAAATGCGGGATTTTATTGCGTATTTGTTCTGAATATTTCATCTACTATCGACATCATTTACGAAAACTATCATATCATGCGATATTGCACATCTTCTAAGGTTCAAGAAGATCACATGGCCAGTCTCACATACAAACATGGAACTTGTCATTCATTCCTCTACAATCATAATACAAGTACGATTTGTAAAAGGTAAACGCTATGTTTGTTTTCTTAGTCTATGCGTTAATGCGTTTGATTGGCAGTTTGGTTCATTACATCACTATATAATATGTGTGGAATGTGAATAACAAACTGTAACCCCATGACTTTGATCTTGAGCATTAACATTGTTAGGATCCTGCACAGAAGACAAGTTGACAAATAGATATGGGCCGCGTCACTGAATACCGCATCTTTTAAAAGTCATATACCACAAAAATATCAATGTATCTCAATTATTTTTCATGTTACATGTATTTTTGTAACACGTGGTAGAATCGCAAACGATGTTTTAGCTCAATGACGTCGCAATTACGATGTTAACATTAACGGGCGACTTCAACGTCAATAAGAACGTTTAAGCGTAATGGAGTAGTAAACGAATAGGCCTGCCATGTATGTTGATTTTAATTAGTGTATGTATAATTGTATACTATTAGTGAATAATTGACAAACGACACGTAACCTTGGGCAAAGTCAACATTATCTTGTGTGTACTTTTTGCACAACTACGAATGCCAAAAATATGAGCCGCGCGTGCAAAACCCGGGCTTAATGACAACATTTTCAGTTTTAGGACAAGACAAAGTATGAAAATAATGTTTATGGCTCGTGTTGCAGTTGCTAATGTAACGTTATGTTTTGGATTGCGGCCCAAGTAACGTAATTTCGTATGAATAATTTTCAAATAAGGCAGTGAGGCGTTTCCCTCTTGTTTGCTGCTGTCTGAAATATTTTGGGGAATAATAGCGACATCATTTAACATTTCGTATGCGACGACATATTTTAAAGTAGACAGTAGGCCTCTTATAACATTAACTTTGTGACAAAACACGATACCGGGCAGATTTGGTAGCGTGATACCTTATAATTGTCGCCGTGTGTTTTTCTTGAGGATCGCATTACCATCTCCTGATCTACATTATTATGCAGTCAAGTGATAAACTGATGATTTGATAACTACACAAGCACTTTCGACTACAAAAGCAAGTTTATGACCATCACATTTACAATTAATATGTTGATGCATTTATTTTAAATTCAATACAAACCCCGGATATTTATGTCATTATATAGCTGCGTGTCTACCTCCATTTATGATAAAATGAGTGGCATTAAATGGCATATCATTCGCTAAGTACTGGATAGAATTGTTCAAAAGTCTCAATTTACCAAGATAATAGATGGTAATATCGTTGGCATACACTAGGTTGTTTATATTTAAGATTATGGTATTACGTTGGGCCTTACATCTAGGTTGTTCATATTTAAGATTATTTAGGAATCAAAGTGCAGTGTAAGCGAAGACTTCGCTGATATGTAGCCAGTTAAATTATGAGTTCACCATTTTGAATTCATAAGGACAACCAACGAAAAAGAGCAAAAATGTCAAAGAACGACAGTTAGGCGACAATGTACAGCGCCTGAAGTATTTCTAAGTCATTGATGCTGCGAGGAACTCGTGCAAGTATCCTTGCTATAATATTTTGTCACGACACCATGGCCATAACGTCAAACATGTATTCACGTTCAATGACGTCACAACTACGTGACGTCAAGTCATGACGTCATAATATGTGTACCGAGGTACAAGGTATCGCGTCTCATATTAGTGAAAGTTTCAGTAAGTTATCATTTTCCGTTTTCTGTTCACACTTAATGTTAACCGACACCAGTAAGCGTAAATAAATGGGAGGGCAAACTGTGAACTTTTACGGCGACGCTAGACAATTTGAAATGTCGTTTTTCCGACGTCGTTTACCGCTTTTCATGACGTTGTCATTAAGCCCGGTTTTCGTATGGCGCGGCCCATATGTAGTCTGGAAATTGTATAGAAAATGAAAATAAACTGTGACAATCAGCTATAAATATTTTACCAAACTGTGAAGCGACCGTGACCTTATGGTAAGGTCAAGAAGCATGTACTACAACCCCTCTGGAACCAAACTACCACAGTACAAAAAGGCCCCAGTGTCATAATATGTGGCTATGACTGGAGAAATGGGACTTATGGGTTTTGCAACCAGTGTAGATCCAGATCAGTCAATGCATTCACACATGGGTGAAAGGGCTAATACAGTAAAGTGATCACATCAAATTCCATGCTTGCTAAAATACAAATACAGAAATGACAAGCTTAACCCTTAGACCGCTACTCACAACAATTGTCGTCTGCTGTTGCTTTTATATATTGCCTTATTTCTCAATAAAAAACATGGTTTGACAGCACTTCAGAATCATTTCCAAAGGAAATGATTCTGAAGTGCTGTCAAACCATGCTGTAAATTATTCTAAAGTGCTGTCAAAGCATTTTTTTGATGATAAAAATGGAAAATAGAAAATAAACAGCAGACGACAAAAAAAATTAAGATAGCGGGCTAAGCGTTAATACTGAGCACATCAGGTCTGCCATTAGTATGAACATATTTGATTGACTTGATTGACTTGACATCAATGTCGATAGTTAAACAGTGGGAAGAGGATTTGAACGAAGATAATAGAGTTCCTCTCCTTCGTCAGAGAAGATCCGTCATTGTCCTAGGTGACCCTCGACAACTCATTTCCAGGAAGTTAACTTAATTTTACTTACTTTTATTTAAACGGAGATGTTGTGAAAATAATGTTAAATTATCAAACTTTTGAACAGTAGAATATATAAACAGATGACAACATTTACTCCAGCATTGTAAGCGATAAGTTTGAAAAGATATATCATGTGTAAGAGTTGTCTTTCTTATGCACAATACACTTTTGGGCTGACATCTACACACGTGCCAAGTTTGAAGAAAATATTCAATGTGATATGTAAGTGTGACTGGAGAAATGGGGCTTATGGGTTTTGCAATCAGTGTAGAGACAGATCAGCCTGTGCATCAGGATCTGCATTGTTCGACATTCCATCAATGAAACACCAGTCATGCTTCTAACAAGCAGTATAGATCGCTATCAGACTAGAGGAGTATGCTATTGATCAGGAGCTACACTGGTCACAAATCCCATAAGCCTCATTTCTCCAGTCACAGTCACATATTTAAGATGATCTCCAGAGACATTTCTATATTCAGACCATCATTCTGCACTGGGAACATCCCACACTGACGTGATCGTTTTCCTCGAATCACTTCAGTCGAGGTGGTAAAAATGACAGAGATGCACTCAGTTAGCTTTGAAAAACAAGACTTAACCCTTAGACCGCTACACACAACAATTGTCGTCTGCTGTTGCTTTTATAGCTTGCCTTATTTCTCAATAAAAACATGGTTTGACAGCACTTCACAATCATTTCCATTCATTTCCAATGGAAATGATTCTAAAGTACTGTCAAAGCATGTTGTAAGTTATTCTAAAGTGCTGTCAAAGCATTTTTTGATGATAAAAATGGAAAATAGAAAATAAATAGCAGGCGACAAAAAATTAAGATAGCGGTGTACGGGTTAATGGTATAAAAATCTGCAAACAAGAAATATAAAAGTGCTACATCAAAGTAAACTATTAACTGACAATTTTAAACAAGTTTTTAAATATACTATACATCAATTGCTAAAAACAATCAAAAGAGCATTTGAGTTGCATTTGCAGAGTAAGATAAAATGTATTTGGAAGCCTTTAAACCCTTTCACCCCTAATTAACTGGATTGTATTTTAATATGTTAAATTTCCTACCAATCCAATTGTCCTTGAAATGTTTCTTGTATCATCATTCATTATTCATTCTATTGGCCACAAATCTGTCATCCAAGGGCTATCGCAAGGTTGAATTAGTTAAATAATCTCTCCATCAGCCCCTGTAGTATTGCTCCAAACACGAACTGACGCATTATTTAACGCTTGTAACATTTTGTTTGTTTATTGTTAACAATCATGCTTATAGTTCATACATGTTCTATATAGATATAGAATAGAAACTGAGATGAGTATTTAAATATACAAACGTATGGGCCCGATTACTCTGTATCCAAACATTGATCTCTCTCTTTAATATAGATGACATGTAATCTTTTCAACCTTTCAACACTAGAGACCTCTTTCCTTACAAACGGTGTAGAACCTGATGAGCCGGCTCGTAACGAGCCGTCTCGTCAGGTTCTACACCATTTGTAGATGGTTTTTAAACTTTTACTCCTTCCTAAGTACCGGTAATGGAATTGTCGGAAAATTTACATGGAAGAGTGCCTTTCAATTCCTTAACCCTTTCACCCATAAGTAACTGGAATGGAATTTGGTATGTTAATTTTGCAACCAATCCAACCTTCACAAAATATTTTCAGACTAGTCCATTTATGAAAAGGGGGTGTTTTTGCTCTCAAAAATATGAAAATTACTTGCAAAAAGTGCAGATCCTGATGAGACGGCTCGTCACGATCGAGCCGGCTCATCTGGATCTACACGTTTTGCCAATATCACTATACAGGCCTGTGGTATTGAAAGGGTTAACGCTTAGAATGCGGGAACCGAAAATAGTCGTCTGCTGATAATTCATATTTTGTCTTTTCTCTCAGTAAAAACATGGTTTGGCAGCATTTTAGAATCATTTCCATTGGAAATGATTCTAAAGTGCTGCCAAACCAAGTTTTTGATGAGAAAAATGGAAAAATAAACAATATTCAGCAGACGACACAAATTAATTCAGCATTGTAAGGGTTAAAGGCACTGTGTCTCAGATGATGTCTCGGATATATAATATGTGGTTTTTCGCTTCATACACAGTAAATGACATACCGATATTTCAATCAATCACACCACGTAATTGATGAAATTTCCCAAATCATACATTATAGTCAAGTACTGACTGTCAGAAACTGTGATAAACTAGACATTATGTTTGTAAAACAATGATATTCCCCCGTGACATACTGGGGTGTAACTAGAGATTGTGTGTAAAAACAATTCAATTTACACAAATTTTAAAGTCATTTGAGAAAGACTTACAAACTGTTTACATAAAAAAATGGCTAAGTGTTTCAGCACCATTTTGAAGGTCACAAAGGTCATGGTCATGCCATTTGTGGTGTGATTGCATCACATATATTCAGATGAATGAACTGTTCAAATATTAAATCAATCCTTAAAGTAATATTGAAGATATTACATGATGGAGAAACTTTTACAAACTTTTTGACGTAACAAAATGGCTAAATGTTTCAGCGATATTTCGAAGGTGACAAAGGTCAAGGTTATGTTAATGGTGGAGTGATTGTGTGACAATTGTTCAGGTGCTTCAAGTGTCCAAGTATAGAGACCATCCTTCCGTAATATTGAAGATATTACATGTTGGAGAAACTCTTACAAATTTTCAACGTAACATATGGCTAAGTGTTTCAGAGACATTTCAAAGGTGGCCAAGGTCATGTTAATGGTGGCGCGAGTGTTTGGGAAATGTTCAGGTGATTCAAATGCCCAAGTATAGAAGCAATCCTTCGCATAATATTGAAGATACAGCTGATTCTCTTTATCTCGATAATGCTTATCTCGATATACCTGCTTATCTCGATATGCGTCCGAGGTCCCGGCCGAATTCCCTATATAGATCATGTATTTTAACTCCTGATAAATCGATATCGGAAATGTCGATATTTCGGTTATGTCGAGGTGGAAATAGAGTCTCGATAGCATGTTTCCTTCATATTTTTATTCTGATAACTCGATATGAAAAAAAATAAGCGCCTGCCACCGCCAAATCTGATTCAGAGAGATTATCTCAGGTAAGTTTTCACACGTCTATAGAATTAAACAAGAGGGCCATGATGGCCCTAATTCGCTCACCTGACTCCATGAACACCAGAGGAGAATGTGACATTGAGTTCATGTGTTTTAAAAAAATAGTGCTATTTTTAGATGTCGGTCATCTTGGATTAAGCGATGACTTTCATTTTACCAAATCTGAAAATGCATCACCCAAGGATCTTAACATCCTATGAAGTTTGGCCAGCATCAACCATGTGGTTCCTGAGACAAAGACGTTCAAAATCTTGAATAAATGGACCTTTTGGTGGCCATCATGGATGACATAATCATCCGATTCCGACAAATATTGCACCAGAGTGATCGCCTCATCGAAACCTTTAATCGATAATTTTACCCCAATTTGACCCCACGGGCCATGCCCGTTTTTGACCCCGGGGTCAACATTTTCACAAATTTGAAAGAGCATTGTAAATTGATCATTCCTACCAAGTTTAGTCGAAATCCGACTAGCGGTTCATGAGAAGAAGATTTTTTAAGAATTCATGCTATTTTTAGACGGCGGCAATCTTCGATTAGCGATGACCTCCATTTTAACAAATTTGAAAAGGGTTCACCCATGGGCCATAACTTTTAAGTTTGGCTACCATGGGCCAAGCGGTTGATGTGAAGAAAAATGTTGAAATCTCTAATAAAAGAACGATCTTTTGACATTTCGGCGGCCATCTTGGATGACATAACAATCCGATTTCGAAAAAAAAATGTACCAGAGTGATCGCCTCATTGATACCTTCGATTTAATATATAACATGACCATATTCGGTCAAAAATAAAATTTGACCCCAGGCCTATTTTTGACCCCGGGGTCACCATTTTAACAACTTTGAAAGAGCAATGGACATCGATCATTCCTACCAAGTTTCGTCGAAATCCAGCCAGCGGTTCTTGAGAAGAAGATTTTTTAAGAATTTATGCTATTTTTAGATGGCGGCCATCTTGGATTAGCGATGACCTCCATTTTAACAAATCTGAAAAGGCTTCACCCATGGACCATAACATTTAAGTTTGGCTACCATGGGCCAAGCGGTTCATGTGAAGAAGAATTTTGAAATCTCTAATAAAAGAACAACATTTTGACCTTTCGGCGGCCATCTTGGATGACATAACCATCTGATTTCGGCAAAAAATGCACCAGAGAGTGATCGCCTCATTGATACCTTCAATTTGATATATGACATGACCATATTCGGTCAAAAATAAAATTTGACCCCAATTTGACCCCACGGGCCACGCCCATTTTTTAACCCCGGGGTCACCATTTTAACAACTTTGAAAGAGCAATGTACATCGATCATTCCTACCAAGTTTCGTCGAAATCTGACTAGCGGTTCATGAGAAGATTTTTTAAGAATTTATGCTATTTTTAGATGGCGGCCATCTTGGATTAGCGATGACCTCCATTTTAACAAATCTGAAAAGTCTTCACCCATGGACCATAACTTTTAAGCTTGGCTACCATGGGCCAAGCGGTTCATGTGAAGAAGAATTTTGAAATCTCTAATAAAAGAACGACCTTTTGACATTTCGGCGGCCATCTTGGATGACATAACAATCCGACTTCGATAAAAAAAATGTACCAGAGTGATCGCCTCATTGATACCTTCAATTTGATATATAACATGACCATATTCGGTCAAAAATAAAATTTGACCCCAATTTGACTCCACGGGCCACGCCTATTTTTGACCCCGGGGTCACCATTTTAACAACTTTGAAAGAGCAATGGACATCGATCATTCCTACCAAGTTTCGTCGAAATCCGGCTAGCGGTTCTTGAGAAGAAGAATTTTTAAGAATTGATGCTATTTTTAGACGGCGGCCATCTTGGATTAGCGATGACCTCCATTTTAACAAATCTGAAAAGGCTTCACCCATGGACCATAACATTTAAGTTTGGCTACAATGGGCCAAGCGGTTCATGTGAAGAAGAATTTTGAAATCTCTAATAAAGGAATGACATTTTGACCTTTTGGCGGCCATCTTGGATGACATAACCATCTGATTTCGACAAAAAATGCACCAGAGTGATCGCCACATTGATACCTTCAATTTGATATACGACATGACCATATTCGGTCAAAAATAAGCATTGTACATCGATCATTCCTACCAAGTTTTGTCGAAATCCGGTTGGCGGTTCTTGAGAAGAAGATTTTTTAAGAATTTGTGCTATTTTTAGACGGCTGCCAGCTTGGATTACGTAATGACGTCATTTTAACGATTTTGTAATCCCCCTACCTAAGGACCATGACCATGAAGTTTGGTGACTATAGACCCAATGGTTACCGAGGAGAAGACGTTTGAAAATGTTCACGGACGACGGACGACGACGGATGACGGACGACGACGGACACATTGCGGTAACAATAGCTCACATGAGCTTCGCTCAGGTGAGCTAAAAACACCGCCTCTAAAATGTGTTAAACGTTGCACAACCATGTTAAATTAATTCACTTAAACAATAATTAACCAATTAATCAATGTGATATCGGATCACTTTAGCAAGAAGATGAAATAAACGGCATGGCAATCAAGTCAATTGAACTTGACATTTCTTAACACCGATTTGATTCAACTTGGGCCGAATTTGTTTGTGGTCGACGAGTCTAGGTCCGTCATGGTTTGGGGACAAAATGCGGGTCTTGCATTTTTCGAATAATAACATCGTCAGAAAATACGGCGAGCGTTGACATCGAGATGTAACGCTTATTCATTGATGTGTATTGGGTATGATTTGCAAAACAAATGTTGTGTACCGGAAATTGTGTTTCAGCCATATTTCCAAGGTGATCAAGGTCGTGTTAATGGTGGCGCGTGTGTGTTAAAAATGTTTAGGTGTTACAAGTATCGAAGCAATCCTTCGCATAATATTGATGATACTGATTGCATCGTTACGAGCCGTCTCATCTGGATGTACACTGTTTGCAGACATCACATAAGAGATCTGTAATGTTGAAAGGGTTATTGATTGACAGTATACTATCATTATGTTGTGAAATAAAACAAAAGTTGCTCTGTGTATTACACATCTAATGGCCAATCTAAATTGCTTTTCCTGCATTCAGTAAATGCTCCTTTAAATATTGTTTAACCCTTAGACCGTAACTCACAACAATTGACGTCTGCTGTTGCTTGTATATCTTGCCTTATTTCTCAATAAAAACATGGTTTGACAGCACTTCAGAATCATTTCCAATGGAAATGATTCTGAAGTGCTGTCAAAGCATGTTGTAAAGTATTCTAAAGTGCTGTCAAAGCATGTTTTTGATGACAAAAATTGAAAATAGAAAATAAACAGCAGACGACAAAAGAAATAAGATAGCGGTTTAAGGGTTAATAGTGTATAATTATGATATATAAACATAAACTATATTAGTAACTACAAGTACAATAAAGCAAATAATAAAAACTAAGTCTAGATAAACAGCATATTTTGTTTTAAAAAAAAAACATTGAAAGAAACAAGAACACTGGGAGTAATCATTTTGATGAACCTCTCAACTTTAATGTGTATAGAGACCTATTTATTTGGAGGATCTTACACGAGTGATGAAAAAGGCATTGCCAAGTCAAAAAGTTTAATAAATATCATATTACATTGAATCAAATGTAAGATTCTATTTAGTGCATAAGCACAACATTATATATTGAAACTGTACTGATCACCTAATGTTCTTTCTGTTTCACATATTTATTACACTACTGTCTGTTCCACGTTTTGCTGCCGACGAACTTTTGGCAATTAAACACATTAAATCTAAAAAATATTTAAAAGTAAGTACTTTTTCATCAATAACAAAAAAAGTCACTCTCCCCAAAAAAAAATATTTTATGAAATTCTATCAAATATTGATTTTATTGCGAAAAAACAATTTTCCTATGGTAATTTAACATGGGGGCTAAAAATAGATTTTTTTAAAAATAGATTTTGTAATGATGCAACGTAAACAAGATCGTGTTCTGTCCATAGATAAAGACGTCATCTGTGGCCATTTTCGAGCACAAAATGTTACCTGATAAATAGAATACCAGGCTAGTGTCTTTTGGTATCAAGTTTATCAGGCTCGGCTCGGAAACGGTAGGAATTCCTACACGTTTCCTCGCCTTGCCTGATAAACTTGATATCAAGACACTAACCTGGTATTCTCTATCAATAAATTAAAGATCGATTGAGTGATTGATTGATGAAACGATTGAGTGACTGAATGATGTTTAACTGCTGTTGTACAAGCATAGTACAGCCGGGTGGCTAGATACAACTAGTCCACATACAATAAAGGGGGAAATTGCACAACAGAATGGCAAATGCAAGATTATGACGTGGAATAAGGTGCCGAATAAGTAACCGTCTTTTTCTGTAAAACTCCCAATGTGCAAGTGATGACTTATTGCATTGTCAAAATAGGCTGTTTAACAGAGCACTTATACAAGCGACAATGACTCGAGAAATGAGGCTTATTGCTGTTGTGACCAGTATATATCCAGAACAGTCTGCACCTCCCCGCAGTCAGATCCGGGTCTGCACTGTTTGCTATTACATCTGGGCCCGGTTGCTCAAAACCTCTGTTAGCCTAACAGACTGTTAAATCCTTAGCAATGCTAAGGATTTAACAGTCTGTTAAGCTAACAGAAGCTTTGAGCAACCGGGCCCAGTAAAATACATATAATTGATTCTGTCCAGCAAACAGAACAGATCCATATCAGGGTGTGGGAGTGTCATTGTGGGGAATCACAGGTCAAAATGTGGTGGCGATTTCAAAATGTTTGTCAAGGTCTTCCAACAACACAGGGAAAGCTACTGGTGTATTTACTTTTACTGAGTTTCATTCTTTGTGAATACTTAGGAAAAGAGAATGTATTAAAACAAAAATAGCTGTCAATAAAAATAAATATAGCCGCATTTGCTCTGAACATTTTGTCATCTTTCATCTTCTTAAAAATATCATAAATTTTGTAATTTTTTTCATGCAATATTGCACATCTTCTTAGTTATAAAATGACATATATTATGAAATAGCCACCATCCATCTTGGTCAAGTCACACTAGTGCTTCCCTACATTGAGTGCGCTAGTGTGTTAGGCACATGGCAAATGAGCAACTTGCCAGCCTGTGACACTAGCAGATTGGGAGCTAGACTGGTCAAGCGCGACAAGCCCAATTCCTGCGTCACCGCCGGCGATACACGGGTGAGGAGTGGACTACCTTCTGAAGCTGGAGGCATGGAAGGAGAAACAAGAGAAATAAACAATACATCGATGGCAGGGAACGTCACAGTCACATGGCGGGGCGCAATGGTTGTATATACACAACCGCGGCTCGTCGTTATAAAACTCTCCGAGCTTGTACTCTAATCTCGTGCTCAAAATTAAGGCTCATTGTCATAAAATATTCTCAGCTTGTGCTCTATTCTCATGCACAAAATCAGGCAGCTTGAGCTGAGCTGTGTTCAATTTTGGCCATCCATACTACTTGATTTTGTGTACGAATTTCGCAAATATTGTATTTAATCTCATGCTGGAAATCAAGCATTATGATTGGCCAATACTGTGCTGTGCACCGTCTTGGCCAATCAAAGTGCTTGATTTTGTGCACAAGGGTTGAGAAAGCATGCTCCGACAGATTTATCATCGGAGACCCAAATTTTGGCTGGCGTACGTCATCTAACTAATACAAATGCTACGATATCCAACGGGTCAATAGCTGGTCTGGTAAAATGCCATGACAATGTATTAATGAGACATAAACGGTCCACTTACTGCAAGAACAGGAAGGATAAAATAAAATCACAAGGAGAGCCAAGGACATATATCGGCCCCAATCTGATAGAAACCAGAGGCCCGTTTCACTAAACATCGTACAACAAAAATGTTTGTAAGTGCAAATTTAGGATCGTCTGGAAATTTCAATTGATGGATTTACATATGCAGCCTATGCTCAATAAATGTAAATCCAATAATTGTTTACAAGAAAACAGTGTTAATGTGAAATTCCCAGACTATCACAATTTTGCACTCACAGGAACATTTGTCGTACAAAGTTTAGTGAAACGGCCCCCAGGCTTATTTCATGTCCAGTGTAGATCGAGATTTGTCTGTATATTCAGGTCACGTATGGCATCCAGATTGTTCAAAGGCGTATTTATAGCTGTGACTGAAGAAATGGGGCTTATAGGTTTTGCAACCAGCGTAGATCCGGATCAGACTGCATCTGCACAGTCTGATCAGGATCTGCACTGTTTGCCATTCCATCAATGAAACACCCAGTATATGCTTCTAACAGGCAATACAGATTGTTATCAGGCTACACGAGTCTGCTATTTAATCAGGAGATACACGGGTCACAAGTCACATAAGCCCCATTTCGCCAGTCACATCCACAGTTATGTTGTGTGAATGAATGGCGATCAGAGTAAAAGTTGACCGTATGGACTGAACACAAACGCAGTAAGTCGGTTTTGTCATATTGGGGCACGCATAATGTCATTGTATCTTGACAATAAAATGACGGCAACTTATCCGGGGAATGTCAAATAGGACACTGTACTAACAATAGAATGCAGGCCACATAGTTCTTGGCATCTGACAAAAAGCTAGGTCATTTGGATGAGACAATACTTGGCCAGGAGAAGCAATTAATATCGATGCACACATACGGTCATTTATAATGGGGAACACAACTAGCAACGGCAAACTGTAGCATGTAACACAAGACTTCAGGAATACATGCTGAGGTGGCCACGGCCCGCTGGATGTGAAAGTGAATGGGTTTAACGTCCCAGCAACAGCTAAGGTCATATAGAGACGGGACCACAATCTCATCTGAGAGACCAGTGTGATGGAAATCATATGCAACTATTTTTCACACCTAGAGTGAGAATTGAACTCCCAGCCTTCGGTATTGAATTCCAATGCAATATCCAGTGTAGCCTCAAGGAGCCGTTTCACTAAACTGTGTACGACTAAAATGTTCGCAAGTGTAAAATTATGATAGTCTGTAAATTCCACATTAACAACGTTTTCTTGTAAACAATTATTGGATTTACATTTATTGAGCATAGGCTGCATATGTAAATCCATCAATTGAAATCCTAAATTTGCATTAACGAACATGTTAGTCATACGAAGTTTAGTGAAATGGGCCCCAGGTATTTGTCCATGTCTTCAAATATGATCTTGTTGATTTGATTGATTGATTGTTTGGGGTTTTACATACATTCAACAAGATCATATACAGACCATGACTGGAGAAATGGGGCTTATGACATTAGTGACCCGTGTAGATAAAGTCCGGCAGATCAGGGTCGGCAGTGTTTGTCATTCAGTCAGTGAAACACCCGTCATGCTTCTAACATACAGTGTAGACCATCAACAGGCTACGGGAGTGTGCTAGCAGATCAGGAGCTAGACTGACCAGGTTTGCCAACAGCCACATTTCTCCAGTCACAGTCAAATTTAGCTTTGTCTCCATCTGAAATAAAAGGTCAAAGACACCAGTGTCCCTGGTCAGGATTGAACCCACACCAACACCTGTACCAAATTTCACCAACATTGCAAAGTATACTTTTCTATCAAAAAGTATACCTTGAGGGAGCAATCATTTATTTTTCCCCGAAATGCATTATATCATATAGAACTAACCACTGCTTATATTTGACGATTAAAAGTATGCAGAATTATTATACTGAATTTATTACATTATCACAGCCATTTAATAAATTCAGTATAATAAAAAAAATTAATTTTTATCCTAAAATTGAAAATTTCTCCCTCAAAGTATAGTTTGTTAGATAAGTATACGTTGCAATGTTGGTGAAATAGGCTACTGGAGAACTAACATGTCAACCACTGATCAGCCATCCCAGAGGTCCAATTCATTAACCCTTAGAATGCGGGCGGAACCAAAAATAGTCGTCTGCTGATAATTCATATTTTGTCTTTTCTCTCAGTAAAAACATGGTTTGGCAGCATTTTAGAATCATTTCCATTGGAAGTGATTCTAAAGTGCTGCCAAACCAAGTTTTTGATAAGGCCAAACAAAAAAAATGTTGTGTTTCCGGTAACCCGACCGACTGAATTACCGCCGACCCAATTTTTTTTTTACGAAAATTCGCCGATTCCGAGGTCCCATTTAAATTGTCCGTGTTTCTTTTTAGTCCCGATTCTGAGGTCCCATTTAAGTTTTCCGTGTTTAGTTCCTTATAGCGATTTTCGGATTACTCGCCACTCGGCTTTTATCGTTGTACGGAACAGAAGATGACAAACGGATAATCGCCGTGAAATACGGTGATTGCCGACACATAAAGGCGGCCAAACGGCTGTTGTGTGTGAATATAACACAGATTCTGGCAGATGTAATTAGTGAGCACCACCCGGAAGACCCCGGGATGCTAAACGTCTATGGTTCCACCTCCATAGACGAAAAAGAATTGTTTGAGGTTCGAAAAAAAAGAAGAAAAAAAATTCACACCACCAGCTGCCCACCAGGCTTGTTATATTTTTAAACATGAACACAGGACGACTCACTCCTCGGGATTGGGATATTCCAGAAAATATCTGTACTGCACCCCCCCCCCCCCCCACCACCCACATAAAGAAGCACAATTGATTCCCTGCAGACAACAATTTCAGGGCTGAATATATAGTTTATGTAAATATTGAGCTCTGATTTTGGGAATTTCCCTCATTTTTTACAGGTTGAATATGGGATAATCCATCCCGTTGACCCGGCCTTACATGACCCTGGCTGTTGATAGGCCGTAAAACATTAATAATCAATCAATCAATCAGTCAGAGGAACATATTGCATCGAATAATAATAAAAAAAATAAATAAAAATAAATCCCTACCTACCGACCCTACTTATTTTTGGAGGCGTTACCGGAAACACAACAATTTTTTTTTTTGGCCTAAGCAAAATGGAAAAATAAAAAATATTCAGCAGACGACACAAATTAATTCAGCATTGTAAGGGTTAAAAATCATACAGACAGCTAGTAATTATCATTGTTGAAAGTTAAAATTTACAAAAACATTTGCTATGGCAACAACTATTTAGAAAATAAGGAGTTTGTTTGTTATTTTGCAATTAATTTTACAATCATGCATATTGAAAGATGGTACCGCTAGTAGTTAGTAAACTGGCTTAACGTGTGAAGTAAATTCATAAATATGTTTGTATAATATTTGTATTGTGTGAAGCTCGGTGAAACAAAACCCTGTATCAGTTACGTACAAATCACACTTTTAACTAACAATATACATTTACAATATATCCTAATCATGACTCCAGATGGCAATCAACATTATATTGCTGTCGTATGACATACGAACTACCTGTAATATAAAGGGCCAAATATAGCTCAGAATTCAAGGTAATTTGTATAATACATGTATATATATTAACCCATAACCCACTACATCCAGAATACCAGGTATGAACTTTTTTTATTATTTTATTTTTGTTATTTCTCCATGAAAGTATATGTTGTGACCACTCATTTGAACCGTCTTGTCGAGACGGTTCAAATGGTGATCACGACATATATTTCTGAGCTCATATAAAATATTTAGGATTTTCCAAAAAAGAATGGCGTATTCTCAGCATGAAATAGGTTAACCTTTTCAACACCACAGACATCTATAGAGACAATGTTTGCAAACAGTGCAGATCCAGATGAGCCGGCTCGTAACGAGCCGTCTCATCAGGATCTCCACTGTTTGTTAATAATTTTAAACGTCGTACAGATTACCCTTTTAGAAGAATGGGATAATTTGAATGAACAAAATTAATGAAATAGCGTGAAACATTGGCATGGAACATCCTATTAAGTTACTTGGTGTTGAAAGGGTTAATGAATATGCAGTAATCAGTTGTCTCCTTTTTTAACTTTCAATATTTCGACAGTGCATGAGAATTGTCTCCTATGAAGACAAATATCAAGCACTGCCACAAGATATTTTTAGAGGAATATTAAAGTAAAACATGAATAAAACATCAGATAACAGTGTTGCTCGAGCCTTTTAAACGTTAACACTCAGTAAATATAATGTTAAGTTGGCAACAGATCATGCACATAGAAACAAATATTCAATAATAATAACAACGATAACACTTAACTAAAAGTAATGCCATTGTTACATGAAGCCTCATTCACACCTCATTCCAAACTGACATGTGTAAGTTTGAGCGTGGATGTTGCATCCTGGCGGGTGTGTGAATTGCCCAACAAATGAAAACACCTTGCTTTATTGTTTACCCTAGTTTCTCGACCGATGAAAGAACAGCATTTCGTTGCAATTAATCGCATATTGTGACGCTTTCGTCAATATCTATTAAATTAGTCATTAAATGTTCAGCCGCTATATTTAGAACTGACTGCATTCGTTGCTGCCATCAGTTCGCATGATACAAAGCATATTACTGCACACACATGTGCTCACTGGGTGTCACACGGCCAATCACATACTAGTATAGCGATTCGAAATCACGTTTAGGGGCGGAGTTTCACGAGTGGGCTGGTAAACAATAAGTATGTCATAGATCACATATTGAATTCAATTATTGGATTTACATGTATTGAGTAGGCTGCATATGCAGCCTACTCAATACATGTAAATCCAATAATTGTTTACAAGAAAACGTTGTTGATATGACAGACTATCTTCATTTTGCACTTACGAACATTTTAGTCGTACAAAGTTTAGTGAAACAACCCCACGTCTCCATAAATATTCAGTATTAAAGGTACATACCCACGCAGTAGGCACAAAATGTTCTTTTAATCAGAGACATCATCTGAGACATTTTCTGGCAAATAAACATTCATTCACCATTACCCCACCCACGGATTGTCACTATTATACATTTTATATCAGAAATAAATTTCCACACTGATATCAGGGGCGATAACCGTGTTTCCTTAAAATGTCAATGGACATTACTATTCATTATCTGTATTTATTTGTCGATGTGCAATGATCATACTTTATAGTCTGTCGTAAATATTAGTTTTTCAGGCGACGCATTTAATGAGAATAAATAATTAAAATATGTCATGCCTCATTTGCATATGAAAATAGCCTGATACCACCTCACGTCACTAACAGTAAAATAAATATTACTAAATGATTATATCTGTATAGCAGGCACTAAGTTTTAGAACTGGTGGAATAGTGACACAATTATACACTTATTTAAATCATATAAAGAACAGTTTGTGCCTACCAAGTGGGCATGTACCTTTAAGTTATGAATTCATGTAGAGATGGGTTCACCATTCAGACAAACACACACTCCAAACTCAGTGACCTTGACCATTGGAATGTGGAGTGAATCTGCAATAAAGCAACAGGCAGAGACACACAGATGAACACCTAACATTGTTACATCTCCTGCGAGACTGAATATTAGTTTGTAAAAAAACTAAACAAAAACTAAATAACTATATAAGCTGCTTCTCTGGCTGCTATGCAGGGTAGCTGAATAAATGAGAAAATAACATGTGCTGTCCCTGTGGAGTTTGATGGGATATTGGCCATAACTATAGAATAACAGGTCTGGTCCCAGTAGATGCCAGTGAAAACAAATAGTCCGTGTCACCAACAGAAATACACAAATTGGGCTAATGAAGGTGACACAAAATGGTTGTTGGCATTCTGTGTGGGATCAGGGCTTATAAAGCATTCCGAGCCTGTACTCAGATCTCATATTTGAAATCAGGAAGTTTGATTGGTCGAGGCTGAGCTGTGCTCAGTCTCGGCCAACCAAACTGCGTGATTTCGAGTACTATTTTGCAGAATGTGCTACAGCTATGCCCGAGTGGTTTCAAGTAGAAACGTGGCGAATATTCCCAGATATGTATTACACTGGGAGTCTAGGTTTAATGTCCCAGCAACAGCTAAGGTCATTTAGGGATGGGTCCTCGGTTTCAAGTCTCATGCGAAAGACGAGATAAGTATTACAAGCATGGGGCCAGACAGTTGTAGAGAGTTTAAATAAGACACGCCATGCGATTTTGTACCCAAGAACATATGCGATTTTTCATGAAATATGTTTACAGAAAATGTGATATTTTCTGCAAATAACGTCAAAAGAGGACGAAATATTCATAGCAAATGCGGAATACTATTCCGCATTTGCTATGAAAATGTCGTCATCTTTCGACGTCATTTACGGAAAATATCATAAAGTTTGTAAATATTTTTCATGAGATATCGCACATGTTCCTAGGTACACAATCGCATGGCGTGTCTCATACAGGTAAATGAAAAAGGAAACTTGTATAAATGATGGATCTGGCTTCTCGCCTTCAGCCAACTATGCTCCATGGAAGATAACATGGCTATTACTTTAATCTATATTCATCTATAATCATCACATGCCAGGTGCTGTAAGATGAGTTAAGCCTTAGACCGCTACTCACAACAATTGTCGTCTGCTGTTGCTTTTATATCTTGCCTTATTTCTCAATAAAAACATGGTTTGACAGCACTTCAGAAACATTTCCAATGGAAATGATTCTGAAGTGCTGTCAAAGCATATTGTAAATTATTCTAAAGTGCTGTTAAAGCATGTTCTTGATGATAAAAATGGTAAAAAATAAATAAACAGCAGACGAAAAAAAGAGTAAGATAGCGGTCTAAGGATATGTACAAGGCTGATATTATTAGGATTAATCAGGGAATGGGACAATGTGAAGAATGATTGTGTAAAGAAAATTCAGTTGTAGTCAGATACAATTCATTCGTTCCAAAACAATCTCCTTATTCTCCTGATGTAGCGTGGGTGGCAGGTGGGAGCATGTGATGGGTAATTTGTCAATGGGGATTCAATCCTTACCGGAATTCAGACTGGAGACCTGTAGCCTATTTCATCAACATTGCAAAGTATACTTTACTACCAAAGTATACTTTGAGGGAGTAATCATTTATTTTTCCTGAAATACATAATTTCACATAGAACTAACAAATGCATATATTTCATGATTAAAAGTATGCAGAATTATTATACTGAATTTATTACATTATCACAGCCATTAAATGGCTGTGATAATGTAATAAATTCCGTATAATAAAAATTAATAAATTAAAAAAAAAATGAAAATTTCTCCCTCAAAGTATACTTTGCTACTAAAGTATACTTTGCAATGTTGATGAAATAGGCTACTGGTTTGGCACTCAGGTACGTCTTTGGCAATCTTGTATGCGAGGGTTAAATCTGGTTATACCCCTTGTATGAGTTATACGATTATTCCTAATCCTATTACTTTTCGGGGAAGGGACCAAGTGATTTTGGTGTGGTATGGACCTGCCACCAGGTCAGGTTATTCTAATTTCAAGGCTGAAAATATATTTATTTCGATGTAAATATTCCGTTCTGATTTTGGAAATTTCTCCCCAATGCAGCAGGATAAATACGAGATCGAACCCGTTGGCCCGGCCTTAATAACCTTAGATGTTGATATGCCGTTAAACACAAAAAATCAATCTTGATTTACCCATGACAGTACACATTCAAATGTGTTGTAACAACATAAGAGCCTGCAGTGACTTGAAAAACACAGGATGTATAATAAAGTATGTATGATCATCACAGTTTTACTTATTAAATGCAGGCCGTCAAGTGAGGGATGGGTCCAAAAAAATAGGAAAATAGGAATTCGGACGGTGAAAAAATAGGAATAAAATAGGAAAATATAGTCTAAAATAGGAATAAAATGTTATTTTAAGATTTGTTCCCAACACATTTTATGGCCAACCTTTTTATTGATAATTTGTGTTGTATTGCTCAAAGACTATAACTTTTAAGTTATTAATTGCTTCAAGATCCAAACACAAGATTTTGACACACTACTTGTGCTATATTAATTAAAGTAATGTACATATTATGTTGGCCGCCATACGTTCACCCTTGCCTTTGTTATGTTTTGAAAATATATACATGTAAATTTTTTTTTATAATGAGCATATGCTGGATGTGGTGTTGTATTAATACAGAAACAATAAGCAATTTTAATATTTATTTTTTGCCCTAGTTTCTCGACCAATGAAAGAATAGGATTATGTCTCGATTAATCACATGCGACTCTTTCTCCAATATTCACTAAATTTATTCATTAAATTTTCCAATATGTAGACAGTTATATTTAGATCTGGTCGTCACGGCTTGTTGTCAGAAATGCACATAGCATGCATCATGTTGTGACGTATACATGTGTGCTGCGGTGTCAAACGGCCAATAACGTACCGTAGTAGTATCCCAAGTCGAAAGCGCGAATGGGTGAGACTTGCATTGAAGCAAACATGTGTAGATGAAGAAGGCGGGGCAAGTTATAATTTTTAATAAACTAATTTCTTGCTTGCTACCGCTCACTCAAAATTAATTTATTTAAAAATTCAGTATATGAACCATAACCATCATAGGCGGCGGAACGTGAAAATTATTGGGGGGGGGAGGGGGCGGGGGGACGCCATTTCCTGCATTCTCAGGTCCCAGTCTTGAGGACCCAAAGGGCCTGGACATTGCTAGGGGGGTCCGGGGGCATGCTCCCCCGAATATTTTTTAAATCTAAGAGGATGAAACGCCATTTCTTGCATCCTCAGGGCCCAGTCTTGAGGGCCCAAATGGCCCGATGTTGCTAGGGGGTCCGGGGGCATGCTCCACGGTAAATTTTGAAAATGTAAGAGGCGTGAAATGCCATTTCCTGCATTCTCAGGTTCCAGTCTTGAGGATTTTTTTTTAAATCAAAGAGGAGTAAAACACCATTTCCTGTATTCTCATCAAGTTTGAGGATGATAATATGTGCTTTATTACATAATTATTGCCCCCCCCCCACTTCCGCCGCCCCTGACCAATACATACAGCAACATTAAGCAATTATAACCGCATATTGAAGGTTGTGTTGGCTATTACAAAAGCTGGTAAAACATTAAGTTGGTTAGCTAACAAGGCCACAATAGACAAGGAATATTTGCATATAGCCAGACAAAATGGACCACATATCATAATAATATTGACTATTTATTGGTGTTTCAGGCTCAGAAAGTTGCAACTTAAGTGCATAGAGTCGAGAATACCTGTATTTGCCAATTCAGCACTGAATTTATGTATTGATTTGATTTCAAGTGCACTTACGACACCAACATCATTTTCTAGGTCTGTTATTTTTAGTCACCACTTACAATATTAAACTACATGTAGGACATAATAATAATTCCTACAGCAATTTGTTTCTAGGAGACAGCAGTGACCCATCTCCACATATATTGTAAGGCTTAGACTATATAGAAAGCTAGTGTTTTCAAACACAGAATGACAAAAGGGTAGTATTAAAGCAGCTTACAACCAGGCAGACATTAGCAGCAATCACATTATAATCATCATTGATGAATTGGTTGAACATTTATTTATATTACTAACTAGAAAATGTGTTCATAGAACATGGATGCCCCCACCTGCAGCCTTGATTATGAGTAAAAGAGCACCGTTATTACAAAGCTCAGGCTAATCCCAAGACAGACATTGTGGGTAAATATTATTGAAATTGGTGAACGAGTTAAGGAGTTATTGAGAAAACATTAAAAACTTAAAACACATTTGCCGTACAAACAAGGTGAACATAAGTCCCCAGTGACCTTGACCTTGACTGTTCGGGTGTAGGTCATATGAGAAACAAAGCATCATCCCTAGACAGACAAATATGATTGTAATTGGTGAAGGAGTTATTGCGAAAACATTAAAAGCTTAAATGCATTTGCCGTACAAACAAGGTGAACATAACTCCCCAGTCACCTTGACCTTGGGTTTTTGGGTGTGGGTCGTATGCAAAACAAAGCACCATCCCTAGACAGACATTGTGGGCAAATATTATTGAAATTGGTGAAGGAATTAAGGAAATATTGAAAACTTATGCATTGCGTTACGGACGAATGGACGCATGTACGGATGGATAGACAGTGTAAAACATAATGCCCCCCAATAAATTGGTGGGTGCATAATCGTAAGGGACATCACCACATCCAGCACCCATAAGTATATATTTAATCTTGTAGCAAATTCACATTACATTCCGGTATGAACATTATTTAGTATATTAAAGTTAATGATTATGCATTCATTTGCTATGAAAATTTAACCACATCATGAAGACAGGACGAGGATGATGAAATGGGGTTTAATGTCCATTCAATAGCCAAGGTCATATAAAGTCGGGAGTACACATGTAGTGTGGAGAGAAATCGTAAGTCAGCATTGAATTACGAAGACATGATTTGGTTTTTTTAGTGCGTTATTTGGAAAACTGTATCAATGCATATGAATGTTTAAGCTAATCTAGTGAAGGGTGAATGTTGCAGTTATAAAGTACTTAAAAACATTAAATGGAATTTTACATAAATCTTTAAAGCAAATCTCTACATAATTTGATCTTGAAAATGTGGGGACTATGGGTATTGTGCACAATTAATATAGGGAGGATGATAAACATGCATATCAATTTTCATGTCAACCATAACGGGGTTGCAGAGACATAAAGTACGTAAAATCTTTCACGCAAATGTTCCAAATGAACAGACGGAAATTCGAAAGATATATACCCCTCGACATAATTTATATACCGGGGGGAATAAAAACTAGATGGCCGCGGCCTGCATGTCGCGCCTTGTGACGAGGCATGGACACTAAAAAAAAAGATATAGTATAACGAAAAACTTTAACCAAAAAACTTAACCAAAAAACTTAACCAAAAACTTTAACCAAAAAAATTAACCAAAAACTTCAAAGTAATTTGACCTTGACATTGGGCACAGGGGCCGCACGGGAGGCGGGTAGAATGAAAATATAGATGATGATAAACACCCATGTGAAGTTTCAAGGTAATGGGCAAAGCAGTTGCAGAGATATAGTATAACAAAAAACTTTAACCAAAAAACTTAACCAAAAAACTTAACCACAAAAAACTTAACCAAAAAACTTAACCAAAAACTTTAACCAAAGAACTCAACCAAAAACTTTAACCAAAAAACTTAACCAAACAACTTAACCAAAAACTTTAACCGGACACACGTATGTACGTACAAAGTGCCGACTATATCGCGCTTTCCGCAAGCGGGCGCGACAAAAACTTAACCAAAAACTTTAACCAAAAAACTTAACCAAAAACTTCAAAGTAATTTGACCTTGACATTGGGCACAGGGGCCGCACGGAAGGGGGGTAGAATGAAAATATAGATGATGATAAACACCCATGTGAAGTTTCAAGGTAATGGGCAAAGCAGTTGCAGAGATATAGTATAACAAAAAACTTTAACCAAAAAACTTAACAAATAACTTTAACCAAAAAACTTAACCAAAAACTTCAAAGTAATTTGACCTTGACATTGGGCACAGGGGCCGCACGGGAGGGGGGTAGAATGAAAATATAGATGATGATAAACACCCATGTGAAGTTTCAAGGTAATGGGCAAAGCAGTTGCAGAGATATAGTATAACGAAAAACTTTAACCAAAAACTTTAACCAAAAAACTTAACCAAAATACTTAACCAAAAACTTTAACCAAAGAACTTAACCAAAAACTTTAACCAAAAAACTTAACCAAACAACTTATAACTTAACCAAAAACTTTAACCAAAAAACTTAACCAAACAACTTAACCAAAAACTTTAACCAAAAAACTTAACCAAACAACTTATAACTTAACCAAAAACTTTAACCAAAAAACTTAACCAAACAACTTAACCAAAAACTTTAACCGGACACACGTACGTGAGTGAGTGAGTGAATAGGGTTTAACGTCCGCTTTTCTGACATAGAGGTACAAGCCTCAGGGAGTCTACACGCAGACGGGTCAACGGGGTCGAGTCCCATATCCACCTGTCCAAGGGTGGTAAATCCCAACTTCAGAACTCAATATTTACAATCAAAATATATATTCAGTCCTGAAATTAGAACAACCTGATCTGGTGCCAGGCCCTCGCCACACCAGCATCATTTATCCCATCCCCTAAAAGTAATAGGATTAGCGCTAATCTTACTTTTATATATGGGGCATAGCCCGACTCAACTCTCACATACAAGAAAGCCAAAAATGTACATGAGGGCCAAATCCGGTATAGTGGGTTCCGGAAAGTATGAACCCAATCGCTAAGCCAGTTTAGTCGCCTTTTACGACAAGCAATGGCTACTGCAACACTATTCTCAGGATCAGTTGATCCCGCCCCGGTGCCTGCACGGGGCCCAACACACACGTACGTACGTGCAAAAAACTTAACCAAACAACTTAACCAAAAACTTTAACCGGACACACGTACGTCCGTACGTACGTACGTACGTACGTACGTACGCCAAACGGCCGACTATATCGCGCTTTCCGCAAGCGGGCGCGACAACTAGCTCTGGTGGCAAGGAGGCTAATGTCTTTCAATATTTTGTACACGGGTCAGCAAAATATTTATTACCTTCCAATTTACAAAGGACAAGTACAAACTACTTTACAATCAATGGAAAATGCAAATTTGGGCACAATTTGAACGATGAACTGTTGGAAAATAGCACAGGAAATTGCCATAGCCATCTAACGCAGTTGAATACTAGTGTTATACAATAATAGTTGTGTAGTTATGTTAAAATGTACAGTATTTATCTATATTGTCAATTTCACTGTCATGCTCATAGTTAAATTGGGCAAAAATGTGTGCGGCTTTTCAAAAAGGCCAGAAAATAGGAAAAATAGGAACATTTGGTAAAAAAAATAGGAAAAAATAGGAATTGCTCAGAAAATAGGAAAAAATAGGATACTTGACGGCCTGTAAATGGCAAACGGTGTTTCTAATGCACTCTATAAATATCACGCAATCTGATTGGTTAAAGGCCACACATTACAGGTATATTATTGTTGATGAACGGTCGCAAAGTGTTTACAATATATACCCTGGGGCACTTTACCCACGCGCGATGAATATATTCCTACGCCAAATTTGTTTACTTTGGAGACGAGAATATGTCATCGATCGAAAATCTGATTTTCGGAAATTTTAACGTTAACTCACAAGTAAGACTGGAAATGGAAGAAATGACGGACGAAGATGACGAGTTTCTGACTACGGCATTATTAGAAATCGAAAAGGAGCCGTCGCCACCGACGAAAATGGAATTTGAGGGCGGGCGATTCCCAACACTGACCGAATCTGACATAGACGATTTGGTTACGTCATTAGTGCATTACGTCATTAGTGCATTAGAAAGATCGTTCACACACACATAAATTGTGTAATGTTGCAGCTCAAATGGTAGAATGTGACGATCGAATGATTAGACAAGTCATCACAAATTGACAAAGTCCGAGAGTTTTACAGGCTGCGGCCATCGACATTGTGATTGTTGCTAAGAGATCGCACCAGAGGGAAACTTAAAAATTAAATCTTAAAATATTATATGTAGCAATTATAATTCTGACGATGTGTTTATTGAGTTTATTATTTAAATATTTTGAAAGCATGAACATAACTTTATACACATTCATTCAAACATTGTATAATTCAATTGGAACTATTTTTTGCTTGGCGGAACATTATTTGTGTGATTCGTCCGGTATGCCATGCGCAAACACCTTGCACTCGGTACGACTTTCACAAGTAGAATCGGCAAAATTTGCAAAATGTTCAATTTGTGCATTAGAAATAGGTTAACCGCATTGTAATTTTGAGATTTGCGGCGTATATCAGAAAATGACAGGTCGGAAAATCTGTTTAATGGCTCCGCTGGCGCGTCGCCATTAAACAGATTTTCCGACCTATCTTTTTCTGATATACGCCGCAAATCTCAAAATTACAATACAGTTAACCCTATAATATACCCTGATCAGACCGTGCTGATATAAAGACTGATCTTGGTAGACAATGATAGCAAATTTGTGGTGATGTTTTATGCTTTATATCATGTATATGTGTAATTTGTTTGACAACAGTATTCAGATAACTTCAGTAAAGGTACATGCTTCCGTGTTTCCTTAAAATATTAACGGACAAAATTACTATTTATTCTCTGTATTTATTTTTTGATGTGCAATGATCAAACTTTATAATCTGTTGAAAATATTATTTGTTCAGGTTATGCATTTAATTAATATAAATAATTAAAAAATATCATGCCTCATTTGCATATGAAAATAGCCTGGTACCACCGCGCGTCACTATCTGTAAAATAAATATTACTAAATGATTATATCTGTATAGCGGGCACTCGTAATTTTTAGAACTGGTGGAATAGTGGCACAGTTATACACTTATTTAATTCCTATAAAGAACGTTTTGTGCCTACTAAGTGGGCATGTACCTTTAACCCTTTCACCCATAAGTAACTGGAATGGAATTTGATATGTTAATTTTGCAACCAATCCAATGGTCACAAAATGATTTTCAAACTAGTCCATTTATGAAAAGAGTGTGTTTTTGTTCTCAAAAATATGAAAATTACTCGCAAAAAGTGCAGATCATGTAGACGGCTCGTCACGAGTCGGCTCATCTGGATTTACACTGTTTGGCAATACCACTATACAGGCATGTGGTGTTGAAAGAGTTAAGGTCACTCACAGCACACTTGTGGAGAAATAAAAATGTAAATAATGAAATGTTTATCATCAAAACATGCTTTGACAGCACTTTAGAATAATTTACAACATGCTTTGACAGCACTTTAGAATAATTTCCATTGGAAATGATTCTGAAGTGCTGTCAAACCATGTTTTTATTGAGAAATAAGGCAAGATATAAAAGCAACAGCAGTCGACAATTGTTGTGAGTAGTGGTATAAGGGTTAAACATTGTGCTCGGAGATGTGTTACTTACATGGGCATAGCGCACCTTTTATGGACAATATCCAAATAGCATCCATAGTGTGTGGAGCACAAAACTTGTATGCACATTATTTAAAAGTATATGTACTAATATATATAAGGTATATAGAGAACCAACCGCCCACATGTGACATATTACAAACTATCAGAATTTCCTAATCACAATTGAGAACAGATGACTGGAGGCTCTCTATAACATCCAGACCAGATGACCTGACATGACATAACATGACACCCACACATGTGCAGTTTAATTACATGTGAAAAAGGAACAATGGTAGCATGATATATTCAGATAACTCAAGTATTGTCCGACTTCTATGAAGAACTAAATATGTAAGAAATGAACATGGAAGTACAACATATTAACCCTTACACCGCTATCTTATTTTTTTTTTTTGTCTGCTGTTTATTTTCTATTTTCCATTTTTATCATCAAAAACATGCTTTGACAGCCGTTTCGAATAATTTACAACATGCTTTGACAGCACTTCAGAATCATTTCCATTGGAAATGATTCTGAAGTGCTGACAAACCATGTTTTTTATTGAGAAATAAGGCAAGATATAAAAGCAACAGCAGACGACAACTGTTGTGTGTAGAGGTATAAGGGTTAAAATCACAGACATCAAAAGCACACAAGTTGTAAAGACATGTAGAATATTTTAACCCTTACAATGCTTAATTAATTTGTGTCGTCTGCTGAATATTTTTCCATTTTTCTCATCAAAAACTTGGTTTGGCAGCACTTTAGAATCATTTCCGATGGAAATGATTCTAAAATGCCGCCAAACCATGTGTTTACCGAGAGAAAAGACAAAATATGAATTATCAGCAAACGACTATTTTCGGTTCCCGCATTCTAAGAGTAAAATGAAAAATCTAAAAATAAAATAAGTAGCATGCATTGGCACACAATATTGTTTTTGAAAACAAGAAAATGTGGCTTATCGGCACACAAATGCCCGCGGTGGCAATTTGGAGAAACTCTGGCAAAATTCTTATTCAGATGCACTGACACATGGATGGATGGACACACAGACGGACACATAGACCAAACACTATAGGCCCCCTGGCTCTACTGAGACCATGGGCATACAATACAAATACACTTAATATTGATAAATACACCATTAATATCACAAATTTACACAAAGTCTATATAAATAAAATGTTACCGACGAAAACACTGTTAATTTATGTATCAGGGGCCCGTTTCACTAAACTTCTTTGTACGACTAAATTTGTTCGTACATGTACGTGCAAAATTATGATAGTCTGTAAAATTCACATTGGCAATGTGTTCTTGTAACGAACAATTATTGGATTTACATTTCTTGAGCATAGTATATGCAGCCTATGCTCAATAAATGTAAATCCATCAATTGAAATTTCCAGACAATCCTAGATTTGCACTTAAAAACATCTTAGTCGTACGAAGTTTAGTGAAATCTACTATCTACGGACATCTATATAAACACACCATTAATATCTACAAAAACACTGTTAACCCATTTCAGTCTAATTTTTATTGGAAAAATCTCATTCTTTTGTTTATTTCGCCATAAAGGTATATGTTGTTACCACTCATTTGAACCGTCTCATCGAGATGGTTTCGCCATAAAGGTATATGTTGTTACCACTCATTTGAACCGTCTCATCGAGATGGTTCAACATTTGAACCGTCTCATCGAGATGGTTCAAATGAGTGGTAACAACATATACTTTCGAGATGAAATGAAGAAAATAGGATTTTCCCCCCTAAAAAGTTTCATACTACTATAAGTGTATCCCGTCTTTAATGGGTTAATATCTACAATACTATGTTGATATACATACATACAATAATTATATAAATAACAGTATCGACTTCTGATATCCACAAATACAATGGTAGATATCATTATATCTGCATATGGAATGGTGATATCTACAATTATACCGTTGATATCTGCCAATACCATGTTCCCATATATAAATATATATACTGATATTCATTTCGAAAATGTATTCAAATGTCTGTTCATATTCATAACTGCCACAGAGCTCCAGATAAGCTGCGTATTTGCTTAAATACCCAATTAAAATTGCCAAAAACCCAATTGAAATCAGAAATAGCGAGTATCAAAAAGCAATAAAACAATTGTGGTACCTTTACCATGCAGCAGAAAACAATAAACAGACCACAAATATAACAGCATATTTTTCTTATTTTCCATGAAAACACATCTTGGTATTTCATTAGAATTGTCTCCAAGGAGACAATTCTAATGAAATGCCAATACATGTTTTCATTTCGAAACAAACTATTTGATAATTGCTGTCTGTTGATGTGTAAATAGTAGTGTGATTTTATTTTACCCAATTAAAATTTTGAAATACCCAATTGCTTCAGAAATGATGGAGTGACTATACTCACTCAATTACTAATGCTTTATCTGGAGCCCTGCTGTCATACATATTACAGGCACCAGGATATCATGATATTCATATCCACTCTATAAAGTTGGTTGACATCTACAAATTGTTACTATAAATTTGGCCCATATTAATTAATATATATACCTTCATTTAATTAATGCATTTTCAAATACATATGTCTAATTATATGTATAAATTCAATTTATGTCTACACATGCACAATTCATTAGACACAGTATGTATCAACACATAGTTGTTATATATTGTTGAGTGTTGTTATCTCTTCATGGATATTAATTGTCAATTATAAATTAGGCTAATTGTTATAATCTATCAAACTCTATGTAAGTAATATATATAAATTTAATGGCATTATCCGCTGTTGCTCATCATATCAAAAAGTACAGTGTATCTACAATATGTGAAATCTACATTTATTTACCATTACTGTATTACATATCAACATACTAGAGTTAATATCTATGACATTACACAAATATGAGTTTTTTAGCTGGTGTGCTAGTGTATGATGTGATATGTACCAGAAGAATCAATATTGACCGACGCGACAGCCTCGGTCAATATTAATTCTTCTGGTGCATATCAAGGTGATAGCCTCGGTCAATATTAATTCTTCTGGTGCATATCAAGGTGATAAGCCTCAGTCAATATTAATTCTTCTGGTGCATATCCGAGGTGATAGCCTTAGTCAATATTAATTCTTCTGGTGCATATCATGGTGATAGCCGCGGTCAATATTAATTCTTTGCATGCTAGGGGTGAAAATATCCGCCAAACGAATTAGGAGAATATGTTTTATTTCTCTCTGTAAATATGTCTTGACATTTCATTAGTCGGAAACAATTCTAATGAAATTCCTTGACATATTCATGACATTTATAAGGAGAAATAAAAGAAATATAATGAATTGTTATCTGCTATTTTTGAACTATTTATAGCCCACAAATTTCCCAGCATGCAAAGAGTTAATTCTTCTGGTGCATATCACATCATATACATATGTGTACACCAGCTAAAAGTCCATATTTGTTTTATTACATAACAACATAATAATTAATGTGACATTGGAGCTGAATGGCAAAAATGCGGTTGGATAATGAATGTAAAATAGAATTTATTGTCTGCCTATCTATAAACATCTATTCATACACATCAGGGGACTGTTTCACTAAACTTATTATGACTAAAATGTTCGTAAGCGCAAATTTAGAATCGTCTGCAAATTTGAATTGATGGATTTACATTTATTGAGCATAGGCTGCATATGCAGCCTATGCTCAATAAATGTAAATCCAACAATTATTTACAAGAAAACAGTGTTAATGTGAAATTTACAGATTATCATAATTTTGCACTTACAAACATTTTAGTCGTAGGAAGTTTAGTGAAACGGGCCCCAGCAATCTCCGGATATGGTTTTCCACGTATCTATTTTTAGAATAGGTTTCTGTAAGAGCAAGTCAATATTGCTGTCCTCCTGGTGAATATCAGTTGTTATCAGCTGAACACTGAAACGCTGATTGTATGGAGCCCCACAGGAGACATGGATTTTTTTATTACTTCGTTCCCACAAAATAACAATTTGTTCCCTCAATTTAACAATTTGTTCCCTCGATATAACAATTTGTTCCCACAAATTAACAATTCGTTGCCACAAAATAACAATTTGTTCCCACAAATTAACAATTCATTCCCACAAATTAACAATTCTGTTCTCACAAAATAACAATTGATATATTGTGGGAACAAATGTTATTTCGTGGGAACGAATTGTTAAATTGAGGGATTGAATTATTAATTTGTGGGAACAAATTGTTAAATTGAGGAAACAAATGGTTATATCGTGGGTACGAATTGTTATTTCGTGGGAACAAACTGTTATTTCGTGGAAACGAATTAATAACAAAGAATTCTACGTCCCCTGCGGGGCTCCGTATGATTGAGCTAATGAGAATGGGTTTATGTATAGGTTATATAATAAAGAGAGCTAAAGACTATCAATAAACTTCTATGGAGGTACAAGGAAACTATATCTAACAAGGGTGATAACTCTTCCAAATACAGCTATCCAAAAGCCATATTGGTAATGTGAAACGTGAGCCATGATCTGACATAACCATTATTATTATTATATACATATATTTCCCAGTGCAACACAATGCAACGCAATATGTCAATATTTTTCCATATTGACTTAGGGTTGCAGCAATAATACGTACACAAAATCTTTAATACAAATTTTCCCAAAACTTTAACTAACAATTTTAAGTCATTTGGATTTGACCTTGGGCGAGCAGGCTATGGAATCAAAAGATCAATAGTGATAAACAAGCATATCAAGTTTCAAGTGAATTGCACTGGCAGAGATAATACGGTGCGTGAATATTTTAACACAAATATTACTGTCGGATGTTTATATTCAGGTAAATTTGAGTTTAATTTATTGTAGTCATTCAACATCGGTGATCATTGACCACAATACTAATAATGATAATGCGGTGGATGTCAGAAAATGGCCCCTTGATAAGACAGCGAATTACAATCACACAAAACTGGATGAGACAAATACACAAGCCAGAACACGAGAATTGGCGACAACATTAATTAGTGGCTATATGGCCAGTCGTGGAAATGTTTTGCTGTATTGCATATGAAAATATTCCCGGAACTGATAATAAAAACATGGAGTACATGTATTTTTAGTTCATTTTTCTGTTTGCCGACAGAATCAGTTGCCTATACATGGCTGTGCCTGTTGAAATGGGGCATAGTGAGCAGTGCAGGCCGTGATCAGACTGCGCGGATGCGCAGTCTGATCACGGCCGGCACTGTTCGCAATACGGAATATCTGTATCTGGCTAGTGGAGTGTGCTAGCAGATCAAAGCAGGTGCACACATGCCTTATACAGTCCTATCTCTTCAGTCACAACATCAACTCTGCCAGATTTTTAAAATCAATTTGGAAATATGTAGAAATATGCAATTAGCCGTACCATCTCCCTGACTGTCCCAGCTATAGATAGAGAGAGAACAGTATTTATACCTTCATGACCTGTTTGGGGAATAATAAAATATTTAATTATTAACATTGTAAACATTACCATTCATTCAATTATCAATATTAAGGTGAAATGCTCATAACACTTCGACAAATTCCTTGAAACACAAACAAACCATAGTGTGACTGTAGAATGGCCAGTATAATTATTCTCTGTGCTAATAGACTTTGTCTTCAAGTCAAGTACTTTTGATCAGATGAAACTAAGTTGAGCTGAGGCTCAATCAACATGAGTATGCAAGTTGTATATGTTCAAACACAATTCTTATATTATCAGTAACTCTGTCACTGACCATTCCCAAAACATCGCACCTGGAAATGTCAAAATTGAGTCAAAATATTTGCTTTATAATTTAGGTTAACCCCTAAGTAACTGGAATGGATTTTGCTACATTCATGTTTCAGCCAATCCAATAATAACAAAATGATTTTCAAACTAGTCCATTTATGAAAAGGGGGTATTTTTTGTTCGCAAATATACATGTAACAAGAGTGCCGAAGGTCACAATATACGCCCATCGAGGCAAGGCCAGTTGACAAGGGGAGATAACTCACTGAAAATTAATAGGGTTCTTGCCGTAATAAATATGTATATTGAATTGGGTCACGATCCGTCAAGTAGAACTTGAGTTATTGCGTGGATAAGCATACAGTCAGAAAATAAAAAATAGCCACCAATGGGAGATAAGTCATCGGAATTTTTTAAAAATCAATAGGCTTCTTCGTCTTGCCATGATAAACATATATACCAAATTTGGTTACGAGCAGTGAAGTAGAATTTGAGTTATTGCGTGGACAAGGATAAAGAGTGTGAAAAATAAAAATGGCCGCCAAGGAGAGATAAGTCCTCTAAATCAATAGGCTTCAGGCTGTGCCTGATGAAATGGGGCATAGCGAGCAGTGCAGGCCGTGATTAGACTGCGCGGATGCGCAGTCTGATCACGGCCGGCACTGTTCGCAATTCAGTCAGTGAAGCATACACTATGCAACTAAGAAAACGTATACGGACTATCTGTATCTGGCTAGTGGAGTGTGCTAGCAGATCAAAGCAGGTGCACACATGCCCTATACAGTCCTATCTCTTCAGTCACAACATCAACTCTGCCAGATTTTTAAAATCAATTTGGAAATATGTAGAAATATGCAATTAGCCGTACCATCTCCCTGACTGGCCCAGCTATAGATAGAGAGAGAACAGTATTTATACCTTCATGACCTGTTTGGGGAATAATAAAATATTTAATTATTAACATTGTAAACATTACCATTCATTCAATTATCAATATTAAGGTGAAATGCTCATAACACTTCAACAAATTCCTTGAAACACAAACAAACCATAGTGTGACTGTAGAACGGCCAGTATAATTATTCTCTGTGCTAATAGACTTTGTCTTCAAGTCAAGTACTTTTGATCAGATGAAACTAAGTTGAGCTGAGGCTCAATCAACATGAGTATGCAAGTTGTATATATTCAAACACAATTCTTATATTATCAGTAACTCTGTCACTGACCATTCCCAAAACATCGCACCTGGAAATGTCAAAATTGAGTCAAAATATTTGCTTTATAATTTAGGTTAACCCCTAAGTAACTGGAATGGATTTTGCTATGTTCATTTTTCAGCCAATCCAATAATAACAAAATGATTTTCAAACTAGTCCATTTATGAAAAGGGGGTATTTTTTGTTCTCAAATATACATGTAACAAGAGTGCCGAAGGTCACAATATACGCCCGTTGAGGCAAGGCCAGTTGACAAGGGGAGATAACTCACTGAAAATTAATAGGGTTCTTGCCGTAATAAATATGTATATTAAATTGGGTCACGATCCGTCAAGTAGAACTTGAGTTATTGCATGGATAAGCATACAGTCAGAAAATAAACAAGAGGGCCATGATGGCCCTAATTCGCTCACCTGACTCCATGAACACCAGGGGAGAATGCGACATTGAGTTCATGTGTTTTATAAAAATTGTGCTATTTTTAGATGGCGGTCATCTTGGATTAAGCGATGACTGTCATTTTACCAAATCTGAAAAGGCTTCACCCAAAGATCTTAACTTCCTATGAAGTTTGGCCAGCATCGGCCATGTGGTTCCTGAGAAAAAGACGTTCAAAATCTTGAATAAATGGACCTTTTGGTGGCCATCATGGATGACATAATCATTCGATTCCGACAAATATTGCACCAGAGCAATCGCCTCATCGATACCTTCAATTTGATATATGGCATGAGCATATTCGGTCAAAAATAAAATTTGACCCCAATTTGGCCATGCCCATTTTTGACCCCGGGGTCACCATTTTCACAACTTTGAAAGAGCATTGTAAATCGATCATTCCTACCAAGTTTAGTCGAAATCCGGCCAGCGGTTCATGAGAAGAAGATTTTTTAAGAATTTATGCTATTTTTAGACGGCGGCCATCTTGGATTAACGATGACCTCCATTTTAACAAATCTGAAAAGGCTTCACCCATGGACCATAACTTTTAAGTTTGGCTACCATGGGCCAAGCGGTTCATGTGAAGAAGAATTTTGAAATCTCTAATAAAAGAACAACCTTTTGACATTTCGGCGGCCATATTGGATGACATAACAATCCAATTTCGACAAAAAATGTGCCAGAGTGATCGCCTCATTGATACCTTCGATTTGATATATAACATGACCAAATTCGGTCAAAAATAAAATTTGACCCCACGGGCCACGCCCATTTTGACCCCGGGGTCACCATTTTAACAACTTTGAAAGAGCATTGTACATCGATCATTCTTACCAAGTTTAGTCAAAATCTGGCTAGCGGTTCATGAGAAGAAGATTTTTTAAGAATTTATGCTATTTTTATACGGCGGCCATCTTGGATTAGCGATGACCTCCATTTTAACAAATCTGAAAAGGCTTCACCCATGGACCATAACTTTTAAGTTTGGCTACCATGGGCCAAACGGTTCATGTGAAGAAGAATTTTGAAATCTCTAATAAAAGAACGACCATTTGACATTTCGGCGGCCATCTTGGATGACATAACAATCCGATTTCGACAAAAAATGTACCAGAGTGATCGCCTCATTGATACCTTCGATTTGATATATAACATGACCATATTCGGTCAAAAATAAAATTTGACCCCAATTTGACCCCACGGGCCACGCCCATTTTTGACCCCGGGGTCACCATTTTAACATCTTTGAAAGAGCAATGTACATCGATCATTCCTACCAAGTTTCGTCGAAATCCGGCTAGCGGTTCACGAGAAGAAGATTTTTTAAGAATATATGCTATTTTTAGACGGCGGCCATCTTGGATTAGCGATGACCTCCATTTTAACAAATTTGAAAAGGCTTCACTCATGGACCATAACTTTTAAGTTTGGCTACCATGGGCCAAGCGGTTCATGTGAAGAAGAATTTTGAAATCTCTAATAAAAGAACGACCTTTTGACCTTTCAGCGGCCATCTTGGATGACATAACAATCCGATTTCGACAAAAAATGCACCAGAGTAATCGCCTCATTGATACCTTCAATTTGATATATGACATGACCATATTCGGTCAAAAATAAAATTTGACCCCAATTTGACCCCACGAGCCATGCCCATTTTTGACCCCGGGGTCACAATTTTAACAACTTTGAAAGAGCAATGTACATCGATCATTCCTACCAAGTTTTGTCGAAATCCGGTTGGCGCTTCTTGAGAAGAAGATTTTTGAAGAATTTGTGCTATTTTTAGACGGCGGCCATCTTGGATTACGTGATGACTTCATTTTAACAATTGTGTAATCCCCCTACCTAAGGACCATGACCATGAAGTTTGGTGACTATAGGCCCAATGGTTACCGAGGAGAAGACGTTTGAAAATGTTCACGGACGACGGACGACGGACGACGACGGACACATTGCGGTAACAATAGCTCACATGAGCTTCGCTCAGGTAAGCTAAAAATAGCCACCAAGGGGAGATAAGTCATCGGAATTTTTTAAAAATCAATAGGCTTCTTCGTCTTGCCATAATAAACATGTATACCGAATTTGGTTACGAGCAGTCAAGTAGAATTTGAGTTATTGCGTGGACAAGAATAAAGAGTGCGAAAAATAAAAATGGCCGCCAAGGAGAGATAAGTCCTCTAAATCAATAGGCTTCTTAATCTTGCCGTGATAAACATGTATACCGAATTTGGTTACAATCCGTCAATTAGTTCTAGTTATTGCATGGACAAGCTGTGCCTGCCCGCCACCCGCCTGCTTGTACAAGATGAATACATAATACGTCCCGTTTTTTTCAAACGGGCGTATAAAAATTACTTTCAAAAGGTGCAGGCTCATCTCGATCTGCACTGTTGGCATAAACCGCTATAGCGGGCTCTCGGGTTCAAAGGGTTAAATATTATACCCCTCTAACTGCCAAAAAGGATCTGCCTACATTCTTATCCAGTGTAGTACCATATCAGCTTGTGCATCAACATTCCAGCATAATGCAACTTTATGAAAGTATATTTGATCAGGATTTACACTCGTCTAAACTATCACAAAGTCCTTTTTACCAGCTGAGGCCTATCGAGTTCACAACCAGTGTTACTCAAAAATCATCCGACACATCCTTGCAGGCTGATCAGGGCCTATACTTGTCGCAAACACAATAAGCCATGTTTTCTCACGATGACCCAGACATCTCCGAGGGTCAAGGTCATACTTACAAGGTCACTGACGAGGACGACAGATTTCCGGGAAGGCGGCTTGATCTCAGGCATACTGTCTATGGACGTGTAGAACTCATTGTGCTCCGGAAACCTGCCAACACAATCACACATGGCACATTGGTCACGATCTGAATAAAACATATGTTTGTATTTGTGAAGAAAAAAGTGAATGGATTTAACGTCCCAGCAACAGCTAAGGTCATATAGAGACGGGACCTCGGTTTCAAATCTATTCCGACAGACCAGTGGGATGGAAATACTATGTAAGTATTTTTCACGCCTATGGCGAGGATTAAACTCACAACCTCCGGTATTGAAGTCCAATGCCATAGGCCATGGCCAATCTCTATATTTATGATCTGATCAGAGTGTTCACTATTTGTTTATATACATCTCTCAAGAATACATCCACAGAAGAACATATAAACTGGACACCAAATAAAAGTCATGAATTTAATTGCACGAGTTTTGCGTTAATTTAACTCTGATCTGCATATTTCTGTTTATTTCTGAAAATCTGCAAACTTATCTTGGAGTTCTGTTCTGAAAAGACAACCGAACTGCTCTAACCCTCAGGAGATGGAAATTGTCGTCTGCTATTTTTAATTTTAAACTTCATTCTTAACACCAAAAAAACGGTTTTGACAGCCCATGAGAATCGTCTCCTGTCTCATGCGCCGTCAAAACAGGTTTTTGTCAAGAAATATTGAAAATAAAACATTTGCAGCAGACGACAAATTTTAAATCAGCGTAGCAAAGGTTAAATTATGTAACCGGGCAACATTTCTGAGTTGAGAAATGTTCCATCGAATGATGTACAAGCAACAAGAATGGCGGACCATTTCCAAGATCAAACACATAGCCCAGCTATTACCTTACAACTGATTAGTTATTTTTATACTCATTATTTTAGCTTCAGTACACATTTCCTTCAGATATCAAGGCATATTATTACAGTGAAACCTCTCTAAACCGGACACACTGGGAGGTTAAACAGGTTCCCCTGTAAATCATGCATCTGATCATTCTGAGCCATAGCTGTGTGCTATGCGATCATGAACCCAAGATAAATGACCAAGAAACTCTCAACAACAACATTATAGATGTGTTCTTGTGATCGGTTTAGAGAGGTTCCACTGTACATGGAATTAGCTCATTTTTTTATTTATTTTCTTGTTTAGTCTGGCTGTCAAGAAAGAAATCGCCAATTAAAAATCTCACCTCTATCTCGGGTTTAACCCTTACAATGCGGAATTAATTTGTGTCGTCTGCTGAATATTTCTTATTTTTCAATTTTTCTCATCAAAAACTTGGTTTAGCAGCACTTTAGAATCATTTCCAATGCAAATGATTCTAAAATGCTGCCAAACCATGTTTTTACTGAGAGAAAAGACAAAATATGAATTATCAGCAGACGACTATTTTCAGTTCCCGCATTCTAAGGGTTAAACTGACACCATCTTATCTGGTAGGCCGGTAGTAGAGACTAACATACAGCAGCACTAGTTAGCAGCTGAGAATCCGTGATTTCTAACGATTCTGAGCAAATTTTTTAAATCAGGAAGTTTGATTGGCCGGTACTGAGCACAGCACAGCCTCGACCAATCAAACATCCTGGTTTTGATCATGAGAACGGAGTATGTGCTCAGATAGTTTTCCAATCACAGATCCAGTGATTATACAGCTCTTCTGGGCTTGCACTCAAAATATGTACTTACCGGTACCATATTTATTCTAGTAATCGCCCCTTCTATTAAACACACACCCCCCTTTTTTTTCTTCCCAGTGGCCTATTTAACCCTTAGACCGCTACTCACAACAATTGTCGTCAGCTGTTGCTTTTATATCTTGCCTTATTTCTCAATAAAAACATGGGTTGACAGCACTTCAGAATCATTTCCAACGGAAATGATTCTGAAGTGCTGTCAAAGCATGTTGTAAATTATTCTAAAGTGCTGTCAAAGCATGTTTTTGATGATAAAAATGGAAAACAGAAAATAAACGGCAGATGACAAAAAAGAAGATAGCGGTCTAAGGGTTAATCAGGCTCATCGCGTGTGAATAGTTGATTGCTGCGACGTGTTTCTAAAACTAAGTGAGTTGTTTCCCATTTTACTAAACTTCGTACCACTAAGATGTTCGTAAGTGCAAATTTAGCATCATCTGGAAATTTCAATTTATGGATTTACATTTATTGAGCTGCATATGCAACAACAAGGTCATATACAGACGGGAATGCACCTGTATGGGCGGACTGATTGATTGATTGGGGTTTTAAGTCTGTTCAACAGCAAGGACAGAAATTCATCTGTATGGGGAAGCACTATGCAATGAGCATCGAAACATGGGAGGATTATGCGATAAATATCAATGAAGACCCATTTAACCCTTACACCGCTATCATCATTTTTTGTTGTCTGCTGTTTATTTTCTATTTTCCATTTTTATCATCAAATTTTTTTTTTTCATTTGAAAGCACTTTAGAATAATTTACAACATGTTTTGACAACACTTTAGAAATTATTCTAAAGTGCTGTCAAACCATGTTTTTATTGAGAAATAAGGCAGATATAAAAGCAACAGCAGACGACATGTTAATGCAATGTAGATGATGGGTCTACCCAGACACGCTAATGATATACGACACAGTGACAGCTAATGCTTGTGGTGTATGCGTTTTGTTTGTGGAATATTTTCTTTATATGTGTTCAGAAGTATATGTCGCTACCACCATTTGAACCGTCTTGTGAATACGGTTCAAATGAGTGGCCACCTTTCATTGAGAAATACCAAAACTAAAAATAAAATATTTAAAAAAATTCATACAAGGACAATTCCAAATGTAATTGTGATATATTTTATTTCTGTGACTTACGTTCCATTGTAGTGAGAATTTTAATACTTACGTTCCGTTGTGGTGCGGCCATGACCGCGAGTCCTCTGGGTGGGCATTCAGGAGCTCCCCATCCCCACCGACCATCCCCGCCTGTAACATACAACATAGACACATACATGGCATATACAGGGATAAAATAACACAAGAAAATATGGCCTGTCGGCACAAAAAAGCCGCCAGTGGCGGATTGGAGAAACATTGGTAAACTTCTGGGGACCGTTTCACTAAACTTTTTACGACTAAAATGTTCGTAAGTGCAAACTTATGATAGTCTGTAAATTTCACGTTAACAATGTTTTCTTGTAAACAATTATTGGATTTACATTTATTGAGCATAGGCTGCATATGTTCCATCAAATGAAATTTCCAGACGATTCAAAATTTGCACTTACGAACATTTTAGTTGTCACAAGTTTAGTGAAACGGCCCCAGGACACACACACGGTCGGACAGACACCCAGTCCAGATACTATGTGTCTCCCAACTCTACAGAGACCAGTAGCCGATTTTACCAACATTGCAAAGTATACTTATCTTGCTAAGTACACTTTCGAGGGAGACATTTTCAATTTAACGATAAATTAATTAATTTTTATTATACTGAATGTATTACATTATCACAGCCAAATGGCTGTGATAATGTAATAAATTCAGTAAAATAATTCTGCATACTTTTAATCATCAAATATATGCAGTCGTTAGTTCTATATGAAATAATGCATTTCGGGAAAAATAAATCATTACTCCCTCAAAGTAGACTTAGTTAGATAAGTATGCTTAGAAATTTTGGTGAAATTGGCTACTGAGGCAAAAAGCTGTTTGAAAATAGCATATTGACCAAATACCAAAAGAAAAGCTTTAAATTGGAAAAAAGTTGTTCAGGTCACCACTTCAAGGTCACTTATTTAACACTAACCCTAATAGTATGGAAGATAAAAGGTTGTCCAAAAACGTAAATTTGACAAAAGTAGGTCAAGATCACATGTGTGTCATGTGTTTGACAGTAGTTTGCACTTTACATCACTAGCTGATAATAAGGTAAAAATATGATGGCTTAACCCTTAGACCGCTAACTTATTTTTTTTGTCGTCTGCTGTTTATTTTCTATTTTCCATTTTTATTATCAAAAACATGCTTTGACAGCACTTTAGAATAATTTACAACATGCTTTGACAGCACTTCAGAATCATTTCCATTGGAAATGATTCTGAAGTGCTGTCAAAGCATGTTTTTATTGAGAAATAAGGCAAGATATAAAAGCAGCAGCAGACGACAATTGTTGTGAGTAGCGGTCTAAGGGTTAAGGCCTAACATGCAACTCCAAAACGATTTGATACATGTTTTAAGAACATTTACTCAACCAATACATGGTCTAACCTTGTCTGGATATAAACCCTGAAGCATTTCCTGTAATAAATGCTGACTGAATTTGTTCCAGCCATTATCATCAACCCAGTTGATGTATATGTATGTACTTGTAGATAGATAGATGATCTCAGGAAAGATTGGATTAGGCCAACTGAGCGTCTTCTATAAATAAAGACGTTACTTACATACGTACTTACTAGTTCATACAGAAGATACACCACTTTGGCAGATGATTTTTTTTTTATTATTATTATTTATGCATCAAAGTTCATGTTGTGTCCACTGATTTGAACCGTCTCGTTAAGACGGTTCAAATGAGTGGTCACAACATACACATAACATCATAGAGATATGTTGATCAAATTAAAACAAAAAGTAGCCAAACAGATTATGGTACAGACGTTCTACTTGCCTTGAAGTCTGATCAACGAAATTGTCTGGAAATTGTGTTGTTTTTCTGTCGGAATGTTTCAGACAGATGTACAGATAACTGGATTTGGTCATTCAGGATATCAACATAGTGTGCAATGCAGATATTTCCTGCTCCATCGATAATGATTAGGGGTTCCACGGGTCTTTAATCCTTAGACCACTACTCACAACAATTGCCGTCTGTTGCTTTTATATCGTGCCTTATTTCTCAATAAAAACATGTTTTGACAGCACTTCAGAATCATTTCCAAGGAAATAGCCACACATTCCAAGGAAATGATTCTGAAGTGCTGTCAAAGCATGTTGTAAATTATTCTAAAGTGATGTCGAAGCATGTTTTTGATGATATTTAAACAATGGACAATAGAAAATAAACACCAGACGACAAAAAAATAAGATAGCGGTCTAAGGGTTAAGTCATCATAGTTTCACCTTATTACAAGTTAGTGATGTAAAGTGCAAGATAGCGGTGTAAGGGTTAATACTGAATGTTTTTGTTGCAAGAATGAAATTGGTATTCATGGGGGGAAGAGGCAGATGTGCGTGTGGGCAGGGCGGGATGGGGCTAAACATACAACAATAATGTATTCAGCTGTATTTGCCTCATGTTGAAACGAAATACAATGTGTGGGCAGCATGTGTGAATTTCTGACAGTGGGGAAATTATCACTAGGTGCCAAAATAGAACGATATACACTGGTTACTGCATAATTTTCAAGCAAGAAAAATATTCCATTAACCCTTACACCGCTACTCACAACAATTGTCGTCTGCTGTTGCTTTTATATTTTGCCTTAGTTCTCAATAAAAACATGCTTTGACAGCACTTCAGAATCATTTCCAATGGAAATGATTCTGAAGTGCTTTCAAAGCATGTTGTAAATTATTCTAAAGTGCTGTCAAAGCATGCTGTCAAAGCATGTTTTTGATGATAAAAATGGAAAATAGAAAATAAACAGCAGACGACAAAAGAATTAAGAAAGCGGTTTTCGGGTTAATCATTTACATAGTACAGTGGAACCTCTCTAAACTGGACAGCTTGGGGGGGTCCAGTTTAGACAGCATCAACTGTATTATAGAGGAATGTTTGTTTATTGGCGTTGAACGGCCTATCAACAGCTAAGGTCATGTAAGGCCGGGTAAAACGGTTTGATGCATTTTAACCTGCTGCATTGTGGGGGGGGGGGGGGGTGGAAATCCCAAAATCAGAATGGAATAAAAACATCGAACAAAAAAAATATTCAGCCTTGAAATTATAATAACTTGACCTGGTGCCAGATCCATACCACGTACATCAAAGTCACTTCACCCCTTCCCTTAAAAATACGATTATGAATAATCGTAATACTCACATAAGGGGTATAACCAGATTCAACTGTCACATACAGAATGCCAAAGACGTATGCGAGGGCCAAACCAGGTCTCCAGTCAGAATTCTAAGTAAGGATGAACCCTTAACTCTTTGCATGCCTAAGTGGCGAAAATATCCGCCAAACGAATTAGGAGTATATGTTTTATTTCTCTCTGTAAATATGTCTTGAAATTTCATTAGAATTGTGTCCTCCGGACCCAAGACATATTCATGACATTTATAAGGAGAAATAAAAGAAAATATAATGAATTGTCATCTGCTATTTTTGAACTATTTATAGCCCACAAATTTCCCAGCATGCAAAGAGTTAAATTACCCATCACATTATCCCAGCTGCCACCCACTACAGAGATATGACCACCCTAAGATCTATATGTGTATGGTAATTTATAATTTCCCCACTGTCAGGATCTACACTGGTCGCAAAACCCATAAGCCCCATATAGAGAGTTTCAACAATATATAATGTAGTTCAATGACTATAGCAGTAATGTGACTACAGTATCAAATTCTGTATTCATTAGCAGGGATACTGTCGCCAAAAACATCACAAAGACTGGGGCGATGGTGCCTTCATTAGCCAACCACATACCGTAAAGATTCTAATAGACGCCCATGCTTTAATAGACGCCCACCCTCCACTTTATACGCTGAAAATGACCTATTTTTTTGGCTGATTTTCACGAAATGTGTGCCTCTAATAAACGCCCAGTACTAACTTGAAACAAAATCGGAGACATTTGTCCAACTACATTTCTTTTCTTTCCAGTATTTCCTTGAAAGTCGGGGGGAAAAAGGGGGGCTTGGGGGTAAATTCCTCATCAGCAGTAGCTATTTGCACGGACACAGGGTGATCAGAATTTACACGATTATGGAGACACCATTTTCAAAGCATCTCAAACCCATCTCGTATAATATGGGTGAAATTGACATCATGTTGGATTGTTGGCCGATATTTCCAAGGAGATGAGCATAAATATGTCATGTTCTGGACGTGGCTATGGTCCGAAATTAATCACCGATACAGACTGAAACGTACACGGGCTGAAACGTCCATGGTCCGAAACGGTGACGCGCAGTCCGAAACGTCCATATGCGTAAATCTGATCAGCATTAATAATTGACGCTGTATAGATATATGCATTAGAAGTATTTAAACATTTTTACCGAGTGTAACATAATGACCAAAGTGGGTCGAAACGTCTTGGTCTAAAGTTTCCATAAACTGACAGACACTACAATCAAGTCGGGTCAGACGTTTGAGAGTAACGTCCCTTCATTATGTTTTTGTTCAGGTAGTACAAAATCGTATATTTTTATCATTTTCCCTTCGCTGAATAATACTTGCCTCTATTAAACGCCCACCCAGGACTTCGGAGCCAGTGGTGATTCTAATAGATGCCCGGGCGTCTATTAGAATCTTTACGGTAAATCATAATATGATGAAGGAAAAACCTATGAATAATTTAAAAAGTAAATTTACATTATTAGCCATGAAAATGGAAGTTGATTTAATAGCGACAACAAACATTATACACCAAAATCCAATTACTGGTGTAACGCCACATTAAATGTTACTTGATATGCAATCAACACAGAGAGGTGAAAACAAAATAGAAAGTTTAGCATATCAATATGAGAGCATAATTTCCAAGTGTTAACAATTTATGTGTTTGTGGCAGTCACTGGAGAAATGGGGCTTATGGGATTAGTGACCAGTATAGCTCCTGATCAAGTAGCACACTCTTGTAGGTAGCCTGATAACGATCTATATTGCTTGTTAGAAGCATGATGGGTGTTTCATTGATGGAACAGCGAACAGTGTAGATCCTGATCAGACTGTGCGGATGCACAGGCTGATCTGGATCTACGCTGGTCGCATAACCCATAAGCCCCATTTCTCCAGTCACAGTCACATTTGTGACATCTGGTGTATATTTCACGGCCATAAAATCAGTTAAAGGCTTCAAAGTATACAATTTCTTGTCCAATATATTTCCCTAATGGCAGCACATGTGATTTGATCATGAGTTACGCTGTGGACATGGACATTTTGTCCCGCTGATCATAAGCTGCTGGGACCCGTTTCACTAAACTTTGAATGACTAAAATGTTTGTAAGTGCAAATTTAGGATCGTCTGAAAATTGCAATTGATGAATTTACATTTATTGAGAATAGGCTGCATATGCAGCCTATGCTCAATAAATGTAAATCCAATAATTGTTTACAAGAAAACATTGTTAGTGTGAAATTTACAGACTATAATAATTTTGCACTTAGGCCATAATAAAGAAGGTGTTTGTTTGCCCAAACGCGACCGACCCGAAAAAAACCCGCCGACTCAAAATCTTTTATCGCCGTGAACGTACTAAGTATTCTTTTCTTTCTTTTTTTTGCCGATTTTGCCCCTTTACAAAACTATTTTGTACAGGAATAATCAAGTTCGGTATATCCAAATCAAGTACGACCTTATAGACTGTGTAATCCAAACGCTTTACTCTTCCACGCACCTGCTATTCAACAAAGAGCGTTGTTATTGATGACGTATTATTTAAGCGTTTCAGTGATGGTGACGAAAAAAAACATGGCAGCGCCCTGCAGTGGAAATTTCACGCTGTGTTCAACAATTAAATTAAACTTTAAAAACACCAATAAAGTTAGACAAATCACAAATAACAGATTGTGTAGGTTTGAGAACTCTAACACCTGGCGGACTGTATTAACGGAAATAAATACGAAGTTTTCTAACATTTGACATACCGATGTTTGGTGAACCTCATGTTGACCCTTCAATTCATTCATGGCCCATGATTCTAAAACTTCCTGAGCACATTCTCCATTCTCGTACACGAAATCAGCAAATTTGATTGGCCTGTGCTCAGTCCTTGACCCATCAAATTTCCCGATTTCAAGCATGAGAATAGAGAATGTGCTCAAAAAGTTTTATAATCTGACACGGCACCATGTTTTATGCTACTAGTGTTTTAATTTGCTGTGACAATGAACACTTTCAACACCAAATACCAGAATGTCAATGTTTAACAGCATCTGGACTGGCCCATTGACGGCTTGAATATCGATTGACGTCCATTCAAATTCGAATCTCATATACATTACAGAAGGATGATATTAAATGAGGTATTTCATCAGGATCAACACTTTTTGTCAACAGAGTATATTTAGTAAAGAAATATATTCATATATATCCATCTAGTCAACATTCCTAGTCAGTATTGTGATTTAGACGTTCTTTGTATGTTCATCTGACATTATATACAAGTATTGTTGTTTTAACAGCATTAAAGTTACTGTGTTGTTATTAATCGCTTTTTTTTGTGTCGTACAGCTACCTTAAAAAAAGAAAAAAGATTTTGCCTACCTACCTACCCATTTTTGGAAAGTAGGGTAGGGTTTGGGCAAACTTAAAATCTTTTAATTGTGGCCTTACGAACATTTTAGTCTTACGAAGTTTAGTGAAACGGCCCCCAGTTCTCCAGTCACTGCCACATATCTACTGTCTGTTCCACGTTTTGCTGCCGACAAACTTTCGGCTATTAAACACATGAAATTGAAAAAAAATATTTAAACGTTACAAAAAAGTCACCCTCCCCAATTTTTTTTCGCTATAAAATCAATATTTGATGGACTTTCCTTAAATAAAAAAAATTGGGGAGGGTGACTTTTTTGTTATTGATAAAAGTAGTTTTTCAGATTTAACATGTTTAATAGCCAAAAGTTTGTCGGAAGCAAAACGTGGAACAGACAGTCAGCTATATTCATTTGTCTCCAGTGTAGATCCCCACCAGCTATCATCCCCGTACAGCCTGGTAAGACTTCACATTGTTCGCTATATATGTAACTGATGGCTCATTGATGGCACGGCAAACAGTGTAGACCCAGACCAGACACATGTGCAAGATGGTCTGGGTCTACACTGGTCGAAATCACAGAACTCGCAGCCCAAAATAGCTACCAAACCCTTGGCTACCGCTCGGGCTTTTGTCCCTGGAAACTGGGAAAACAAGGGAAATGATTGAAATATAAATTGATTTCTCCAGAAAAATGAAACCAATTAATTATCATGTGTGACAGTTTGGCAGATTTTACAAACCAGTGCAATTGTGTGCACATCACGATTTAATACAATCACAAAACCAGAATCAATTCCAACACCTACCTAATTGGCTCTACTTACTTTACAGAGTAAAAATGATTCTAAAATGTTGCCAAACCATGATTTTATTGAGAAACAAGAAACGAGGCAAAGCCACGAAGGCCAGGTTTTTTCCAAGCATAGACACTTGGATAACATAATTATACCCACTTTTTGTAGACTAGATGGCCGTGGCCTGCATGTCGCGCCTGCGAGGCATGGACACTAAAAAAATAGATATAGTAGATGGAAAAACTTTAACGAAAAAACTTTAACCAGACACGGACGGAAGGACGGACGTATTCCAAAATGCCGACGATATCGTGCTTTCCGCAAGCGGGTGCGACAATGATGATAAACACCATGTGAAGTATCAAGGTAATGGGTGAAGCAGTTGCACAGATATAGTACACGAAAAAACTTTAACAAAAAAATTCAAAGTAATTTGACCTTGACATTGGGCACAGGGGCCGCATGGTTGGGGGTTAGAATGAAAATTATGGATGATGATAAACACCCATGTGAAGTTTCAAGGTAATGGGCGAAGCAGTTGCAGAGATATAGTACAACGAAAAAGTTTTAACCAAAAAAACTTTAACCAGACGTACGTTAAAAAGTTAACGTTGAAAATGGGTAAGTCAATTACGTAGAAATAATAGGTGAAGGTAAAAAAATGGTCACATGTTGGATAGTTGTATGTGGTAGGCACCCCTGGGTTATGAAGCTGTGAAAGTTTGGTGGTCCTAGGTGGTACAGTACCAAAGAAATGGACTTAAACACGAAAACTTAACATTGTAAATGCGAAAACTTAACATTGAAAATGGCTAAGTCGACTGCGCGGAAAAAATGGGTCAAGTTAAAAAAAAAGTAACATGTTGGATAGTGATATGTGGTGGGCACCCCTTGATTATGAAGCTGTGAAAGTTTGGTGGTCCTAGGTGGTACAGTACCAAAGAAATGGACTTAAACACGAAAACTTAACATTGTAAACGCGAAAACTTAACATTGAAAATGGCTAAGTCGACTGCGCGGAAAAAATGGGTGAAATTAAATTTAAAAAAAAGTAACATGTTGGATAGTGATATGTGGTGGGCACCCCTTGATTATGAAGTGTGAAAGTTTGGTTGGTCCTAGGTGGTACAGTACCAAAGAAATGGACTTAAACACGAAAACTTAACATTGTAAACGCGAAAACTTAACATTGAAAATGGCTAAGTCGACTGCGCGGAAAAAATGGGTCAAGTTAAAAAAAAAGTAACATGTTGGATAGTGACATGTGGTGGGCACCCTTGATTATGAAGCGGTGAAAGTTTGGTGGTCCTAGGTGGTACAGTACCAAAGAAATGGACTTAAACACGAAAACTTAACATTGTAAATGCGAAAACTTAACATTGAAAATGGCTAAGTCGACTACGCGGAAAAAATGGGTCAAGTTAAAAAAAAAGTAAAATGTTGGATAGTAATATGTGGTGGGCACCCTTTGATTATGAAGCTGTGAAAGTTTGGTGGTCCTAGGTGGTACAGTAACAAAGAAATGGACTCAAACACGAAAACTTAACATTGAAAATGGCTAAGTCGACTACGCGGAAAAAATGGGTCAAGTTAAAAAAAAAGTAACATGTTGGATAGTGATATGTGGTGGGCACCCTTTGATTATGAAGTTGTGAAAGTTTGGTGGTCCTAGGTGGTACAGTAACAAAGAAATGGACTCAAACACGAAAACTTAACATTGATTGTGGACGCCGCCCGCCGCCCGCTGCCCGCCCGCCCGCCGCCCGCCCGCCCGGCTTTCGCCAATCCAATAGCCTGGATTTTTTTTCAAAAAACCTGGCTAAAAAACAACAATTTGATTGAAACAACAGCATACAACAGTTTACGGTTTCCGCATTCTAAGAATTGTGAATTAACACATTTTATTCTACGGCTACTATAATTTTTGTAAAAAATAAATCTCATTATTTTGTTTATTTCCTCATGAAGGTATATGTTGTTACCACTCATTTTAACGTCTCGTCGAGGCGGTTCAAACAAAGTGGTAACAACATATACTGTCGATGAAATAAAGAAGATAGGGATTTTGTTCTCATAAAAGTTTCATACTACTAATTGTATCCCGTCTTTAATTGGTTAACAGACACTTCATTTCCTCAGAATCAATCTCAACCATTTGGTACATTTTCCAATGTAGTACATGTACACTAATAGAAATATAAAACAACCATGGATTCCGCTCTTTCGCAATTGGCGATAAAAAATTACAATTTTCGAAGAAAAAAAAATATCCTTTTTTTTTTCCCCCGAAAATTGTAATTTTTTATCGCCAATTGTTTATTTTTATCCTATTGGTTATTCTTTTTTTTTCTTCTTTTTTTGAAGTGCCGATTTTTTTATTTTCCCCAGCGGAATCCCTGAACAACCATTGTTTTTACCGTGCTTCTGTAGTTGTGAATAATGGTGCCTCAATTATTCCACAGCTGAGCTTGTTGTGAGATAACTATCTGTGATTACAGACAGCAAACTCCACTTATAGCCGTTAGCTAATTGAGTTGAAAATGTTACGATGATTGCAATGAGGAAATGAAATGTTAGTTTATGAATATATAACCGATCCATGGCATAAAATGCCTTCGTAAACTCTTCGTAAACTCATACCAGGCAATAACAACAGATATTATCACGTAGGCCATGTATGATATTCATATAGCAACCGATGTTCATTGACTATCAAATAGTACAAGTAGTGTATGTGTACTGTAATGTTTGCAAATGACAACAGTAGTATTTTTTACTAGAATTTTGTTATGGACGTTCATATAGCAATATTGTATAAATGCTATTTTCGCCGACATTCGAATGTAACATAATTGTCACGTATGCCATTTTCACATTCAAATAGCGACAGCATTATTTCATGTGCCATTTTGCCAACATTCACGGAATTATTCTTTATAGAATGTTGAACCACATTAACCCTTAGACCGCTACACACAACAATTGTCGTCTGCGGTTGCTTTATATCTTGCCTTATTTCTCAATAAAAACATGGTTTGACAGCACTTCAGAATCATTTCCAATGGAAATGATTCTGAAATGCTGTCAAATCATGTTGTAAATTATTCAAAATTGCTGTCAAAGCATGTTTTTGTTGATAAAAATGGAAAATAGAAAATATACAGCAGACAACAAACAATTAATATAGCGGTGTAAGGGTTAAAAATAAAACCTACAGTAACAGCAACAGCAACCTACAGCAACATGCAGCCAGTAGTGTGTCACATCAGCAGTAGTCACATGCAGCCAGTGTGTGTCAGATAGCGTAGTCACATGCAGCCAGTAGTGTGTCACATGCAGCCAGTAGTGTGTCACATGCAGCCAGTAGTGTGTCACATGCAGCCGTAGTGTGTCACATGCACAGTAGTGTGTCACATCAGCCGAGATGTCACAGCCCAGTAGTGTGTCACATGCAGCCAGTAGTGTGTCACATGCAGCCAGTAGTGTGTCACATGCAGCCAGTAGTGTGTCACATGCAGCCAGTAGTGTGTCACATGCAGCCAGTAGTGTGTCACATGCAGCCAGTAGTGTCATGCAGCCAGATGTCATGATAGTGTGTCACTGCAGCCAGTAGTGTGTCATGCGCCAGTATGTGTCACATCAGCCAGTAGTGTGTCACATCAGCATGTGTCACATCACCATGCAGCAGTAGTGTGCACATCAGCTGTGTGCACATGCAGCCAGTGTACGCATGTGTCACATGCAGCCGATGTACATGCAGCCAGTAGTGTCACATGCAGCCAGTAGTGTGTCTATAGCAGTAGTGTGTCACATGAGCCAGTAGTGTGTAATGCAGCATAGTGTGTCACATGCGCCGGTGTGTCATACGCCGAGTGTACATGCAGCCGTAGTGTGTCACATGCAGCCAGGTCACATGCAGCCAGTATGTGTCACATGCAGCCAGTAGTGTGTCATATGCAGCATAGTGTGTCACATGCAGCCAGTAGTGTATACTATGTGTCACATGCAGCCAGTGTGTCACATGCAGTAGTGTGCACATGCACCATAGTGTTATGCAGCCAGTGTGTGTCACATGAGCCAGTGTGTCATAGAAGTAGTGTGTATGCACCAGTAGTGTGTCATGCAGCCAGTATGTGTCAGCACCATAGTGTGTCACATGCAGCCAGTAGTGTGTCACATGCAGCCAGTAGTGTCACATGCAGCCAGTATGTGTCAATGCACCAGTATGTGTCATATGCAGCCAGTAGTGTATGCAGCATGTGTGTCATAGCAGTAGTGTGTCATGCGCCAGTGTGTGTCTATGCGCCTAGTGTGTCATATGCAGCCAGTAGTGTGTACATGCAGCCTAGTGTCATCAGCAGAGTAGTGTGTCATGCAGCAGTAGTGTGTCATATGCAGTAGTGTGTCACATGCAGCCAGTAGTGTGTCATGCAGCCAGTAGTGTGTCATATGCCACAGTAGTGTCACATGAGCCAGTAGTGTGCACATGCAGCCATGTATGTGTGTCATATGCAGCCAGTAGTGTGTCACCATGAGCCATAGTGTGTACATGCGCCAGTATAGTATGTGCACATGCAGCCAGTATGTGTCACATAGTCATATGCAGCCAGTAGTGTCATATGAGCCAGTTGTGTCACATGCAGCCAGTAGTGTCACATGCAGCCATGTGTGATATGCACAGTAGGTCATATGCCACCAGTGTGTGCAATGCGCCATAGTGTGTCATGCAGCCTATGTGCATGCGCCAGTAGTGTGTCACATCAGCAGTAGTGTTCATAGCACCAGTAGTGTGTCATACAGCCATAGTGTGTCTATGCAGCCAGTGTAGTAAGAAGTAGATATGCAGCCATAGTGTGTCATATGCATGGCAGGTATTGCCTATACTAAAACTTCCATTTCAAAATGATTTAAAGCAACAGCCACAGATGCGATGTTGGTGTCATGTATGAATTCTTAATTATTGCAAGAAACACAACATCTGATTGCACCAAATATAGGAGACAGATCAGGGGCGGATCCATATTTAGATCTAGAGGGGGCATGGATTCTCAATTGAAAATGAAGCATATATTGTCGTCCACTTTCCTAGTTACGAACAGTAACTCTTGAAATATATTCCCGTACCGTCTGGAGTAGATTGTAAGAGTTAGTGTTCGCAACTATCACTGACCTAACATGCAAACAATTTTGTATGCAATTTTTCTCATCGAACTCAATGAGATGGTTCAACTGAGTGGTAACAACATACATTTTGTTTGAGAACTAAGAAAAGTCATCAGCTCTTTCCACATAAATAAGTGGATTATCAACTTAACTCGGCAAATTTTAGAGGGGGCGTACCCCGGACACGCCCCCGCCTGGATCCGCCCATGCAGATCCATGGCCGACAAAATGAAAATTTTGCTGTTAGTGTAGGTCGAGATTTGTCTGGCTGGATGGGTTCTATTATAACTACCAGTGTGCTATTTTTATATGTTATCTCCCTTGAGATAGCTATTTGAGTCACGCAAATTTCTATGGGGACTGCCATTGATCATGCTACGCATAAAAGGCGAGTACGACCAAGAAAATAGTGCCCTGTGCCAATTTATCCTATGGCGTTTTGGTCTGTCTTGCTTTGTATCTAAAACTCTACATATACTATTCTCTATAGGTTTCACAGTTTTGTGCTCAGTTTATCATTTAAATTCTGGAAAGACAGTTAGGTAGCAGTGAACAGTTAGCCGCCATTTTCGTCATTCCGCAAGTTTCAAACAGTAGTTCATTCTAGAGAAAACGTATGTATGGGAATGGGTTTGCACCATCACAGTACATTTGCCTCTGGATAATGATTGAGAAAATATCAACTTTCAGTCACTAGTTCGCAAGTGATAAGTTTGTGTGGAGATTACATATTTCAGCACTTTCAGTACTTTGATTTTGTGTGTTGTAATCATCAGTAGATATATATCTGTAATGCATATATGTGGCTGTGACTGGAGAAATGAGGCGGGTTATAGTGTAGCTCCTGATCGAATAGCACATTCATCTTGCCAAATAACAATCTATATTGCTTGTTAGAAGCATGAAAGGTGTTTCATTGATGGAATGACGAACAGTGAAGATCAGACTGTCTGGATGCACTGGCTGATCTGAATCTACACTGCTCGATGAACCCATAAACCCATTTCTCCAGTCACAGTTCCATGATATTAACTCTTTGCATGCTAGCGGCGAAAATATCCGCCAAACGAATTAGGAGTATATGTTTTATTTCTCTCTGTAAATATGTCTTGATATTTCATTAGAATTGAGTCCTCAGGACTCAATTCTAATGAAATTCCAAGACATATTCATGATATTTAATTACGGGGAGAAATACAAGAAAATATGATGAATTTTTGTCCGCTAGTTTTGAACTATTTATAGCCCACAAGTTTCCCAGCATGCAAAGAGTTAACGCTTTCACCCCTACAGACCATAAAGCCAACAAGTGTAAATATTGTGATGCAGATGTGCAGGATCTGCAGCATTTGGCAGTATTGTTAACCCTTACAATGCTGGGAACCAAAAGTGTCGTCTGCTGTTGTTTTATATTTTATTATTTTATTTTACCTTTTTCTCAATAAAAACATGGTTTAACAGCACTTTAGAATCATTTCCATTGGAAATGATTCTAAAGTACTGTCAAACCATGTTTTTCATGAGTAAAATGGCAAATAAATCATAAACAGCAGACGACAAAAATTAATTCAGCATTGTAAGGGTTAAGAAACAAATCATTTTTATTTGAGCGCTAGCGCCGTATTATACAACCAACATCCAAATTTGAGGTCTTCCAGCTTTTATGCAAATAAGCTGTCGGTCACAGCACATATTTTGTGGGTTGAATTTTTTAAAAACACGGGTCTTACGCCATAAAAAAATAGTTCTAACAACTTAGCTTTATCGCTTTTTCAGTGTGATAAATGTTTTGTTTGCTTTTTTTGTGCTAAATTTATAATTATTGCAAATGTTTCCGTAGTCTAAGAGTGCGACGATTAACCGCCATACTCGGTTATTCACGATTCGTAATCCATGGTTCGGTGCACGAATACAATCCGACGTTTGCCAAAAATCTATTCTTAACTCGTTGTTGTTGTTGTTGATACTGCTGTGAAATTCCACGCTTATTTTTCGCGATACGCTTTCCACCCTAGATTAATTATTAGTATATGTGAACGAGAACGGAGCGGACAATTTTGACATTAGCGTATGAATTGTTTCTTCTCCTGAAATGCCGTCAGAACGTGACGTCAATTACATCTCACAAACGTCTGGGAGGAAATATTTCCTTAACCCTACCAGAATCACGGTAAATCACTGGGTAGCATGTAATATTACATATTCCATTATAATTCAAGATTTAACCCCAATAACTTATCTATTACCAGATTTAACAATTACCTGTTTGACAGGAACTGCATGGAACTCAATACTCAGATGGGAGACTGCATTATAAATCTGGATAAATATAAGAACTAAATGCAGCAGTCGCTAATGCTCCCTCACATTTAATTCCTTAAAAATCCAATATATGAACAATAACTTATATTTATAGAGATAATATATGTCCTCACATCTGGGGGCCGTTTCACTAACCTTCGTACAACTAAAATGTTCGTAAATGCAAATTTAGGATCGTCTGGAAATTTCATTTGATGGATTTACATTTATTGAGCTCAATAAATGTAAATACAATAATTGCTTACAAGAAAACATTGTTAATGTGAAATTCACAGACTATCATAAGTTTGCACTTACGAACATTTTAGTCGTACAAAGTTTAGTGAAACGAGCCTGAGTTGACCTACTGGAAGCCTGTATTACATACAACACCAAGGGAAAAAGGAGCACCTGCCAATTGTGGGCATTCATGCTGCTTCTAATGACTGATCAGAGATCTATTCAAACCATCAATGAGCCTCATTGTGTCATGATCTATACAGCAAATACAGCAGCAGCTTTTATCCTACTGACAAAACAATAGCATGATATTTACAGTGAGCGGAAACCTAAACCGTAACCCTCACTACGGGCGAGACGAATATTCCCGTCTGCTGCTTTTCATTTTTGCCTTAATTCTGAACAAAAAACATGTTTTGACAGCACATGAGAATCGTCTCCAGGGGAGACGATTCTCATGAGCTGCCAAAACAGGTTTTTATCGAGAAATATTGATAATAAAACATTTCCAGCAGACGGTAAAATTTAATCCAGCATAGTAAGGGTTAACATGCATACCCACAGATTGTCAGAAATCAAACTTTGATGAAAAATCTATAAGTTTTCCACACTTCGGTTCCTAGAATTGCGAGAATGTCCATAACTTTCGGAATATTCTGTAAACATAAAAACATTAACGTAAATAAAATACATCCAAACCAGTTACCTGTACCTGTTTATCACAGTCTTGCCCATCATCCCCCTGCTGCTGATCAGAAGGATCATCGTGTTGTGGCGCGTCAGTACCCTCCAGATAATCCAAAGGCACTTCATTATCATGTACAATATCCTCAATAATATCCTCACCTGGTATATCCAGGTCGGATTCACCTGAGGTAGTGCTGATTTGACGCGCGATATCACAACGAGCACTAGCGCGTACTGACAACTCCTCCAGAACATTTTTAACGTTATCAACCTCCTCTTCCGATGCAGCACCCCCTACGCTGGTATCAAATGACTCCCATACATCAACGACCTTCTTCAGAATACCCCGACCTACACCAGCAGCACGCTTCGAGTCATACGCAACACTCCCACCGTTCTCCTTTTCGCTGGATGCAAATTTAACTTTCCGTTTCTTGAATCGTTTCTGGAGGACGTTACTCCAGGACGGGTGGGTGTATTCATTTTTGATCTCGTCCTGCCAGGAGTCGCTGTCGTAGTCGGACAGACCATCATAGGTCTCCTCATCCTCCTCAGTCACAAACCAGAAATTACTTAGCACTCCACCCATAATGCAACTGCAGGAAGTGTTGAACAAGAAATTCACCCTTAACAGACAGGAATTGAAAACTGTAGTCTGTGGGGTTTTTTGTTGTTGTTTTTTCTATTTCTCGGCAAACACATATTTTGACAGCACATGAGAGTCGTCTCTCATGTGCTGTCAAAATATTTTCATCGAGAAAAACAAAAAATAAGCAGCAGACAACAAAGTTTAATTCAGCGCTGTAAGGGTTAAGTCTAAACCTGTTTTACGTTTACATCTCCTGTACGAATCACCATCATACGCAAGTCCCAGATTTTATCCCGGCCACTTCCTCAATGAACTCAATTTCATTTGAGAGAATAGAATTCTCAGGTACTGTGCAGTCTGGTAATGGGTCTAGCATATCCGCATCCTCGATATTGAACACATGTCAACTTTATATCTTCATCTGGTCCCATATTCACTAAGCATGCAACTTGTACTCCAAGTTACAAGTCAATGGTAGTGAGCACATATTCTTTACTGTAAACACATTAAGCTTCCGATAGTCATTACACAAAACAGATTTGAGTTGCAGCTCGATGTAAAATATTCTCTGTATATATGTGATGTACCATGAGAAAGAGACTTAAAATGCCTTAGCGTCCAGTGCAAATCAGTCTATATAGTCAAGCATCTATTATACAATGTATAGCTATATTATTCACCTTTTTTTAAAGAATTAAGCGTACGGTTTTTGTTCAAAGCATCTCTGACCAGGACAAGACAATGTAATAAGCTCCATTTGCTTTTGCACCTACCAGTACTGCTTGATTAACAAGCAGTACAGTAGCCTATTTCACAAACATTGCAAAGTATACTTATCTAGCAAAGTATACTTATCTAGCAAAGTATACCTTGAGGGAGCAATCATTTAGTTTTTCTGAAATCCATTATTTCATATAGAACTAACAACTGCATATATTTGATGATTAAAGGTATGCAGAATTATTATACTGAATTTATTACATGATCACCGCCAAAATGGCTGTGATAATGTAATAAATTCAGTATAATAAATTTATCCTAAAATTGAAAATTTCTCCCTCAAAGCATACTTTGCTAGAAAAGTATACATGCACTTTGCAATGTTGGTGAAATAGGCTACTGGTAGATGCAAAAAAAAAAAATTGTATGTTCTCATCACTAACCAGTAGTACAGTACACCACACCGCTGTGTACAACATGAGATGATGTATTTCCCAATAAATGTATTCCCATCCACGTGTTGCCCGATACTAAATTCACAATAAAACACATCACGCCAGATGTTGCAGTCCATGGTGGGTTACTGGCAATGTACACTGTATATATGTGATTATTTGCCATGTAATAGCGGCTGATACACCAGTAGCCTATTTCACCAACATTGCAAAGTATACTTATCTAGCAAAGTATACTTTCAGGGAGTAATCATTTATTTTCCCACGAAATGCATTAGTTCATATAGAACTAACGACTGCATGTATTTGATGATTAAAAGTATGCAGAAATATTATACTGAATTTATTACATTATCACAGCCAAAATGACTGTGATAATGTAATAAATTCAGTATAATAAGAATTAATAAATTTATCCTAAAATTGAAAATTTCTCCCTCAAAAGTGCATTTGTATCCCCCTCCAAAAAAAAAAAAAAAATAAAATAAATTTCCTTAATATCTACAGAATGCAAAACGTACCATACAATCTTGATACAAAATGGGCATGAAATGTTCATTAGAATGCAGGGAATTGTTGAATCGTTGCTGCGAAGATTTTCAGAGTGGATCATGCCCCCCCCCCCACGGACCCCTAACGTTACGTTCGGTTGACAAGGTTTGAATAACTATTTTAACGGCATGCTATTCTATCAAATATATGCTATGTTCTATGTTTATCAAATATCTGTCATGTTATGAGTCCCATTCAATGAAATATCTGCAAACAATGCATCCGTCATTCCCAGGGTCTTTTTCCCATTTCCTCAAATTCAAATAATAAGTCTGGATGATAATTATAACCACACCGTAGAGACCACCTTAGACACGAATATTAAGTTAGCTCAAGTTATTATGTAAAACGTCAGTCACAAACATTCAGAGTAAGCAGGATACATGGGCCACTGACTGAGAAAAGGAACCTTACGACATGTAGCAATTGAAGATTACAAACTCACCCCATAGCATAACAATTAATCATTTTTTATGGCAGGAGGCCTCCTACTTCAATGATTGGATAGCAAACAGCGCAGGCCCAGATGAGACTGTGCAGATGCGCAGGCTCGGATGGGACTACGCTGGTCAGAAATGTCATACAATTCTTTTCTCTACCAATGGCCTACAGGCTTATTTCATTTCAGACCTGTAGGCTCTGGATTCTAATGATACAATCATTTTTTATTAAATAATTATTTTGTTTATTTCTCCATGAAGGTATATGTTGTTACCACTCGTTTGAACCGTCTCATTGAGACGGTTCAAACGAGTGGTAACAACATATACTTTCGAGATGAAATAAAGAAAATATGGATTTTTGTCTCGGTAGTTTCTAGAATGAATAGTCATACTTCCGCTCTCGCTACAGTATGAAAGCGGTGCTCTATAAATACGCGATTCGAGATGCGGCATTTTGGAACACGATTATGATCGAACTAGTATACAAACGGTCCTGAAATTATCTATACAAGTACAATAAATCATTATTTTCTGACCTGCGCATATCAAAACAGCATGGTATGGCGATGTTGTGCTTTTAAACGCGGGTTTTAAAAACGACCATCATATTTTCTGTGTGTTCTCCATATTGTTTCCATTTCCCGATTCATTCGGATATTCCCGCATGTGAAACATTCAAATCTGGACCTAATCACGTGTTTAGTGGGCGGGGCTATAGCGACATACACATGACGTCATCCTACAACTTTTACTACGAACCCACCGGAAATAGTAAATAGTAAGCGTGTTTGCTTCTGTTCGGGTGTCAGTAATACGTCAAATTCGGCTTCAATAACTTCCTTTATTGTTTGGTCAATCACACTTAATTTTGAATTCAAGCTTTTTCTTCTAAAATCTTTGCCTTTGGTTGTAAATTGCTTGTCACAATGAACACATGTTGTGGCGGCCATTGTTTCGCGCGGTATGTCAGCATTCCAAATATGGCCGCCGCTACCATATATGGAGTAGTATATAGGGAGTCAAAATGATACCACCTACGGTGGTATCATTTATAACCCTATATACTACCCCCACCACCCCCAAAAAATCAAAAATTGGTTAACGAGGAAATTGTCTCCCACCACCCCGAAAAATCCAAAATTTGTGTCATAAATACATCATGTATTTTTCACGTCCAATTGAACATATAAATCCCATAGGTTATAATAAAATATTATAACAAAATGGATAATAAAATACACAACGAATTGGAATTTTGTAATGACTTTTATGGAGAATTTTACGCTGTTTCTACAGTATTAAAACACGGTAAAATGACAATACTATGTTGTATCGAATACATGAAATATCAGCGTAATTTATTACGCTGCGATAAAAACGTTGCATTTACAATATTAAACCGGCAATTATGTCGCCGGTATAAGGATCAAACTTGTGTAATCATAAGAGTGTAAAAATCGCTCCGACAACCACGGTTTTCGACAACCACAATCCATAGAAAACCACAGCAAGCGTTTCTGCAACCAAATTCTAGCTATTTGTAGTACTTTTTTTCTCGCATGGGAGGGTTTGGAAGATTCTATCGAAACAACTTCCCACCAACATCAAAATATTCTAGAACAACCAATTGAACATATGTTGTTGTATATGTATTCGACAACAAAGTTTGAAAAATGGCATATACGACAACTTTCCAAGAGATGGGTATCCGAGCAGCGAAAAGTGTTTCCAAGCATTTGCTCTTGGAGAACGCATTCGAAAACAATCTTGTGTCCGACATTCGAGGGGTAGACTACCTCGAAAGCCACGAGGGACAAACAAATTTGCAACCTCTAGAAGGTTTGCCAGCATTTGTAGACGATTTGTACGTGTTTGGCTATCTAGATAGAGAAGAATGTGTAGTAGTAGGAAACAAGCATCTTGCACATCAGGGGAAAAGGGGTCTGCGAAAAATTGCGTGGGTAGGATAGCAATTGCATCTAGAGAAACAATTGGAAAGGATAGCAAACCACTGCACACTACAATCGTGCACACAATTCGACGCGGGGAAGAGTTTGGAAATAGTTCCATTCGAAATACTGTGGAGCGCATAGAAGAAGCTAGCGGAAGCATAGCAAAAAGAAGGTGGGTAGGAATACACCAAGGGGCAAACCCCTTCGCATTGTTTGTTGCAAAAATAGCAGTGTCCGAAATAGCAATAGAAATTCTAGAAGAGCAGCTGCAATCTCTGCAAACTAGACTGCGAGCACTGGAATGGAAATCTACTGTGTGGACTACACGAAAGACTTTTCCGGTACACTAGATAGACCGGCTTTGGTAGAACATCTAGAGAAAGAGAAATACTTTGCGATGCAAGGGAAAAATAGAGGATGGGGAGGGTTCGAAGAAGATGTAGGAACAATTCTAGACAACACAGGTACAGTAGGGAACCATGTTTGCTCTTGGGTACAAACCAGAGACAACAGAACCACTAGAACGAAATTGTACAACAAGGTAGTTTCCAATTTCGAGGCAGGAGAAGTATGAGCAAGCATTGGTGGGCATCTAGCAGACTACGCAGATTGCACAAACGACCATCTTCGGAAAACATTCCAACATGCGGATGTACAACGAAGAGGTTGCACTAGAATCGAGGTTTCGGTCTACGGTTCTCCAGATATTTCCAAAGAGACAGCACTAGAGGTGCTTGCAGAAGCAGAAGAGAAAGTGTCGGGGGCAAATCTATTTGTCGTACAGCCTCCGTACAAACAATGGGAAAATCTAGCAAAATCCATCGATAGATGTTTTGTGCTAGGAGACAAACCATGTGGAGAGACTTTGTAGCATGGTATGTGCACACAGGTACAGGTAGGATTGCTGGAGTTCGTGTACGACCAACTGCGGCCACTATTGCAGATCCTTCTAGATGGAGTAGAGCAATGGAGTGGGCAGCTGCAGATTTTGGGTTCCGGGAATGTCCGATCTTTCTAGCAGAGATTCTGTCTGTGGAAGATGGAGATATAGAAATGTCTCCACTACGGTGTTTTGCAAAGGCAAGCGATTCTTCCACAATACTCTTGCTTGCAGTCGTCCAACCGAAATTCATGCTAGAAGCGAGGAAGTAGATCTAGAAGAAGTACTTCCATCTACAAAATACATCCAATGGAAGTGGAGAGAGGAAAAATGCCAAACGGTAGGTGTAGGGAAATCCAAATTCGAAATTCTAGAAGTTCCGGAAATAGCAGCTACTAGGTGTGTTTCCACGCTCTCCCCATACAATAGAGCGAACAGAATGGCACAATTGCAAGATGCCGAGGAAGCAGAAAGTTGGAGAAGGGCAACCCTTGCAAAAGAGCTAGAAAACTACTCTAGAGAAGAGCACAATAGACGAGCAATCGAGCTAGAAAAGCTTGCGGAAGCTGCCAAGAAACATACAGAATACATTTGCCAAAAAGGAAGAACTCCGTATAGCTGTTCGAAAAATGCTAGGAGACAACAGAACATACAAAATTTCGGACCTACCAGAAGGAGAAAACAAAGTGTGGCACATTCTAGGTTTCCGTAGTAGATCTGGTGGGGAGTTTGGAGATAGTACGAGAGTAGTTTTGTGGGGAGATTCCATACGCAAAACTGGCACAAAACATCTTTGTGTTTGGACAACCAGAGGAATTTCCAAAGTTCTAGATAGTTGCAAGGAGGCGTTCGAAAGGGAGGGTGGAAAGCATCTAGATAGGGAAACATTCTGGCTACCACCACGTGTTTCTCTTTGAATTCTAGTATGCCCTGGGAAGCAGTTCTGGAGCCGAGGTAGGACCATTCGATGGAACCCCATAGAAGTCGTAGAAACCCCAGATCCAAGAGAGTTGGAGAGAGTACAAAAATTGGCTAGAGAGACGGAAGAGTACAATTCTACAGAGAGATTGTGCGTAGAGGAGGTTGTATTGCAAAAGAAAATGGAAACCCACAGAGATATAGATGTAGAAGCAGGTTTGTACGATTGTAGTAGGTACTGCAACACACTGTACAGAGGATGCGATGCGAAAGAACAATTCTATTTCTGGTAGCCACAAACGAAGACGGTACTCCAACAACAGGAGTGGAAATTCCTACATACGGGTTTTTCCTACAGAAAGAAATAGATAGCATTGGTGTACCTCTTCGGGAACTACAGAATCCACTTCGATGTAGAATGGGGGAGCCTCGCACTACACCATCCAAAAGAAAATCTAGAACATTTGTAGTGTGTCCTGTAGATTCTTTTTCTTTGGAAAAAGTATAGGAACTAGAATGTCCGGTGGCAGTTCTAGCAGTTTTTCGAAAAAAAAAACAAAAAAACTACAATCGAAGCCCCCAATAGGGGTAGTTTTCCAAAGAAAATAGAAAACTGTTCGAATACTTTTTTTCCCAAAGAGAGCTACTCCATGTAGAAAGGGTCGCCAGGGCGTATGGACTCGCTAGGAGTTTTCTTTTTTTCCTCCGGTTTGGCGGACTGTTTGGCGGGTGCGCGAACTGGGCGTCGGGATCTCCATTCTTCCAGATTCTACAAGACTCTAGGGACACGAATGGGAACAGTGGTTTGCAGACCGCGTACGCCACCACGAGAACCCCGAGCCACCACTTCGCATTCTCTACGGTTTTCCAAATGTCGTGCACCTCCCGCTCGTCTTTCTTCGGACACTCGGAATCGATAGTTTTTCCAAAACTGCTGGCATCGTCGGAAATCGCGTCCAACAACAGTCTACGTCCAGCGCGTCCAATCGTCTCTCCATGTCGGAAAGGCGCGTCGATTCTTCGAACGAGCTGGCGTTTCGTACATCTTCGAGTAGATCCCGAGGGAACTCGGTGGGACCAGGCGCGTCGCCCTTTGTAATACGGGGGTAGGGTTTCTTGTTCTTCCGGTTTTGTACTACGTTCCGCATCGACGGCGTCCCATATTCTTCGAAGACGAGTTGTACCGATCCTATATTTTTTCTTCGTGTCGTCCGCAGACTCGACACCTCGAAGATTGCGAATATCTTACTATATCCTGCGCAGACAAATTTTGATTTTTGTGGCATTTTGTTGGTACAAAATATGCAAGCAAATGTATATATATATATATATTTGCCCACTGTACAACAGGAAAAACTAAGGCAAACCTAGGCAAAACTTGCCAAATAGAAGTCGACCTGGGCCAAATAGAAGTCGACCTGGGCCAACTAGTAGTCAACCTAGGCCAACTGCGGTATGCCCGGGCAGACGGTAGAAAATACAAAACCGACCACGGCAAGTTTTCGAAATAGTAGTCCAAAATATTCTAGAATGTCTATATACACGGTTTTGTGTCTACCGTCTGCCCGGGCATACCGGCAGTTGGCCTAGGTCGACTACTAGTTGGCCCAGGTCGACTTCTATTTGGCCCAGGTCGACTTCTATTTGGCAAGTTTTGCCTAGGTTTGCCTAGTTTTTCCTGTTGTACAGTGGGAAAAAATATATATATATATATATACATTTGCTTGCATATTTTGTACCAACAAAATGCCACAAAAAACAAAATTTGTGTCTGCGCAGGATATAGAAGATATTCGCAATCTTCGAGGTGTCGAGTCTGCGGACGACACGAAGAAAAAATATAGGATCGGTACAACTCGTCTTCGAAGAATATGGGACGCCGTCGATGCGGAACGTAGTACAAAACCGGAAGAACAAGAAACCCCTACCCCGTAGTACAAAGGGCGACCGCGCCTGGTCCCACCGAGTTCCCTCGGGATCTACTCGAAGATGTACGAAACGCCAGCTCGTTCGAAGAATCGACACGCCTTTCCGACATGGAGAGACGATTGGACGCGCTGGAAGGGAACGTAGACTGTTGTTGGACGCGATTTCCGACGATGCCAGCAGTTTTGGAAAAACTATCGATTCCGAGTGTCCGAAGAAAGACGAGCGGGAGGTGCACGACATTTGGAAAACCGTAGAGAATGCGAAGTGGTGGCTCGGGGTTCTCGTGGTGGCGTACGCGGTCTGCAAACCACTGTTCCCATTCGTGTCCCTAGAGTCTTGTAGAATCTGGAAGAATGGAGATCCCGACGCCCAGTTCGCGCACCCCGCCGAACAGTCCGCCAAACCGGAGGAAAAAAAGAAAACTCCTAGCGAGTCCATACGCCCTGGCGACCCTTTCTACATGGAGTAGCTCTCTTTGGGAAAAAAAAGTATTCAAACAGTTTTCTATTTTCTTTGGAAAACTACCCCTATTGGGGGCTTCGATTGTAGTTTTTTTGTTTTTTTTTCGAAAAACTGCTAGAACTGCCACCGGACATTCTAGTTCCTATACTTTTTCCAAAGAAAAATAATCTACAGGACACACTACAAATGTTCTAGATTTTCTTTTGGATGGTGTAGTGCGAGGCTCCCCCATTCTACATCGAAGTGGATTCTGTAGTTCCCGAAGAGGTACACCAATGCTATCTATTTCTTTCTGTAGGAAAAACCCGTATGTAGAATTTCCACTCCTGTTGTTGGAGTACCGTCTTCGTTTGTGGCTACCAGAAATAGAATTGTTCTTTCGCATCTCTGTACAGTGTGTTGCAGTACCTACTACAATCGTACAAACCTGCTTCTACATCTATATCTCTGTGGGTTTCCATTTTCTTTTGCAATACAACCTCCTCTATGCACAATCTCTCTGTAGAATTGTACTCTTCCGTCTCTCTAGCCAATTTTTGTACTCTCTCCAATCTCTTGGATCTGGGGTTTCTACAACTTCTATGGGGTTCCATCGAATGGTCCTACCTCGGCTCCAGAACTGCTTCCCAGGGCATACTAGAATTCGAAGAGAAACACGTGGTGGTAGCCAGAATGTTTTTCCCTATCTAGTGCTTTCCACCCTCCCTTTCGAACACCTCCTTGCAACTATCTAGAACTTTGGAAATTCCTCTGGTTGTCCAAACACAAAGATGTTTTGTGCCAGTTTTGCGTATGGAATCTCCCCACAAAACTACTCTCGTACTATCTCCAAACTCCCCACCAGATCTACTACGGAAACCTAGAATGTGCCACACTTTGTTTTCTCCTTCTGGTAGGTCCGAAATTTTGTATGTTCTGTTGTTTCCTAGCATTTTTCGAACAGCTATACGGAGTTCTTCCTTTTGGCAAATGTATTCTGTATGTTTCTTGGCAGCTTCCGCAAGCTTTTCTAGCTCGATTGCTCGTCTATTGTGCTCTCTTCTCTAGAGTAGTTTTCTAGCTCTTTTGCAAGGGTTGCCCTTCTCCAACTTTCTGCTTCCTCGGCATCTTGCAATTGTGCCATTCTGTTCGCTCTATTGTATGGGGAGAGCGTGGAAACACACCTAGTAGCTGCTATTTCCGGAACTTCTAGAATTTCGAATTTGGATTTCCCTACACCTACCGTTTGGCATTTTTCCTCTCTCCACTTCCATTGGATGTATTTTGTAGATGGAAGTACTTCTTCTAGATCTACTTCCTCGCTTCTAGCACGAATTTCGGTTGGACGACTGCAAGCACAGAGTATTGTGGAAGAATCACTTGCCTTTGCAAAACACCGTAGTGGAGACATTTCTATATCTCCATCTTCCACAGACAGAATCTCTGCTAGAAAGATCGGACATTCCCGGAACCCAAAATCTGCAGCTGCCCACTCCATTGCTCTACTCCATCTAGAAGGATCTGCAATAGTGGCCGCAGTTGGTTGTACACAAACTCCAGCAATCCTACCTGTACCTGTGTGCACATACCATGCTACAAAGATCTCTCCACATGGTTTGTCTCCTAGCACAAAACATCTATCGATGGATTTTGCTAGATTTTCCCATTGTTTGTACGGAGGCTGTACGACAAATAGATTTGCCCCCGACACTTTCTCTTCTGCTTCTGCAAGCACCTCTAGTGCTGTCTCTTTGGAAATATCTGGAGAACCGTAGACCGAAACCTCGATTCTAGTGCAACCTCTTCGTTGTACATCCGCATGTTGGAATGTTTTCCGAAGATGGTCGTTTGTGCAATCTGCGTAGTCTGCTAGATGCCCACCAATGCTTGCTCGTACTTCTCCTGCCTCGAAATTGGAAACTACCTTGTTGTACAATTTCGTTCTAGTGGTTCTGTTGTCTCTGGTTGTACCCAAGAGCAAACATGGTTCCCTACTGTACCTGTGTTGTCTAGAATTGTTCCTACATCTTCTTCGAACCCTCCCCATCCTCTATTTTTCCCTTGCATCGCAAAGTATTTCTCTTTCTCTAGATGTTCTACCAAAGCCGGTCTATCTAGTGTACCGAAAAGTCTTTCGTGTAGTCCACACAGTAGATTTCCATTCCAGCTGCTCACAGTCTAGTTTGCAGAGATTGCAGCTGCTCTTCTAGAATTTCTATTGCTATTTCGGACACTGCTATTTTTGCAACAAACAATGCGAAGGGGTTTGTCCCTTGGTGTATTCCTACCCACCTTTTGCTATGCTTCCGCTAGCTTCTTCTATGCGCTCCACAGTATTTCGAATGGAACTATTTCCAAACTCTTCCCCGTGTCGAATTGTGTGCACGATTGTAGTGTGCAGTGGTTTGCTATCCTTTCCAATTGTTTCTCTAGATGCAATTGCTATCCTACCCACGCAATTTTTCGCAGACCCCTTTTCCCCTGTTGTGCAAGATGCTTTGTTTCCTACTACTACACATTCTTCTCTATCTAGATAGCCAAACACGTACAAATCGTCTACAAATGCTGGCAAACCTTCTAGAGGTTGCAAATTTGTTTGTCCCTCGTGGCTTTCGAGGTAGTCTACCCTCGAATGTCGGACACAAGATTGTTTTCGAATGCGTTCTCCAAGAGCAAATGCTTGGAAACACATTTTCGCTGCTCGGATACCATCTCTTGGAAAGTTGTCGTATGCCATTTTTCAAACTTTGTTGTCGAATACATATACAACAACATATGTTCAATTGGTTGTTCTAGAATATTTCGATGTTGGTGGGAAGTTGTTTCGATAGAATCTTCCAAACCCTCCCATGCGAGAAAAAAAGTACTACAAATAGCTAGAATTTGGTTGCAGAAACGCTTGCTGTGGTTTTCTATGGATTGTGGTTGTCGAAAACCGTGGTTGTCGGAGCGATTTTTACACTCTTATAAACAAACATTTCTCTTCTTTTTTTTTCCCTCCGGCGCATTATCGGGTGGCTATTTCTGGCGTATATAACCTATGGGATTTATATGTTCAATTGGACGTGAAAAATACATGATGTATTTATGACACAAATTTTGGATTTTTCGGGGTGGTGGGAGATAATTTCCTCGTTAACCAATTTTTGATTTTTCGGGGGTGGTGGTGGTAGTATATAGGGATATAAATGATACCACCGTAGGTGGTATCATTTTGACTCCCTATATACTACTTATGGAAACTAGAGTAATCATGAGAGATCACGTGACTAAAGATGGCGGCGGATGGAAACGGCTGCAACGTCCAGACAATAATTTTGCGAATAAAGTCAAATATATCAACAAATAAACATATTTTTGGGCTGATTTTGCGAAATTGTTTATTTATATACATATACATATATGTGTAGATTATTTTTGTCACTTTTATCGATGTTTATGGGGAAGTATATTTTGCTAACGTGAATAATGAATAGAGCATTGTAGCGGTAATAGCCGATTACCGCTACGCATATTGTAGCTAGATAGTTTCATACTAATACGATATGTAATTGTATCCCGTCTGTAATGGGTTAATTCATCATTTTCGTAGCTAACCAAATGTCGAACAATTAATATAAATTTCTGGCAGTCCAGATGTGCAGTCTGGTGTGGGTCTTCACTGGTGACAACAGTTAGAAACACGATTTTGTCTACTTGTTGCTACAGTTGAACCTCCCCGAACAGCCACCTCTCTACAACAACACCCTCTCTATAACAGCCGCTATTTTATATCCCTCTGTATCTAACCCTACTCTGCTGAGCACGAAAATTGTCGTCTGCTGTTGCTTTGACTTCTTTCTCAATAAAAACATGTTTTGACAGCATTTTAGAATCATTTCCATACATTGGAAATGATTCTAAAATGTTGCCAAAGCATGTTTTTGATGAGAATTATCGAGATAAAAGAAAACAAATAAACAGCGGACGACAAAATTTAATTCAGCATTAACCTCCCTACAACAGCCACCTCTCTACAACAGCCAGTTTTGCGTCTTCCCATGGGTGGCTGTTGTAGAGAGGTTGCACTGTAATATTTAATTCACTGTTTGGCCTGTGTAGGTCTTGATCAAACAGATGACTACCCAACTTATATGCCAGAAGCATTATAAAGCAATGGTCAGGGTAGGCTCTGATCGGACTTTGGAAACAAATGCAGATTTGGGTATTTATCCCTTTCACCCTAAGTAACTGGAATGGATTTTGATATGTTAATTTTGCAACGAATCCAACCATCACAAAATTGAATTTGAGACTAGTCCATTGATGAACTGTTTTGTTTTCAAAAATTACTTGCAAAAAGTGCAGATCCTGATGAGACGGCTCGCTACGAGCCGGCTCATCTGGATCTACACTGTTTGCCAATAATACCACTAAACGGGCCTGTAGTGTTGAAAGGGTCAAAGTCCTGTTTTCCAGTAAATGATCATCGCTGTCTGCCAATTCCTGCAGTACTGTTTCTCACTATAACAGCAAGTTAAAGATGCATTCCTTCCGCTAAGGTACAAAAGTGTCTTTATATGAAACAAATGAAGTCCATATTAAATACAAGCTGTATACAAGATATATATAAAGGTATACAAGTTATATATAACATGCACTTTTATTATTCACTAATTCATACATGTATTTATTACTCATTAATTTCTTTCCAGTAGCGCACGTCACTGTCGATCTATTTTATAATGTGTGGAGACCTCACAGATAATATCGTGTGCAGACCATGTGCTAATCTTGCCAAAACAATAATGAAATGGACATTTATACAATGACACAGAAATCTACCCTTTCAATACCACAGGCCTTTATTCCAATGTTTGCAAACAGTGTAGACCCAGATGAGTCGGCTCATAACAAGCCGTCTCATCAGGATCTGCACTATTGTATTTATTTTCTTCTTTTTTTATAACATTTCCACTTTTCTCATTAAAGGAATAGTCTGAAATGAAAGCAGAATATTCCAGGCTTGTATTTTTTATTATCCATTTTTCTCACCAAAACCATGTTTTGACAACACTTTAGAGTTTAGAATCATTTCCATTGGAAATGATTCTAAAGTGTTGTTAAACCATGTTTTTATTGAGAAAGAAGACAAAAGATAAATCAACAGTAGACAACAATTTACGTTTCCCGCATTGTAAGGGTTAATGGAATAGTCTGAAATTAAATCAGAATATTCCAGGCTTGATTATAAAGGTTAAACAAAGATTTTCAGGTTAGACCTCAAATTGCTTAAACTTACAGTGAAAACAAGAGAAATCAAGCAATGTGAAACAGAACAATTCTTCCATGTCTACCATCAAGCCTGCTCCTGAAGATGCTCTATGGGAAGTAACTCTTGATTTTCCAGGTTTGGCCGGTAACCCAGTTATAAAACTGGTCAATATTACAGTATATAGACAGGCGTAGAATGGGATCAGTGCCTATATAAACATGACGGGCTGCCTGTACATGTGAAATGGAGTGGACAAAGTTTCGTAAACTCTGGGGAAATTACGGAATGATGCTCTCAGATCCTCACTGACATTAGTGAAGACGTTGGTGTTTCACTGTGGCTCAGTTTCTTCCTGTTATACAGCGGAACCTCTCTAAACCGGACACCCTGTCCGGTTTAGAGAGGTTCCACTGTCGGTATTCGATTTACATTTATTGAGCATATGCAGCCTATGCTCAACAAATGTATATCCATCAATTAAATTTCCAGACGATCCTAAATTTGCACTTACGAACATTTTAGTGTAGTGTAAGTGTAGTGTAAGTGTAGTGTAAGTGTAGTGTAAGTGTAGTGTAAGTGTAGTGTAAGTGTAAGTGTAGTGTAAGTGTAGTGTAAGTGTAGTGTAAGTGTAGTGTAAGTGTAGTGTAAGTGTAGTGTAAGTGTAGTGAAACGGGCTCCAGGTCTATACTGATATATCAGTAAAATTTTGCATAGCTGCTACTAGCAGTAAGACCGGTCTATACTGTACTGCTGCTATATACTAGCAGCCATGCAAATGTTTGCTGATCCATCAGCCTGCTAGTATGGACAGTACCGACACTGAACCCACATTGATGGTGGAACAAACTGCAGTGTTCTGCCAAGAAATCGGAGACATGGGGCCAATGACCCCATGGGTAAAAAAAAGTGGGGACATTTTCAAAAATGATGGGGTCACACATGGTTTTTTGAAGAAAAACACTGCTTCAAACTATTAAATATCAGCAATTAAAGTAATTCAGTGGCGGATCCAGGATTTCACCAAGGGGGTGGGGGGGGGGCACATGGAATTTGAACGAGGTATGCTCGTTCGTCGACTGAGCGGTTCGAGGGAGTTGGGTAGGGATAACAAAAATCGGGATTTCTGAACCCTGAATCCGCTACTGTAATTAATAGTTTGAAATAGTGTTTTGCTGAGCCTGACAATGGACTTGCAATAATTAATTCAGACAATGGACTTGCAATAATTAATTCACGTAAATTTTCAGCATGTTGTGATTGTGAAAAGAACATGGAAATAAACATTAAAACATGATCATGATGTATTTGTAGTTCTTTATCATTCCATCGGCTCCCAGACAATACGCGCATTTCAAACGGCTTTTCTGATTGGCGGACCAAAATAGTTCGCTTTATACTTGTATCACTGTTGTGAAATAGCCCGAGTGGTGGGATATTATATTATGGTCAGTTTAGGTACACGACAGTCTGTTGCAGTTGCCTGTGGTTATTACTGGTGCATGATGTAAATAACCGCTCGTGCGTAGCGAAATCTGGTAAAAGCTGGTTCCGTCGTGTGTTGTGTAATTATGTTATGTCATTTGGCCAGAACCGGGAACCAGGGGAGATAAGATACGTAATGGTTAAAATGCGCAAAGTAGCACCACAACATGTAAATATACCATCCAATGAAAACCGTCGATAGATGTATAGCTAAGCGCTGTTGCTATGCGAATTTTACATTTCCGGTACATTTCATGAGCGCCCCTAACACAGTTCGGACTTTTTTAATTTAGCAACCCGCGAACTCGGACCGAATATTTAATGCGCTCGTTGGCCCATCGGTAATTTTTTTCTTGCGCCATTGACGATTTTTCCGCGCCAATGGCGCGATCCCGCGTCCTTGGCAGAACACTGAAACTGACAGCCCATGAAGATATGACGACTGATCCAGACAACGACTGCAATTGTACTTTTTAAGTGCTATCTCAGAGGAATATGTTGGGTTCAGTAGCCGATTTCATCAACATTGCAAAGTATACTTTTCTAGCAAAGTATACTTTGAGGGAGAAATTTTCAATTTTAGGATAAATTTATTAATTTTTATTATACTGAATTTATTACATTATCACAGCCAAAATAAGGATAATGTAATAAATTCAGTATAATAATTCTGCATACTTTTAATCATCAAATATATGCAGTAGTTAGTTCTATAGGAAATAATGCATTTCAGGAAAAATAAATGATTGCGCCCTCAAAGTATACTTTGCTAGAAAAGTATATTTTGCAATGTTGGTGAAATCGGCTACAGATCTCGATATTTTTATTTGCACAGTTGATCAAGAGGCTGTTTGTGTCCAATCAAAATTGTACAGTATTAAACTGTACAGTTGCCGACTGCCTGTAGGAAATGTTGCTCATAATATGTGGCTTATGGGTTTTGTGACAAGTGTAGATCCAGATCAGCTTGTGCATTCTCACAGTTTATTTTACAAGACAGAATTCCGTCATATACAATTTTTTGGGGGAAACATGCATGGGGGAACATTTTTATAATTTTGAAAACATCACTTGAAGTTGCATTTGTTTCAGATTCAATGTGTTTAATGTGTTGGTGGATTTTTCATGGAACAGACAGCAGCCAGAGTCGATGCTGTTTATCATTTAACCAATTTGTCTCTTAATCAGATTTTCATTGCCACTCCGATACATCTGTACATTCCCCCATTGAGCAGATCAGAGAAACTGTAATGGTTGCATCTAGAATAGCAACTAACTTCATAATCACCAAAATGAATGAGATCAATAGATGTTCTATTGTGACGTAGATCAATGTGTATATAACCCAGTGAGGGCCTGCAAACTGAGAATATAGTTTACCCTTACACCGCTATCAGAATTTTTTAGTCGTCTGCTGTTTATTTTCTATTTTTCATTTTTATCAACAAAAACATGCTTTGACAGCACTTTAGAATAACTTACAACATGCTTTGACAGCACTTCAGAATCATTCATTGGAAATGATTCTGAAGTGCTGTCAAACCATGTTTTTTATTGAGAAATAAGGCAAGATATAAAAGCAACAGCAATGGAAATGATTCTGAAGTGCTGTCAAACCATGTTGTAAATTATTCTAAAGTGCTGTCAAAGCATGTTATTGATGATAATAATGGAAAATAGAAAATAAACAGCAGACGACAAAACATTAAGATATTGGTGTAAGGGTTAATAGATCTTTGTAATCCATTATATCCATCACAAGTTGTTGGCATTGGTTAGGCCATCAAAAATTACGCAGGAAAGCGCATTTCTGACCTTTTTCAAGTTGCCAGATGAATGTGGTTCATATACGTGTTAAATAAAGCTACTATAACCTCGTTAGATATGCAAAATTACCAGATTTTCATCAGATATGATTCAATATAGAATATTTTTGAAGGGTAGTGTATTTGATTTATCAGATTGTGGCATATTTACATATGTTTTTATTTGTCAATGACGATAAATTAAATGCTTGGTGCGCAGGAATTTTTATGACGCGATGATATCTGAGAACCAAAGTACTTCTTTTGTATGGCCTGCAACCCTTTCAACACCACATGCCTGTATAGTGGTACAGTTAAACTTGCACATGCCTGTATAGTGGTACAGTTAAACTTGCACATGCCTGTATAGTGGTACAGTTAAACTTGCACATGCCTGTATAGTGGTACAGTTAAACTTGCACAAGCCTGTATAGTGGTACAGTTAAACTTGCACAAGCCTGTATAGTGGTACAGTTAAACTTGCACATGCCTGTATAGTGGTAGAGTTAAACTTGCACAAGCCTGTATAGTGGTACAGTTAAACTTGCACATGCCTGTATAGTGGTACAGTTAAACTTGCACATGCCTGTATAGTGGTAGAGTTAAACTTGCACATGCCTGTATAGTGGTACAGTTAAACTTGCACATGCCTGTATAGTGGTACAGTTAAACTTGCACATGCCTGTATAGTGGTACAGTTAAACTTGCACATGCCTGTATAGTGGTACAGTTAAACTTGCACATGCCTGTATAGTGGTACAGTTAAACTTGCACAAGCCTGTATAGTGGTGAGAGTTAAACCTTGCACATCCGATTAAATGTGGTACAAGTTAAACTTGCACATGCCCTGTATAGTGGTGCAGTTAAACTTGCACATGCCTGTATAGTGGTACAGTTAAACTTGCACAAGCCTGTATAGTGGTACAGTTAAACTTGCACAAGCGACCACATGCATTAAGCGACTTTTGTCTTATGCGACCACTTTCAATTCCCCCTGACCATTTGGCCTATATAATGAGTGTATTAAACGACTTTTCCTTAATGCGACCAGCGGTCAAATATTTTGTAACCGACAGCAAAGTTAATGTTTGTATTAAACGACCATTAATTGACAGGATGTCACTTTCTCAAGGTGAAATTAGCCTCAAGCGTGTGACAAACAAAGGAAAGAAATCCCCTGTCTCTGTCAAAGTGTGAATGGTGCATTCTTTATGATTATTGACCTGAAACCTCGTTCTGATTCGCTGTTTCTTTAGTGATTACTAAATGGAATTAACTCATTGTCGCTTAGCACATGGGAACAACAGGACTGGTCATTTAGCACATGGAAAAACATCTGCGTATTTCAAAACACATATTTTTTATTGTTGTGTACAGAATACGCACGCATTTTTATTTTACCCATTTCAATTTTCTTGACGCGTAACGATACTCTGGTATATACCGACCACTTCGTTAATAAATCATTATTCTATCAGCTGGGTTGGTTGTCAGTCAACGACTCGGACGGACTCATCACGGAAGCGATCGGACTCATATCGAAGTCACTACTGCCTATTTGCGATTTCAACTAGGCGATTTTCGTTCGCAATAACATTCAAATTCTTTTGTTTATTTTGATAAAATAAAGCTTGAATAATTTATAAAAGTGCACAGTAAACATTACCGGTAGTATTTTAATGTATTATTTATTTCTACGTTAATATTCGCGAGTTCCTGATTCCGAATATCAAACCATACACTAGTAACCAGACATACCAGTACCCAGATTTCCATTTTATTTTTTGGTGCTAAGAGACCATTGTTCTAAACGACCATTTTTGGTGTCTTCCTTGGGTGGTCGCTTAATGCAAGTTTGACTGTATTGGCAAAAAGTGTAGATCCAGATGAGCTGGCTCGTGACAAGCCGTCTCATCAGGATCTGCACTTTTTGTAAATAATTTTCATATTGATAAAAACAAAAACACCCCCTTTTCATAAATGGACTAGTCTGAAAATCATTTTGTGACGATTGGATTGGTTGCAAAATTAACATATCAAAATCCATTCCAGTTAATTAGAGGTGAAAGGGTAAAGTTTGGTTGACACGAGCCCAGCACAAGTGGAGATGTAGAAGAATATATGTACAAATGCTGACACGATGCCGTTGTCACCTCCAGAAGTGGGGTTAAGACAATTAATATGTTTATTTACCATAATAACCATAAATATTGAGACACTATTTGCTTTGGAACTATACAAACGGATTTCCCAAAGCAAATTGTATTCAAATACATTGTTATTGTGATAAACAAGTACAGCCATTCTAACTGTAAATATTTGGATATTCTTTGCTGTTAAAAGCCATATATTAATGTGTGTTTTCCAGAATAAATTGCGTCCAAATATTTAGGGAAATTATGGTAATGGTGTCAACCGGGTAAAATCTGATATCACCTGTAGCCTATTTCACCAACATTGCAAAGTATACTTACCGGTATCTAGCAAAGTATACTTTGAGGGAGAAATTTTCAATTTAAGGATAAATTTATTAATTTTTATTATACTGAATATATTACATTAATCACAGCCATTTTAGCTGTGATGATATAATAAATTCAGTATAATAATTCTGCATACTTTTAATCATCAAATTTATGCAGTGGTATGAAATAATGCATTTCGGGAAAAATAAATGATTACTTCCTCAAAGTATACTTTGCTAGATAAGTATACTTTGCAATTTTGATGAAATCGGCTACTGTTGTGGCGGCAAGACAAAAGTTTATTGCCAAAGAACAATTTATCTGGAATCCTAAAAATGAGTAAATACAATCTCCCGTGAATTGGCAAATTGGAGCAAAATCATCAAAATCATCAATTTTTCCCATAACATAATTACATCTCATTGTGTGAGAGTGAGTATTGGTCCTGATCTTCAGTAAATGGTCCCTGATACAACCCGACAACCAATAGGCCAATCACACTCGCTCGGCTCTCCCAGGGTGATGATCCAGCCCTTTCTCCATGGCAACACACAACGTAGATACACAGTCTAAGATAAGTATTGTACCATGCAATCACACTATATCACAGGTCTAAGTGCACATTGATACATGGCACATTGATGGTGAAACAAACTGACAGCCCATGAAGATATGATGACTGATCCAGACAACGACTGCGATTGTACTTTTTAATTGCTATCTCAGAGGAATATGTTGGGTTCAGATCTCGATATTTTTATTTCCACAGTTGATCAAGAGGCTGTTTGTGTCCAATCAAAATTGTACAGTATTAAACTGTACAGTTGCTGACTGCCTGTAGGAAACGTTGCTGACGTAATATATGGCTTATGGGTTTTGTGACAAGTGTAGATCCAGATCAACCTGTGCATTCTCAGTTTATTTTACAATAAAATAAACGTTTTACAGAATTCCGTCATATACAATTTTTTTGGGGAAACATGGGGGAACATTTTTATAATTTTGAAAACATCACTTGAAGTTGCATTTGTTTCAGATTCAATGTGTTTATAATGTGTTGGTGGATTTTTCCTGGAATAGACTGCAGCCAGAGTCAATGCGGTTTATAATTTAACCAACTTGTCTCTTAATCAGATTTTCATTGCCGCTCCGATACATCTGTACATTCCCCCATTACGCAGATCAGAGAAACTGTAATGGTTGCATCTAGAATAGCAACTAACTTCATAATCACCGAAATGAGTGAGATCAATAGATGCTCTATTGTGACCTAGATCAATGTTTATATAACCCAGTGAGGGCCTGCAAACTGAGACTATAGTTAACCCTTCACCGCAATCAGAATGTTTTTGTCGGCTGCTGTTTATTTTCTATTTTCCATTTTTATCATCAAAAACATGATTGACAGCACTTTAGAATAACTTACAACATGCTTTGACAGCACTTCAGAATCATTTCCATTGGAAATGATTCTGAAGTGCTGTCAAACCATGTTTTTTATTGAGTAGCGGTCTAAGGGTTAAGAACAACAATTCTACTTTCAATTCCCCCTGACCATTTGGCCTATATAATGACAGGTATTAAACGACTTTTCCTTAACTCATTCCCCCCACCCTAGCCCCTGCTAGCCAATTCCATCCCATAGGTATCTGCTAGGCTACCTCCTAGCAGCAGCAGTGGGCTTATCAGCCCTGTATCCCTGAGAAGTATTGAGAAAATAATTCAAGTGTGAAACTCAACAACTAGGTGTGTTACAACAATAGCTTATACTTCCTATGAATAAATATCAATAAACAAGAAATTCTGCACACATGTCGAATTAAAAATTTGCTAAACAATGGTATTATTTTTGTCATAAATAAGTCAATACTAATGTTCCAGTCGCACCAGGTAAGCAACATATTTACATAAAACATACAAGCTGGGGAGTCATGTTAGAATTATTTTTTGAATTATCTTACGAGACGATCCGAAAGAACTCTCAATTTACATGTTTCCTGGCTAATATATTGAAAACTGTGATGCGGGGCATCAGATAAGCAGCGTATATTGACTACAGTTTCATATATCTCCATAAAACATACAATCTGCACATTTTTAGAAAGGTCTTGTCATGTTTATGAAACTGTTCTAAAGAACTCCCAATGTACATGTGTCATGATGAAATATGAAGAAAACAGTGCTGCAGGGTATCAGATAAGCAGCATATTGACATTTTACATATTTCTCCATAAAACCGACAATCTGCAATGTTTTATTTAGAATTTACCATGTTTTACACACTATCCAAATACGCTGTGCATCTTGAGCACTGATTTTGCATGCGGACAATTAAGATTGACTTACTTGATAAATGATTTTGTACGTACAGTATACATCATGTACACATTCATTCCAAATCCATTTCCTGACAAATAATCCACTTAACCATGTTCACAAATATTGTTATAAACACCATTTTCTTTATAATTACACTATTTTTGTAACATCCATTCTAAGGTAACACATTCACAGAAACTTGATCGAGATCGAGTCCTCGATTTGCCATAATTTACCAATGTTTGATGCACTTTAACTGTAAATAACTTCTAAACACGTGGGATAATTCGTTCAATTCAAGCGTCCTTTGTCATGTTTGTTTACAAAATCATTCTATGGTATATATAACGCGAAATCTGATTGGCTAACAGGCAGGAATCCCAGATATTGTGGCTCGAAACAACCTATCAAATGCGACGACATATCGTGGCATGCGAGAGTGAAAGCTAGTTTTATCGAGCCTCAAATTCATGGCTCGCGGGACTGGAATAAGCTAAATACCGACCCCATATCGTGGCACGCGGGAATCGGATCACTGCTAGAGTGACGCGTTATCAGGGCGCTAGAGTGGAATGAGTTAATGCGACCAGCGGTCAAATATTTTGTAACCGACAGCCAAGTTTGTTTGTATTAAACGACCATTAATTGACAGGATGTCACTTTCTCAAGGTGAAATTAGCCTCAAGCTTGTGACAAACAAAGGAAAGAAATCCCCTGTCACTGGCAAAGTGTGAATGGTGCATTCTTTATGATTATTGACCTGAAACCGCGTTCTGATTCGCTGTTTCTTTAGTGATTACTAAATGGAATTAACTCATTGTCGCTTAGCACATGGGAACAACAGGACTGGTCATTTAGCACATGGAAAAACATCTGCGTATTTCAAAGCACATATTTTTTATTGTTGTGTACAGAATACGCACACATTTTTATTTTACCCATTTCAATTTTCTTGACGCGTAACGATACTCTGGTATATACCGACCACTTCGTTAATAAATCATTATTCTATCAGCTGGGTTGGTTGTCAGTCAACGACTCGGACGGTTTCATCACGGAAGCGATCAGACTCATATCGAAGTCACTACATGTACTGCCTATTTGCGATTTCAGCTAGGCGATTTTTGTTCGCAATAACATTCAAATTATTTTGTTTATTTTGATAAAATAAAGCTTGAATAATTTATAAAAGTGCACAGTAAACATTACCGGTAGTATTTTAATGTATTATTTATTTCTACGTTAAAGCTTAATATTCGCGAGTTCCTGATTCCGAATATCAAACCATACACTAGTAACCAGACATACCAGTACCCAGATTTCCATTTTATTTTTTTTGTGCTAAGAGACCATTGTTCTAAACGACCATTTTTGGTGTCTTCCTTGGGTGGTCGCTTAATGCAAGTTTGACTGTATTAGCAAAAAGTGTAGATCCAGATGAGCCGGCTCGTGACAAGCCGTCTCATCAGGATCTGCACTTTTTGCAAGTAATTTTCATATTGATAAGAACAAAAACACCCCCTTTTCATCAATGGACAAGTCTGAAAATCATTTTGTGACGATTGGATTGGTTGCAAAATTAACATATCAAAATAGATTCCAGTTAATTAGGGGTGAAAGGGTTAAGTTTGGTTGACACGAGCCTAGCACAAGTGAAGATGTAGAAGAATATATGTACAAAAGCTGACACGACGGCCATTGCCGTTGTGACCTCCAGAAGTGGGGTTAAGACAATTAATATGTTTATTTACCATAATAACCCTAAATATTGAGACACTATTTGTTTTGGAACAATACAAAGGTATTTCCCAAAGCAAATTGTATTCAAATACATTGTTATTGTGATAAACAAGTACAGCCATTATAACTGTAAATATTTGGATATTCTTTGCTGTTAAAATATAAGCCAGAAATTAATGTGTGTTTCCCAGAATAAATTGTGTCCAAATGTTTATGGAAATTATGGTAATGGTGTTTGACGGCCTAAGGTCATTTTAGACTGGGTCAACAGGGTAAAATCTGATATCACCTGTAGCCTATTTGAAAACAAGAAACGAGGCAAAGCCACGAAGGCCAGGTTTTTTCCAAGCATAGACACTTGGATAACATAATTATACCCACTTTTTGTAGACTAGATGGCCGTGGCCTGCATGTCGCGCCTTGGGGCGAGGCATGGACACTAAAAAAATAGATATAGTAGATGGAAAAACTTTAACCAAAAAACTTTAACCGGACACATAGCCCACACGACACGGACGAACGGACGGACGTATGCCAAAATGCTGACGATATCGCGCTTTCCACAAGCAGGTGTGACAATGATGATAAACACCCATGTGAAGTATCAAGGTATTGGGTGAAGCAGTTGCAGAGATATAGTACACGAAAAAACTTTAACAAAAAAATTCAAAGTAATTTGAACTTGACATAGGGCACAGAATCGCGCTTTCCGCAAGCAGGTGCGACAATGATGATAAACACCCATGTGAAGTATCAAGGTATTGGGTGAAGCAGTTGCAGAGACATAGTACAGGAAAAAACTTTAACAAAAAAATTCAAAGTAATTTGACCTTGAAATTGGGCACAGGATCGCGCTTTCCGCACGCAGGTGCGACAATGATGATAAGCACCATGTGAAGTATCAAGGTATTGGGTGAAGCAGTTGCAGAGATATAGTACACGAAAAAACTTTAACAAAAAAATTCAAAGTAATTTGACCTTGACATTGGGCACAGGATCGCGCTTTCCGCAAGCAGGTGCGACAATGATGATAAGCACCCATGTGAAAGTATCAAGTATTGGGTGAAGCAGTTGCAGAGATATAGTACACGAAAAAACTTTAACAAAAAAATTCAAAGTAATTTGACCTTGACATTGGGCACAGGATCGCGCTTTCCGCAAGCAGGTGCGACAATGATGATAAGCACCCATGTGAAGTATGAAGGTATTGGGTGAAGCAGTTGCAGAGATATAGTACACGAAAAAACTTTAACAAAAAAATTCAAAGTAATTTGACCTTGACATTGGGCACAGGATCGCGCTTTCGCAAGCAGGTGCGACAATGATGATAAACACCCATGTGAAGTATCAAGGTATTGGGTGAAGCAGTTGCAGAGATATAGTACACGAAAAAACTTTAACAAAAAAATTCAAAGATAATTTGACCTTGACATTGGGCACAGGATCGCGCTTTCCGCAAGCAGGTGCGACAATGATGATAAGCACCCATGTGAAGTATCAAGGTAATTGGGTGAATGCAAGCTTGGTTGCAGTGATATAGTACACGAAAAAAACTTTAAACAAAAAAATTCAAAGTAATTTGACCTTGACATTGGGCACAGGGGCCGCACGGTTGGGGTTGTTAGAATGAAAATATGGATGATGATAAACACGCATGTGAAGTTTCAAGGTAATGGGCGAAGCAGTTGCAGAGATATAGTATAACAAAAAAGTTTTAACCAAAAAACTCTAACCAGACGTACGTTAAAAAGTTAACGTTGAAAATGGCTAAGTCAATTACGTAGAAATAATAGGTGAAGGTAAAAAAATGGTCACATGTTGGATAGTTGTATGTGGTAGGCACCCCTTGGTTATGAAGCTGTGAAAGTTTGGTGGTCCTAGGTGGTACAGTACCAAAGAAATGGACTTAAACACGAAAACTTAACATTGTAAACGCGAAAACTTAACATTGAAAATGGCTAAGTCGAATGCGCGGAAAAAATGGGTGAAGTTAAAAAAAAAAAGTAACATATTGGATAGTGATATGTGGTGGGTACCCCTTGATTATGAAGCTGTGAAAGTGTGGTGGTCGTAGGTGGTACAGTACGAAAGAAATGGACTTAAACACGAAAACTTAACATTGTAAACGCGAAAACTTAACATTGAAAATGGCGAAAGTCGATTACGCGGAAAAAATGGGTGAAGTTAAAAAAAAAGTAACATGTTAGATAGTGATATGTGGTGGGCACCCCTTGATTATGAAGCTGTGAAAGTTTGGTGGTCCTAGGTGGTACAGTAACAAAGAAATGGACTCAAACACGAAAACTTAACATTGATTGTGGACGCCGCCCGCCGCCCGCCGCCCGCCCGCCCGCCGCCCGCCGCCCGCCCGCCCGGCTTTCGCCAATCCAATAGCCTGGATTTTTTTTCAAAAAACCTGGCTAAAAAATCCAGGCTAAAAGCCAGGCGGGCGGGCGGGCGGGCGGGCGGGCGGGCGGGCGGCGGCGGCGTCCACAATCAATGTTAAGTTTTCGTGTTTGAGTCCATTTCTTTGTTACTGTACCACCTAGGACCACCAAACTTTCACAGCTTCATAATCAAGGGGTGCCCACCACATATCACTATCCAACATGTTACTTTTTTTTTAACTTGACCCATTTTTTCCGCGCAGTCGACTTAGTCATTTTCAATGTTAAGTTTTCGTGTTTGAGTCCATTTCTTTGTTACTGTACCACCTAGGACCACCAAACTTTCACAGCTTCATAATCAAGGGGTGCCGACCACATATCACTATCCAACATGTTAAGTTTTCGCGTTTACAATGTTAAGTTTTCGTGTTTAAGTCCATTTCTTTGGTACTGTACCACCTAGGACCACCAAACTTTCACAGCTTCATAATCAAGGGGTGCCCACCACATATCACTATCCAACATGTTACTTTTTAGCCAGGTTTTTTGAAAAAATATCCAGGCTATTGGATTGGCGAAAGCCGGGCGGGCGGGCGGTGGGTGGGACAGTGGGCGGGCGGGGGCGCAGGCCGGCGGGGGCGGTGGACGGTAGGCGGCGGGCGGTGGGTGGGGCGGCGTCCACAATCAATGTTAAGTTTTCGTGTTTGAGTCCATTTCTTTGTTACTGTACCACCTAGGACCACCAAACTTTCACAGCTTCATAATCAAGGGGTGCCCACCACATATCACTATCCAACATGTTAATTTTTTTTTAACTTGACCCATTTTTTCCGCGCAGTCGACTTAGCCATTTTCAATGTTAAGTTTTCGCGTCTACAATGTTAAGTTTTCGTGTTTAAGTCCATTTCTTTGGTACTGTACCACCTAGGACCACCAAACTTTCACAGCTTCATAATCAAGGGGTACCCACCACATATCACTATCCAACATGTTACTTTTCTTTGAACTTGACCCATTTTTTCCGCGCAGTCGACTTAGGCATTTTCAATGTTAAGTTTCCGCGTTTACAATGTTAAGTTTTCGTGTTTAAGTCCATTTCTTTGGTACTGTACCACCTAGGACCACCAAACTTTCACAGCTTCATAACCAAGGGATGCCTACCACATACAACTATCAAACATGTGACCAATTTTTTACCTTCACCTATTATTTCTACGTAATTGACTTAGCCATTTTCAACGTTAACTTTTTAACGTACGTCTGGTTAAAGTTTTTTGGTTAAAAGTTTTTCGTTATACTATATCTCTGCAACTGCTTCGCCCATTACCTTGAAACTTCACATGGGTGTTTATGTTTATCATCATCCATATTTTCATTCTAACCCCCAACCGTGCGGCCACTGTGCCCAATGTCAAGGTCAAATTACTTTGAATTTTTTTGTTAAAGTTTTTTTGTGTACTATAGCTCTGCAACTGCTTCACCCATTACCTTGATACTTCACATGGGTGTTTATCATCATTGTCGCACCCGCTTGCGGAAAGCGCGATATCGTCGGCATTTTGGCATACGTCCGTCCGTACGACCGTACGTCCGTGTGTCCGGTTAAAGTTTTTTCGTTAAAGTTTTTCCATCTACTATATCTATTTTGTTAGTGTCCATGCCTCGCCCCAAGGCGCGACATGCAGGCCACGACCATCTAGTCTACAAAAAGTGGGTATAATTATGTTATCCAAGTGTCTATGCTTGGAAAAAACCTGGCCTTGGTGGCTTTGCCTCGTTTCTTGTAATACTGAATTTATTACATTATCACAGCCATTTTGGCTGTGATAATGTAATAAATTCAGTATAATAATTCTGCATACGGTACTTTTAATCATCAAATATATGCAGTGGTTAATTCTATACGAAATAATGCATTTCGGGAAAGATAAATGATTACTCCCTCAAAGTATACTTTGCTAGATAAATATACTTTGCAATTTTGATGAAATCGGCTACTGTTGTGGGGGCAAGACAAAAGTTTATTGCCAAAGAACAATTTATCTGGAGTCCTAAAAATGAGTAAAGACAATCTCCCGTGAATTGGCAAATTGGAACAAAATCATGGAAATCATCCATTTTTCCCATAACACAATTACATCTCATTGTGTGAGAGTGAGAATCGGTCCTGATCTTCAGTAAATGGTCCCTGATACAACCCGACAACCAAATAGGCCAATCACACTCGCTCGGCTCTCCCAGGGTGCCGATCCAGCCCTTTCTCCATGGCAACACACAACGTAGATACACATTCTCAGATAAGCATTGTACCAATCACACTATATCACAGGTCTAAGTTCATGTACATCGCAGGCGTTTGGTGGGCTGGTTTGACGTTGGGGTAAGACCCGATGTTTGTTGTTGCATGTGCCGTGACATATCTTGTGATCTAGTGACATATCATACACAATCTCCCATGGTAAGATGGAGATTAAGTATACTTATTGGGAAATACTGAAATGGCTATATATCGGGACAAATGGTTTCCAGGAAAACCCTGTTTATATCAGTTGCTCCCAAGACGGACCAGGAAATATTACCAGTCGCACACTACTGTTATAATACATGAAAAATACAGTATTTTAACCTTTACTACAATGGTGAATTAATTTTTGTCGTCGGCTGTTTATTTTTTGTTTTCCATTTTTCTCATCAAAAACATGGTTTATCAGCACTTTAGAAATGGAAATGATTCTATACTGCCAAACCATGTTTTTACTGAGAGAATAGACAAAATATAAAACAACAGTAGACAAAAAGATCCCCCACCCCCCACATTCTAAGGGTTAAGGGGGTCACCTGCAGGGTGTTTAATTGTGTAACCCTGGTGTCCTACTTCAGAGAGAATACCAATACCAGGTTAGTGTCTTGTTTATCAACTCAATGCTGGGAATGGTAGGAATTCCTACCATTTCCAGCCGAGTCTTGTTGTTTCACTGACCTTCCAATCACATTGAAGCAATGTAGTATATCAGAGGCCCGTTTCACTAAACTTCTTACCACTAAAATGTTCGTAAGTGCAAATTTAGAATCGTCTGGAAATATCAATAGATGGATTTACATTTATTGAGCATAGGCTGCATATGCAGCCTATGCTCAATAAATGTAAATCCAATAATTGTTTACAAGAAAACATTGTTAATACAAAATTTACAGACTATCATAATTTTGCACTTACGAATATTTTAGTCGTACGATGTTTAGTGAAACCGACCCCCAGGAACCCAGACTATGAATGCCAGACAAATATATGTAGCAGAAATACTTAGCAGAAATACTCACTCCTCATAAAACTGGCTGAACATAATAACAAGGTTCCTTGCAACACTTGCAGACCTTTGATGATGACATTAACACTTAATGACCATACTTATTTTTACATAACTCCTGACCATGGACACACTATTGGCAGCTACAGACAGAGTTATGGCTTTTTAATGTACGTTTTACAAGTTGGCTGAGCAAAATTTTGTCACCGGTGTCTGGTTAACACTGGTGTATGGCAATAAATGTTCCAGTCATACTTAGAGTAATACCCATATATCCAATGAACTTTACCCTGGCAATGTGGAATTAAATTAAAAGAGAAAATATGACACAACAGCAGGTGACAATTTTCGATTCCCGCCTTTTAACCCTTTGACTGCTACACACAACAATTGTCGTCTGCTGTTGCATATTATATTGTGTTATTTATCAATAAAAAACATGTTTTGATAGCACTTCAGAATCATTTCCAATGGAAATGATTCTGAAGTGCTGTCAAAGCATGTTGTAAATTATTCTAAAGTGCTGTCAAAGCATGTTATTACTGATAACAAGAGGGCCATGATGGCCCTAATTCGCTCACCTGACTCCATGAACACCAGAGGAGAATGTGACATTGAGTTCATGTGTTTTAAAAAAATTGTGCTATTTTTAGATGGCGGTCATCTTGGATTAAGCGATGACTCTCATTTTACAAAATCTGAAAATGCTTCACCCAGCATCGGCCATGTGGTTCCTGAGAAAAAGACGTTAAAAATCTTGAATAAATGGACCTTTTGGTGGCCATCATGGATGACATAATCATCCGATTCCGACAAATATTGCACCAGAGTGATCGCCTCATTGATACCTTCAATTTGATATATGACATGACCATATTCAGTCAAAAATTAAATTTGACCCCAATTTGACCCCACGGGCCACGCCCATATAACACCATTTTAACAATGTACATCGATCATTCCTACCAAGTTTCGTCGAAATCCGGCTAGCGGTTCATGAGAAGAAGATTTTTTAAGAATTTATGCTATTTTTAGATGGCGGCCATCTTGGATTAGCGATGACCTCCATTTTAACAAATCTGAAAAGGCTTCACCCATGGACCATAACTTTTAAGTTTGGCTACCATGGGCCAAGCGGTTCATGTGAAGAAGAATTTTGAAATCTCCAATAAAAGAACGACATTTTGACATTTCGGCGGCCATCTTGGATGACATAACAATCCGATTTGTACAAAAAATGTACCAGAGTGATCGCCTCATTGATACCTTCGATTTGATATATAACATGACCATATTCGGTCAAAAATAAAATTTGACCCCACGGGCCACGCCCATTTTTTTGACCCTGGGGTCACCATTTTTAACAACTTTGAAAGAGCATTGTACATCGATCATTCCTACCAAGTTTCGTCGAAATCCGGCTAGCGGTTCATGAGAAGAAGATTTTTTTAAGAATTTATGCTATTTTTAGACGCTGGCCATCTTGGATTAGCGATGACCTCCATTTTCATTTAACAAATCTGAAAAGGCTTCACACATGGACCATAACTTTTAAGTTTGGCTACCATGGGCCAAGCGGTTCATGTGAAGAAGAATTTTGAAATCTCTAATAAAAGAACAACCTTTTGACCTTTCGGCGGCCATCTTGGATGACATAACAATCCGATTTCGACAGAAAATGCACCAGAGTGATCGCCTCATTGATACCTTCAATTTGATATATGACATGACCATATTCGGTCAAAAATAAAATTTGACCCCAATTTGACCCCAAGGGCCATGCCCATTTTTGACCCCGGGGTCACCATTTTAACAACTTTGAAAGAGCAATGTACATCGATCATTCCTACCAAGTTTCGTCCAAATCCGGCAAGCGGTTCATGAGAAGACGATTTTTTAAGAATTTATGCTATTTTTAGACGGCGGCCATCTTGGATTAGCGATGACCTCAATTTTAACAAATCTGAAAAGGCTTCACCCATGGACCATAACTTTTAAGTTTGGCTACCATGGGCCAAGCGGTTCATGTGAAGAAGAATTTTGAAATCTCTAATAAAAGAACGACCTTTTGACCTTTCGGCGGCCATCTTGGATGACATAACAATCCGATTTCGACAGAAAATGCACCAGAGTGATCGCCTCATTGATACCTTCAATTTGATATATGACATGACCACATTCGGTGAAAAATAAAATTTGACCCCAATTTGACCCCACGGGTCACGCCCATTTTTGACCCCGGGGTCACCATTTTAACAACTTTGAAAGAGCAATGTACATCGATCATTCCTACCAAGTTTCGTCGAAATCCGGCTAGAGGTTCATGAGAAGAAGATTTTTTAATAATTTATGCTATTTTTAGATGACGGCCATCTTGGATTAGCGATGACCTCCGTTTTAACAAATCTGAAAAGGCTTCACCCATGGACCAAACTTTTAAGTTTGCATACCATGGGCCAAGCGGTTCATGTAAGAAGAATTTTGAAATCTCTAATAAAAGAACGACCTTTTGACCTTTCGGCGGCCATCTTGGATGACATAACAATCCGATTTCGACAGAAAATGCACCAGAGTGATCGCCTCATTGATACCTTTCAATTGATATATGACATGACCATATTCGGTCAAAAATAAAATTTATTTGACCCAATTTGACCCCAAGGGCCACGCCATTTTTGACCCGGGGTCACCATTTTAACAACTTTGAAAGAGCAATGTACATCGATCATTCCTACCAAGTTTCGTCCAAATCCGGCAAGCGGTTCATGAGAAGAAGATTTTTTAAGAATTTATATTTTTTAGACGGCGGCCATCTTGGATTAGCGATGACCTCAATTTTAACAAATCTGAAAAGGCTTCACCCATGGACCATAACTTTTAAGTTTGGCTACCATGGGCCAAGCGGTTCATGTGAAAAATTTTGAAATCTCTAATAAAAGAACGACCTTTTGACCTTTCGGCGGCCATCTTGGATGACATAACAATCCGATTTCGACAGAAAATGCACCAGAGTGATCGCCTCATTGATACCTTCAATTTGATATATGACATGACCATATTCGGTGAAAAATAAAATTTGACCCCAATTTGACCCCACAAGCCACGCCCATTTTTGACCCCGGGGTCACCATTTTAACAACTTTGAAAGAGCAATGTTACATCGATCATTCCTACCAAGTTTCGTCGAAATCCGGCTAGAGGTTCATGAGAAGAAAGATTTTTTAGGGAATTTATGCTATTTTTAGATGGCGGCCATCTTGGATTAGCGATGACCTCCATTTTAACAAATCTGAAAAGGCTTCACCCATGGACCATAACTTTTAAGTTTGGCTACCATGGGCCAAGCGGTTCATGTGAAGAAGAATTTTGAAATCTCTAATAAAAGAACGACCTTTTGACCTTTAGGCGGCCATCTTGGATGACATAACAATCCGGTTTCGACAAAAAATGCACCAGAGTGATCGCCTCATTGATACCTTCAATTTGATATATGAAATGACCATATCAGGTCAAAAATAAAATTTGACCCCAATTTGACCCCCACGGGCCACGCCCATTTTTAACCCCAGGGTCACCATTTTAACAACTTTGAAAGAAGCAATTTGTAACAATCCGATCATTCCTACCAAGTTTTGTTGAAATCCGGTTGGCGGTTCTTGAGAAGAAGATTTTTTAAGAATTTGTGCTATTTTTAGACGGCGGCCATCTTGGATTACGTAATGACGTTATTTTAACAATTTTGTAATCCCCCTACCTAAGGACCATGACCATGAAGTTTGGTGACCATAGGCCCAATGGTTACCGAGGAGAAGACGTTTGAAAATGTTCACGGACGACGGACGACGGACGACGGACACATTGTGGTAACAATAGCTCACATGATATGGAAAATAGAAAATAAACAGCAGAAGACAAAAAATTAAGATAGCGGTGTAAGGGTTAAAGGCACTGTCTCAGATATATGTGGGAAGTGATGAACTGAAACAAGCATATGTTCAAGCAAAGAAACATTTTACCGTAATTGTAATTATCACATGAAATGCTTGTTATGCCGTGTTTTAGCCCATTTCATAAATGTGATATGACACACGTGTAATATCAACTGGAGCGAATTTGATTGGCTGACTGCATCACCCTAATTACGTATTCATATTATGCGTCAAGTGAATAAAATAGAGACATTCCAAATGATGTCCGTAATGGAGCGACAAAGCAATGCTGTTTTGACATCGACGTCATCATGTTCAAAACGTCATTCGAAGCGTCTGTGACTCATTAAAATTACTGCAATTGTTGGAAAGAGCTCCCGTTTGATAACTAGAAATGTTTACAAAGAACTGGGGCCCGTTTCACTAAACTTCGCACGACTAAAATATTTGTAAGTGCAAATTTATGATAGTCTGTAAATTTCACATTAACAATGTTTTCTTGTAAACAATGATTGGATTTACATTTATTGAGCATAGGCTGCATATGCAGCATATACTCAATAAAGGTAAATCCATCAATTAATATTTCCAGACGATCCTAAATTTGCACTTGCAAACATTTTAGTCGTAAGAATTTTAGTAAAACGGCCCCCAGGAACCTATTAAATGGCATATTTATAGCTAGTATTAAAACTATAATTCTCTGTGGATATTCTCAACTGGATGCAAAAATATGCAATGGCATCTTAATTCTCACTGAAGCAGATTGCTGATATCACCAAGTTTTCTGCTATTTGGAGCCTGAAGTCATGTGATAAACAGAATCTCAAAGTCGTTTCCACTTGATATGAGGTTTATGAAGAGGCGGGGGGGTGTATAAATTGTGCGTGACGAGTTTCATAAATCTCATATCAAATGGAAACTTGTTTGAGATCCTCTATATATGAACCATTTGTCTAAACCCATGTGCAACAATGAGCAAACTTAACAAAACATCTGGGGCCCTTTCCACTAAACTAAATTGGTACCATAAAACTGTTACTATTTTCTATAAATTCACTTCACACATTAACATGTAAGGGTACATGTAGGTACAGGTTACATCTGAACAAAGCCACCCAAAATTTCACAAAATCTGTTGCTAATATGAACTTTGTTGTACATTTTATTTTTGCACTTACAAACCTCTTAGTAGTACAAAGTTTAGTGTAATGGGCCCCTGGGGAAAAAATGTCTATAAATAGGTCTACTGAACAGTAACTCGCTTTCCAAATTTTAATTTTTGTGCTATTGATGGTTACAGAATTTTATTAATATTTAAATTAATTCAATTAGCTTCCAGAATGGAAATGTCTTCCTAAATGTGGCATTATCAAGGTGTATGATCATGTGGTACTAACAACAACAACAAGTACTGAAACTTTCAGAATCCATCCGATTCAAAGTACGTATTCTTTGGTATTGTCCTAAGTAATATTACGTAACGGATTTTGATGAAATATGGCGCATCAAACGCGTCTTGTTAAGCTGCATCTGGTGGTCTCTGTACTTTGGCCCAAACTTATGTCGTTTTTGCGAAGAATCGATTTCCGTGTCAACCGACACGGAAATTGATTCTTCGCAAAACAACATAAGTCTGTGCCGAACTCCTGGACGACCAAATGCAGCTCATGAAGACGCGTTTGCTGCACCAAATTTCATCAAAATCCGTTTCATATTAAGGAAAATATCAAATAATACTCACTTTGGAGTGGGCGAGCTTTCAACACTTTCAGCCACTGTTGTTGTTGTTATAACCACATGATCATGTACCTTGATTATATCAGGTAACCTGCCCTCTATTGACCGAATACGTACTGACAGATAACATATTGTTGTATCAGGCATTGACCTGATACAAACATCCGAGTTACAATGAAGTGCAAATTTAAGATCGTCTGTAAATTTCACTTTATGGATTTACATTTATTGAGCACAGGCTGCATATGCAGCCTATGCTCAATAAATGTAAATCCATTAATTATTTACAAGAAAACATTGTTAATGTGAAATTTACAGACTATCATAATTGTGTACTTACTAACATTTTAGTCGTGCGAAGTTTAGTGAAACGGCCCCCCGGACTCTTAACTGGAGAAACTCTTACACATTTTTTGACATAAATGTACACGGACGGACGTACGCACGTACGTAAGCACGAAGGGATGTACGGAACCTCAAGAGCAACGCAATATGCCCCCCCTTTCTATCTCATAGGGGGCATAAATACAACTCAGCTTGCAGGCATATGGAAATTTTGAAATATTTTCATTTCTATTTTTAGTTTAAATAAAATTTATTTCAAATTATGGCAGGTGAGATATATATGTACCGGTACATACAATTGAGAACAGGATTAGAAAACAAGCTTTTACACTTATGTGAATTCTTATCCTATTTTTTGATTTCTTAACCCTTAGACCGCTATCTTATTTTTTTTGTCGTTTGCTGTTTATTTTCTATTTTCCATTTTTATCATGAAAAACATGCTTTGACAGCACTTTAGAATAATTTACAACATGCTTTGACAGCACTTCAGAATCATTTCCATTGGAAATGATTCTGAAGTGCTGTCAAACCATGTTTTTATTTAGAAATAAGGCCAGATATAAAAGCAACAGCAGACGACAATTGTTGTGAGTAGCGGTCTAAGGGTTAAACAAGAGAGTTCAAATGATGGAAATGGCAGAAACTTATGATTGATGTCGAGAAATAAAGGAAGTATTTAGTATCTTACAGTAAACTTGTGTATCTTCAGAATTTAAGAAGCTATATGGTATGAAAAAGGTTTACATTTGTCATTAGAAACAGGAAAGTATTTTTTTCCTAGAAAACAGTGACACGCTTCAACTGGGGGGGGGGGGGGGCGGGGACATTGGTTACACTAACTCAATAAGACTCTTTCTGCCATGGCACATCACACATGGCTCACACAATATACAGTGAAAAGTAAACATTATCAAAACATGGAGACAATTCAATTGCTTCTAAAATGCATTCACCTACTGTTTGGCATATTCCATAATTGAAGGGGACAGTGGAATAAGGGGGCTACCTCATGGAGTTAGCCCCCTTCTTTCACTGTCCCCTTCAATTAATTAATTGAGCCATCATCTCACACCTGAAAACCAGAATAGCTAGGTTCTAAATCCTTTTGTTTGTTTACCACATCAATTGCTTTTACACAAAGCCATCAATGCCACAAATATAAACTTTAAATTTCACAATTCATATAATTAAAGCACTAATTCCGTTTGAAGATTTTTTTCATTTAAATGCATGTCAAATTCACCACAATTAGTTTCCTTGGTGTTTTATTAATTATTTACAGGATAACACAGATCCGTAGACCAATTAATGAGTCCAACAAAAAGGCAATATAGAACATCTATTGATCGGTTAAGCACGATTTTCCCGTATTCTAACGCCCTATTACAAGAACGGTTTATCTCCAATATTGCACGAAATATATGTCCAACGTAAGAGCCAGCAGAATCCACATAAGTAGCGATGTCTATAGTCATATCCAGGCATGTCACAGAGTGCCATTTCGTATTATTTGTGACGTGGCTGGCGAGAAAAGATTCCAACTGCACTGGTAACCCAGGGCTCCAGATAATTAGGAATTAGTAATTGAGTATTATCACTCCATAATTTCTGAAGCAATTGTGTGTCAAAATTTTAATTGGGTAAAATAAAATCACACTACTGTTTACACATCACCAGACAGCAATTATTGAATAGTTTGCTTCGAAATGAAAACATGTCTTGGCATTTCATTAGAATTGTCTCCTTTCTAATTCTAATGAAACATCAAGATGTGTTTTCATGGAAAATAAGAAAAATTATGCTATATTTGTGGTCTGTTTATTGTTTTCTGCAGCATAATAAAGGTACCACAAAATTTGTATTGCTTTTTGATACTCGCTACTTCTGATTTCAATTGGGTTTTTGGCAATTTTAATTGGGTATTTAAGCAAATACGCAGCTTATCTGGAGCTCTGGTAACCAGTATCTTCTCTGATCATATCTACATCGATCATAAAAGTTTCATACTACTATAATTGTATCCCGTCTTTAATGGTTTAATCAACACTGATCAGGAGCTACACTTGCTAAATAGAAATTGGCTCTATGCCTCGATCACCATGTCGCATTGATGACCACCCTATAAATAATGGAATAATTCATAAAACCATCAACTTCACATATTGGACTAGAGAAATACAGCTGATGACGCACGCACGCCCTTTGTGACCAACACAGAGACCCAGATCAGCCTGTACATCCAGTCGGACCAAGGTTTGCGCTGTTCGCCATTCAGTAAATTAAACACCTAGCATGCTTCTAATGAAAACTATAGGTGATTATCAATCATGTTGCAGGAGTACACTACTGGATAGGGAACAAGACTGACCACAAACGCTGTAAGCCTTATTCCGCCTGGGCACTATTATAATTATAGATGAACCCTATGGCACAATCACATACACTTTGTCTCTGTACTGTGCTGGTACAATTGGGTGTAGCATAAGAGGAATGGGGCTGATGGAATTGGTGGCCAGTCTAGCTCCAGTAGCCTATTTCACCAACATTGCAAAGTATACTTATCTAGCAAAGTATACTTTGAGGGAGACATTTTCAATTTAAGGATAAATTTATTAATTTTTATTATACTGAATTTATTACATTATCACAGCCATTTTGGCTGTGATAATGTAATAAATTCAGTATCATAATTCTGCATATTTTTAATCATCAAATATGTGCAGTGATTAGTTCTATATGAAATAATGCATTTTGGGAAAAACATACTTTGCTAGATAAATATACTTTGCACTTTTGATGAAATCGGCTACTGATCTGCTACTGTAACCTTGTGACCTGGGAATTAGTTATTTTGAATAACAACATGTCATGTGTTTCACTGACTGAATATCGACCAGTGCAGTCTGATCTGGGTCTACACTGATCGCAGCAGCCATAAGCCCCATTTCTCCAGTCACAGTCACATATATTATATATCCGTCAAAACTGATTTTATTTAAATTGTAGATACTGGTCAGTCCACTTGGGCCGGCTGATAATGATCACTCGTCTTCGACACTGTCTCATAGACCGGATGGCAAACAGTGTAGACATTTCAGGCCGTTCTGGGTCTACACAGGTAACAGAGACAATAGTGCACTTACATGTGCAGTTGGCTGGAATTATGGCTAATAAATGATTCACAATATCTATAATAATAGCTGTAATAATTTCCAATTAATTTCAGTAGAGCACACGCTACACGACTAATTGGCAATCGAGAATAATTGAGTAGTTGTTGAATACAATCCGATAGAACTTGATGATTCTGTAAGGACAATGCACCAGATCATCAAGTTATTCCACGATTGAGACACGGGACAGGCTAAACAGTCCACCCTAGCTTCGTGCCCCCACCCCTGCTCCTAGCTGTGTGATCCCCACTCAGCTAGCTTCATGCACCCACCCCTGCTTCGTGATCCCCCTCAACACCCCAGTCATGAGCCTAGCTGTGTGATCCCCACTTAGCTAACTTCGTGCCCCCATCCCTTCTTCGTGATCCCCCTCAACACCCCAGTCATGAGCCCTAGCTGTGTGATCCCCACTCAGCCAGCTTCGTGCCCCCACCCCTGCTTCGTGATCCCCCTCAACACCTCAATCATGGGCCCTAGCTGTGTGATCCCCACTCAGCTAGTTTCGTGCCCCCACCCCTGCTTCGTGATCCCCCTCAACACCCCAGTCATGAGCCCTAGCTGTGTGATCCCCACTCAGCTAGCTTCGTGTCCCCACCCCTGCTTCGTGATCACCCTCAACACCCCAGTCATGAGCCCTACCTGTGTGTGATCCCCACTCAGCTAGCTTCGTGCCCCCACCCCTGCTTCGTGATGCCCCTCAACACCCCAGTCATGAGCCCTAGCTGTGTGATCCCCACTCAGCTAGCTCCATGAGTCTTGAACCCTGATTCTGGTTTATGTCCCACTGCTGTGTGATCCCCACCCCAGCGGCATGGACCCCAGCTGTGTGACTCCATCACTCAAGACCACAATGTCCCATAATTTCATTATACAATGACACCTCTCTAAACCGGACACCATGGGAGATGCCCAGGGTGTCCGGCTTAGAGATAACAGGTGTTTTATTTGTGTCCGGTTTAGAAGGGTTCGAGTGTATAGTCACTATAACCCTGACTTCATTAGTGCTACCATGATTTCTCACCCTCATACAGTTGTAGTATCAAAATGTCAGGTATTAACCCTTAGATCGCTACACACAACAATTGTCGTCTGCTGTTACTTTTATATCTTGCCTTATTTATCAATAAAAACATGCTTCGACAGCACTTCAGAATCATTTCCATTGGAAATGATTCTGAAGTGCTGTCAAAGCATGTTGTAAATTATTATAAAGTGCTGTCAAAGCATGTTTTTGATGATCAAAATGGAAAATAGAAAATAAACAGCAGTCGACAAAAAAAAATTAAGATAGCTGTCTAAGGGTTAATACTGAATTCGCTACTGTCGTTCTTTCATTGCCAAGTAGCTAGTTATTGCCGTTTCCCTATCCTGATTCACAACTACCCGCTACCAACCCCCCCTGTGTGAACATATATTCTGCTGTTATCCCATATTCTTGAAGACCGACAACATTATAGGGTCGTCACCATATGACCCGTCATAAGACACAGTGGATTGATGAGTTTGTGACCAACGCAGCCCCTGTAGCCGATTTCATCAAAATTGCAGCAAAGTATACTTACCTAGCAAAGTATACTTTGAGGAAGTAATCATTTATTTTCCCGAAATGCATTATGTCATATAGAACTAACAACTGCATATATTTGATGATGAATAAAAGTATGCAGAATTATTACACTGAATCTATTACATTATCACATAATGATAATGTAATAAATTCAGTATAAAAAAAATTAATAAATTTATTCTTAAATTGAAAATTTCTTCCCCCAAGTATACTTTGCTAGATAAGCATACTTTGCAATGTTGGTGAAATAGGCTACAGATCACCCTCCACCTCCCGGCAGTGTGATCAGGGTCTACACAGAGTGCTATTGAGCTGAGGAAACTTGTGATGTCTCTAATGAAAGTTGTGTGTGTATCTGGGATGCGTTTCACTAAACTTCGTACGACTAAAATGTTCGTAAGTGCAAATTTAGGATTGTCTGTAAATTTCAATTCATGAATTTTCATTTATTGAGCATAGGCTGCTTATGCAACCTATGCTCAATAAATGTAAATCCAATAATTGTTTACAAGAAAATATTGTTAATGTGAAATTTATAGACTATCATAGGTTTGCACTTACGAACATTTTAGTCGTACGAAGTTTAATGAAACGGCCCCCAGTACCTGAGGCTCTATGATCAGGAGCTACATTTGTTAAAGGTACATGCCCACTCAGTAGGCACAAAATGTTCTTTATATCAGAGACATCATCTGAGACATTTCTGGCAAAATAAACATTCATTCACCATTAACCCACATATTGATTGGCATTAGTATTAGTAAATTTCCACACTAATATCAGGGGCGATAACCGTGTTTCCTTAAAATGTTAACGGACATTACTGTTTATTATCTGTATTTATTTTTTGATGTGCAATGATCATACTTTATAATCTGTTGAAAATATTATTTTTTCAGGTGATGAATTTAATTAGTATACATAAATAAAAAATATCATGCCTCATTTGCGTATGAAAATAGCCCGATATCACCGCGCAGCACTATCAGTAAAAAATATTTCTAAATGAATATATCTGTATAGCAGACACAATTACACTTATTTAATTCCTATATTAAAAGAACAGTTTGAGCCTTCTGAGTGGGCATGTACCTTTAATGCACTTTCCACTGTACTATATGTCAAATCACACCTAATTATCCACAGACCCACTACTGTCTGTTCCATGATCTTTTGCCTATTAACCCTTTCCCTGATAGAGACGACTTTTCACGCCTCTGCAGAAGATGTATTTTGAAAACATTGTGGGAAAAGGAGAAATTGCTTGTAACAAGCAATTTCTCCTTTTCCCACAATGTTTTCTACTCTATCAGATAATTTAACCATCATTTGACCCAGCATTTGATTCTTTTATTCAGATGTTTTCGATTTGGAAGTCGAAATATCGCAAAACAGGGAAAGGGTTAAACACATTAAATCTCAAAAATATTTAAATGTAAGTAATTTTCATCAATAACAATAAATTCAGTATTTGATGTAATTTTGTAATTTAATCAGCTAAAAAAAATTGGGGAGGTGACTTTATTGTTATTGCTTTTAAAAAAAAATTCAAATGTAAATGTGTTTAACCCTTAGACCGCTACTCACAACAATTGTCGTCTGCTGTTGCTTTTATATCTTGCCTTATTTCTCAATAAAAACATGGTTTGACAGCACTTCAGAATCATTTCCAATGGAAAACATGCTGAAGTGCTATCAAAGCATGTTGTAAATTATTCTAAAGTGCCGACAAAGCATGTTTTCGATGATAAAAATGGTAAATAGAAAATAAACAGCAGACGACAAAAAAAATAAGATAGCGGTCTAAGGGTTAATGGTCAAAGGTTCGTCGGCAGAAAAACATGGAACAGACAGTAGTCATCATTCTAGACTGGTTACTGGTTTGATAAGCCCCTATTTCGCACAGCGGGCCATATTTTTGCCTATCAGAGACTTGTAGGGCCATCAGCCTACCAGTCTGTCCCCCAGGGACTTTTTATGGCTTTCTTTTATAAACCAGAAACAGACAATTTTGTCTGCAGAGAATTATCAACTATGTGTGGAATCACTTATATGCAAATTCTGGATTGGTCTATTTCAACTGGCAATCACCATTGACAACAAACTTAAACCCTCACTATGTTGTAGACGGAAATTGATGTCTGCTGTTTTTCATGTTTGACTTAATTCTTAACAAAAACAGTTTTTGTCGAGAAATAGTGAAAATAAAACATTTCCAGCAGACGACAAAATTTAACTCAGCGTAGTAAGGGTTAAAAGGCGGGAACCGAAAATTGGTGTCTGCTGTTGTGTCATATTTTCTCTTTTTTCTCGAGAATAACATGATTTGACTGCACTCTAGAATGGAAACGATACTAAATTGCTGCCAAACCATGTTTTTGTTGAGAAAACTGGAAATTTGTTTTTGTTGAGAAAACTGGAAATTAAAAAATAAACAGCAGACGACAAAATTTAATTCAGCATTGTACAATGCTGAAGTAAATTGTGTCGTCTGCTGTTTATTTGTACGTTTCCAATTTCTAAATTAAAACATGCCTTTCCAATGGAAATGATTATAAAGTGCTTGTCAAATCATGTTTTTCTTGATAATTAAGAAGATAAAATATAAAGCAATAGTAGACGACAATTACGTTTCCAGCATTTTATGGGTTACCTGTCATCTAATCCCGATTCATCTTCATTTATTTTGGCCATACAATTATGTTTTAACAGGGAACCGAAAATAGTTGTTTTCTCTTCTTTCAGTAAAAACATGGTTTGTCAGCATTTTAGAATAATTTCCATTGGAAATGATTCTAAAGTGCTGTCAAACCATGTTTTTGATGAGAAAAATGGAAAATATAAAATAAACAGCAGACGACAAATTTTAATTCAGCATTGTAAAGGTTAAAGGTGCATGCCCACTCAGTAGGCACACAATGTTCTTTATATCAGAGACATCATCTGAGACATTTTCTGGCAAAATAAACATTCATTCACCATTACTCAACATCAATTAGGTGACTTGGGTGGGTTATTTCTAGGGACTCTAAGACTTGCATAAACAAACATTTTGGCAAATTCCTTATGTGCACTCATAGTCAATTTAAGTGTTTGAACTTTATGTTGATGTGTACATATTTCAGGAATTAATCAGAATATAACACACAATATGAATTTATGGGCTTAGAGGCACGGATCCATGAGAACAGTGACGGTGTCCAACGACACCTTATGATCCACAGACCCACTACTGTCTGTTCCACGATCTTTTGCCTATTAAACACATTAATCCTTACACCGCTATCTTAATTTTTTGTCGTCTGCTGTTTATTTTCTATTTTTCAGTTTTATCATCAAAAACATGCTTTAGAATAATTTACAACATGCTTTGACAGCACTTCAGAATCATTTCCATTGGAAATGATTCTGAAGAGCTGTCAAACCATGTTTTTATTGAGAAATAAGGCAAGATATAAAAGCAACAGCAGACGACAAGTGTTGTGAGTAGCGGTCTAAGGGTTAACCCTTTCACAAAATGTTAATTTTGCAACCGATCCAATCGGCACAAAATGATTTTCAGACTAGTCCATTTTATGAAAAGGGGGTGTTTTTGTTCTCAAAAATATGAAAATTACTTACAAAAAGTACAGATCCCGATGAGACGGCTCATCTGGATCTACACCTTTTGTCAATCAATACCACTATACAGGTCTGTGGTGTTGAAAGGGTTAATGGTGATAAAGCATATTTACATCTATCAAGGGTTCAAATTTGATTTAGGTTGTGACATGTAAGAGAATCAAAATATTTACGTAAACATGACGTGACATACAAATAGATTGAAATTCGGGAATTAGATCGCTAAATAATCCCTCATGTGGTAGTATTATCGTATTCTGCCGATTATAGGTCGCAAGAGTGTATAAGACGCACCCCTATTTTCAGTCCAAAATATGGGGGAAAATGTCTACATGAGATTATAAGACGCACCCAATTTTCCTAACAAAACCAAAAAAAAAATCGCCAAGTTGTTGTTGTTATTGATTTCCCCACACTGTTTTTTTATTCGTACCTTGGACGTTTTTGTCTGTATTTTCCCTATCATAGTTTGCTATGTCCGTAATTTGCCGACTCTATGTCCGTGATTCCCCGGTCCGCATTTCACCGTTTTCTAGTATCTTCAATTACACTGTGAACTCGGTAGTACAGTGCGACCCCGTTAGTACACGGAAGTCCGGCGACATACAACCTTCCGTGTTGCTTATCCGAACCGTGCTATATCGCCCAAGACGCATCATAATGTCAACAAAAAATACATGTACACTGTACACTGTGACTGCGAATGAACGACGTCGCCAATGCCTATAATATGCCATAAGTTTTCACTGTTATCTTCGCATGTAATAAATATATTGAATCCAAGAATTGTTAACGTCATGTTTTATTTATTCATCATGTTCATGTAGAATGTAGATCTACGCAGGTCCGTGCAATCCATTATTGTAAACGCGTGTAGAAAAAAGTGTAGTAATGATGACGCAATGACCGATATCCTGTTCCATCAGCTGCAACATCACGGACAAGCTCGTGCGTTGCAATCTGTGTTTACTCATATGGTGAGCACAGGTGGAAGACTCGGACCTATGACACCAAAATAAATGCCTATTAAAAAAATCCCATTATCCCACCCACCTGGTATCGTACTGTACATGACGTTAATAATAGAATGAGATAAAGTGGGTGGGGTAATGGATATTTTTGTAATGGTCATTTTCTTTGTGTCACACGTCCGACTATTCCACCTGTGGGTTTGAGTACAGACCTGTATAGACATGTTTTGCCAGATGTGTTATAATACTGTGCCAGTTCAAGAGGTAATCAGGCTTATCACGTGAGATTTTCGACGAAGATGAATCTGATAATAGTGTACATTTTCTGTAAACGATATCGAATGTTGACGAATATTAAATTAGTAATTATTACGCATTTGCTCTGAAAATGTTATCAACTTTCCGATATATTTGCAGAAAAAAATCAAATCATTCTCAGCTAAAATCTCAGTTATATAATAAAGTTGATTATCTCATGCACTGGCTCAATTATGACGTAGCGAAACAAGGCCAGTTGTCACGTACACATTTGTGTACATGCGCCGGGGGCGTGGGCAGTGCTGTAACAATTTAGTTAATCTGGGTCGAGTTAATCTGCGCGACTGATAAGCGATCTCCGATTGGTCAGCCTTTACACCTAATTAATATTCCACCAATGGTGAGCGCGAACGCATGCCGGAAAAATTAAATCGAGCACATAACAATTAGCACTGCTTTGTTACTGGTCTTACTGATCTTATTCCCAGTTTGCTCGGATTAATTTACGAAATGTGCAAACGTGATCAGCTGCACATTCACATCGGTGAGATAAAAGGAGGCTATGCGTCCATAAACAAAAAAAAATCGTCCCTTTTGGGTCTAATTTGGGAAAGAATCGCAAATTTAACAAGATTTCTGACAATAGTCGTGTTACAAATTTAACACGATTTTGATATACAAATAGGAAAAAAATTCGGGAGCCAAGGCACAACCGTGTACTAACCGAAATCGTGTTATAGTGAAGCGTGTACTAACAGGGTCGCACTGTACACGCTTCACAATAACACGTGCTCGGTTAGTGCATTGGCTCCCGATTTCTTTGCCTATTTGCATATCAAAATCGTGTTAAATGTGTAACAGACTATTGTCAAAAATCGTGTTATATTTGCGATCATATTACTGCCAAAAGTGGTATTATATCAGGCACGGATACAGAAATAATTGCAGGGTGGGGGGGTCTGTAATTACTAGTCGGCATAGCCGACCTCCGCGAGCGCGAAATCGTAAAGTATGGGGGTCTGGGGGTCCTCCCCCAGGAAATATTTAGATGCCAGATCGCCGCAGATGCGATTTCCTGACACCTAGGCCACAAAAAAAGTCATCCAACTACAGTCGCACCTGTACTAACGGCCACCTGTATTAAGCGTCTCCCTCCGTTAAGCAGCCATTTTATTTCCCCCCAATGAAAATTACTCTAAAATGCACCTGTATTAAGCGTGAACCTGTCTAACGCGGCCAACGGCCAGGCAAAATCGTCCATTTTTGACTCGAAATCCTCGTTTTAGCGACCAATCTCGGCAAAATATCGGAAATTCTAAAATAAAAGCTGGAACCAAATTTGTTCAGGTAATCCCCATTTCCCACCCAGTGACCTAAATCTCGCTAATTGCAGGCCTGCCAAACTGTTTACAATACTATTTCAATTTGTTTTATGACACCCGATTGTTTGACCAAATTTTCATCACATTACGCGAATCACTAAAATCATGCTACCCGCTGTGACAATAAAAGTCACGGGTCGATAGTTTCAATAATCCCCTAGCCAAACATTGCTTCTGGCTACTATAATTGTCAGTTCAAAACACGTGTTATTCTCGTGGCCAAGTTATTTATACAATACAGCCAATCGCTGGTAAGTAAAGGCAGCCCTTAGTGGCATGATTGACAGGTTACTGTGGCGAAAGACGTCGGCAATATATCTATCAGCGATTGATCATGAACCCGGTAGAGTTAACTCGCAAACATACGCGTATACTCAGCATGAAATGGGTTACTGATTGCCCCCATTCAGATTTCCAGATGTGTCGGTTGTACGGGCCTATTGTATTTCGGCGACCTATATATACTATAGTTTTGAGGAATGTTGGATAAAATGGCACTATTAAACGATCCTCGTTATCATTTTGCAACGCCCGGGGGGGGGTTTAATAGAATAAATAAGGTAGCCTGTAATAGGTCACATGGTCTTCTGGGGAAGTTATTATTGGGTTTTTGACGAACAGTGCGTGTAGACCTAGACTAGCATGCCATATCTCTATATCGTTGTTTACCTTTATGTTTTATTAATCTGACATTTTTCTTTTTCTGTTATTGTGACAACGGGTGTGATTTGGCGATAGTGCTATCTATGTCTAGTGTACATGTAGACCCTGATCAGACTGTGTGCAATATGTTTAATTATGTCAGATCACAGCCCAAATATAATTCTATATAATTCTAGATAATTCTAGATACATGTACCATACATCTGGGCCACCCGCTGAGAAAGGCTACCTTAGGACATTCGTGACAAATGTAGCTCCTGATCATTGAGTACACTTTCACAATCGTACCAGGGTCGAGTCTTTTTGATTGACTGAATGGTGAACAGCATATGCCCAGTCTGATCTGGGGCTATACTGATCGCAAAAGCCACTAGTGCAAGAGAGCAGAGGCTAACGGATACTGTCATTTCGGCTAATTCTGCGCATCGGCTAATGCGCAATTCACGTCAAATTTAGCCATGTGTACGTCATAATAAACTACATTGTATGTGGATTTTGGAATAAACAAGCTGACTAATTGCGACACTGTGGCACAATTTTATCACATTCCGATAGTTTGGTAAAAGGTTATTCCGAATATAGTGAAAATGTGTAAAATCCTCAGACGCTGCCGATGGAATAGCTGTCTTATTTACTAAATTAACTGTTAAAAGAAGAAACTAACCTGCCATGATGTCACTGGATAGTTCTGATTCGCGTTTAATACCAATTTTGCTATGCTGATCCATTATGCAGTTCGCAATTTTGTTTACACTACCAGATGCGCAGCATTAGCCGAAAAAAATGTGACGTTCCAAACATGAATGTGATGTCATACATCACACAATTTATGTCACTTACTGACTTCAGAACATTATGACATTTTACCTGCACAAACGTTTTTGAATTGCGTTGAATATTCAGGAAAGAATGACCGAATTTGGAGATGGTGATACCATATAAATTTGTTTGGAAAGCCTTAGGTGCGCAGAATTAGCCGACATTGTACCCCCAGCCACCGCCTGGACTGACAAACTAAAACTTTAACACAAATCCTATGGACGGACGGTGGTAGGAAATACAAAACCTATATTCCACTCAACATACTTCATATGCCGGGTGTATAATAAGCTACCCTTTTTTACCCAGGACCCATAAACAGTTTTGTTTGTTTATTTATTGGTGTTTAACGGCCTATCAACAGCTAAGGTCATGTAAGGCCGGGCAAAAGGGTTCGATCCCTGCTGCATTGGGGAGAAAATCCCCAAATCAAAATGGAATATTTACATCGAGAAAAAATATATTCAGCCTTGAAATTAGTATAACTTGACCTGCTGCCAGGTCCATACCACACCAAAGTCACTTGGCCCCATCCCCTAAAATAGGATTACGAATAATCGTATTACTCACATAAGGATTCAACTTTCACATACAAAATGTCAAAGAGGGATAACCCTGGGGCCCGTTTCACTAAACTTCGTACAACTAAAATGTTCGTAAGTGCAAAAGTATGATAGTCTGTAAATTTCACATTAACAACGTTTTCTTGTAAACAATTATTGGATTTACATTTATTGAGCATAGGCTGCATATGCAGCCTATGCTCAATAAATTTAAATCCATCAATTGAAATTTCCAGACAATCATAAATTTGCACTTACGAACATTTTAGTCTTACGAAGTTTAGTGAACGGGCCCCAGGTCTCCAGTCGGAAATACGGTAAGGATCAAACCCGATTGTTAAATTATGTTAAATCGCATACTCTCACCTGCCACCCATCCCATAAACTGTAATGAAACCCTGAATGTATGTCACACGGATCATGTGGACTGGCAATCAGCACCAAGGCAATATGCCCAGCTGTGTCTCGAACTGCGTGATATATCTGAAAGCTGAACATTCTGACGGGACCATTGATTGTAGCTGCAACCAGATCAATGTCTGCCCAGTTTCCCAACACTTATTTATATAAATAAACCTGGGGGCCGTTTCATTAAACTTTGTACGACTAAAATGCTCTTAAGTGCAAATTTAGGATTGTCTGGAAGTTTCAATTTATGGATTTACGTTTATTGAGCATAGCAGCATATGCTCAATAAATGTAAATCCAATAAGTGTTTACGGGAAAACGTTGTTAATGTGAAATTTACAGACTATCATAATGTTTCACTTATGAACATTTTAGTCGTACAAAGTTTAGTGAAATGGCCCCCTGTGTTTTAGTGGCTCATTGAACCTGTAGGTAGCAATTTAAAATGGCAACTGATCATTATAGTTGATTATACAAGCAGTAGGGAATGTTATTCAATCCACAAAAAGGTTATTGTGCATGGTTCAATACTTTTGCTATAATCATTACAATAACTGATACAGTGAAATAAATATATGATTATCTCCCTTTCCGCCTTAGCCTGGCAACTAAAATAAACAAAATGCATGTACAGATGTTTTTTTGTTTGTTGGGGTTTAACGGCCTATCAACAGCTACGGTCATTTAAGGCCGGGTCAATGGGTTTAGTACTAAATCCCATATATTACCTGTACAAGTACATATATACATTTTCAAGTACATGTACAAGTGGGGGGAAAATTCTAAAATCAGAACTGAATATTTACAATAACAAATCAAAATATTCAGCCCTGAAATCAGAATAATCCTGATCTGATGCCAGGTCCTCGCCACACCAGAATCACTTGACTCCTCCCAAAAGCAGTAGGATCAGTAATAATCTTACTACTTTTATAATGGGCAATAACCCAATTCAACTCCCATGTACAGATGTACAGCATAAACCCAGCAGGAAATAATCATATGAAATGTACATATTCACTGAATGAGTAAACATGTTTAAAACCACACATTGGATTTTCATCTCTTAGGCAATGTCTAAAGAAATATTAATAAAATATGGCTAAGTATATGGCCACTGCCCCCCCCCCCCCCCCCCACCCCCCCCCCCCCCCCCGCCCCAACCGCAAATGGTGGTTCTTCCAATGAAGCTTATTTGAAGAAATGTGTAGCCATCAACTTCGCTTACGTTTTGCCTACAATATTAATGGCATTGTGTTGGACAGAATGTATACAATCTACAGGATTTTCACCATTTGAATCAGTGTTTGCTACACAATATTTCAAGAAGTTGATGTACCAACAGACTCGCAAAACACGACGGACCTCAGTTACCTACGAAGCCAGAATGTGTGACGGGGCCTACCCGCACATTCTGGAAGGAACACTACGAATCTCGGACCGGGGTGTGCGAGGGACACGTTCCGCACATCCTACACGCCAACAATAGAACCATCGACGGCAGAATGAAGAAGAATTGACAATAGCACAAATACATTTTTGGAATTTTATTGACAGTTTGTAGTTTCATGTTGCGATTTCATTCATGTACATTCATATTTCATATTGTGTGGCATTTGATCTTTAGCGCATCTTTCTTCTTTCTTTTCTCATACTTTTCTTCCGAAAATCCACATACTATGACATGGAAAGTGATGTTTGAGGTCAATTCGTGAATCTGCAACTTTAATATGTCTTTTAATTTAAATATTCCATAAATGGACCCTAGTAATAATTAGTTCCAGTGCGTATCTGCCATAATAATGGAAGGAATTATGACTTACAGTGACATACATGTATCAATTATTACGTTTCCAATTACAACGGATTACATGTATTAATTACGATAGAAGATTTTGTTAAACGAAACGGTATTGCATATATCATGGGACGTTTGGTGTACATAATTCATAGTGCAACATACTGCCTATAATTGAATAAACTGTACACCTTACACATGTGCTCAATACCTGAACCTGTAACTTTAATATGTCTTAATTTAAATATTCCATAAATGGACCCCAGTAATAATTAATTCCTGTGCATATCTGCCATAATAATGGAATTATGACTTACAATGACGTACATGTATCGATTTTTATTAAGTTTCCAATTACAATGGATTACATGTATTACGATTGATGATTTACTAATTAACCCTGATTTTGATAAAGGAAACGAAACAGTATTGCATATCATGGACGTTTGGTGTTACATAATTTCATAGTGCAACATATTGCCTATAATTGAATAACTGTACACCTTACACATGTGCTCAATACCTGAATCTGCAACTTTAACATGTCGTTTAATTTAAAAATTCCAATTAAAATGGATACAGTTTATTACGATGAACTGCGCTGATCAAGACTGATGGAACGTATATGGACTATACCATATTTATTCTAATGTAAACCCCTTCTATGCTTTTTGTTTAATTGTGTTTTTTTTTACCATATCAAACACACTTTTGCATAACAAGTGGAAATGTTTTTAGTTACATAATTTTTAATTTTTCAAATGTTGCATAGATGAGGGTGTTTATTAGATGAAGTACGGTATAATGTATTTCATGTCTTACTGCATGCATTAGTTGATATATACTCTTTATTTCCTCTGATTAAGAGATTACATGGTGAATAACAAATAACATTACAAATAACATACATACAAGACATGCATGCAAACATACAAGACATACATACATACTAGACATGGAATAGTGACTTTGCTATACAAACATTGCCTGTGCTATACACACGGTTCTATCGTACAAATGAAAACTTGTCATTTTACTTGTCGAGGAAAACCGGTTATTTTTCATATGAATGTAGCTTCATACTAGGATATACATGTGCGCAGTCTGGACGGGGTCAGCACTGCGCAACAACTCAGGTTAGATTAATGGTTATATAAAATAAACGGGCAAGCATGACTTAGAAGAAGGCCCAAGACATGTGCGACCAGCGTAGGCCCATGTCAGCCTGCGCATTAGTACACGGTTCACTGTTTGATCACGGAGATCATAATGCTTTTACAGTGTATAAATTCTTTTCATGTACTAATGCCATTTGATTACAAGGAGATAATCAATCTGTAGTTTAATCGTACCATTTCTACGATCGATACTTAACGGTGGGAATTGTTGTACAACATTCAAATTATTGCGTGAGAAAACTACATATTTCATTTGGGGACCAAATGTTTCGAACCAGGAGGGTATTGTTATAGAGTACCAATTTGATGGACTGAATGGCAAACAGTATAAACCCTGATTGAACCATGCAGATGCTTTGTCAATCTGAGACTAGACTGGTTGCTCCTTTGTTCATATGGAATCAGGTCATGACCTCTGAGTAACTTGTCTGCAGAAACCAGACCTCTTTTAATGGGCGTTGTGCCCCGGTCAAATAGCTTGGGGTCACACAAAATGAATGCAGCATCGCTGTGGAAATTCTTAATTGTTGTCTGCAATTGTTATTGTGCAATTCATATAATCACGTAATAACTCTTTTGAGACTGTACCTTGATGACTAGTATTTGAGCTACACCGAGTCAAAAGATTATACTATAACATGTAGTTGTTTACAGTCATTTGCATATTACAGTTAGTTCCAGATATGATTCAGAAGACAGTCCGATGTCTAAATTGACTTTGATATTCGTATTAAAAGCCAATTTAGACATAGTTCTGATTTCATTTCGTCATTGATATTTGCTGGGTGTATGTGATGAATGGATGAATTGTGCATGTAAAATATCTAAGGTTTGCATTCAATGAGTAATTAATTATAGCAATTTGAACTGTGTTGAACAAACACAGTTCTCAGGAAAAGTTTGCATTGTGTGCATTTCATGCCGAGTGGTCAGGTGCTTTCTATAAGGTCCGCGTTGCCAAGTATAAAGGCCATTGTTTTGGGTTGCCAGGGAGCTCTGGGGAATATTACATTATAGAATCAACATGTGTCTTTGTCTTTTCATCTTTCGATCAAATTGAGCCGTAATTCCCAAATCCAAAAATTAACAGTAACATCTTAGAAATTAATAAAATACAACCACCACTCACTATAACACTAAGTATATGGCCACTGCCCCCCCCCCCCCCCCCCCCCCCCCCCCCCCCCCCCCCCCCCCCCCCCCCCCCCCCCCCCCCCCCCCCCAGCCCCAACCGCAAATGGTGGTTCTTCCAATGAAGCTTATTTACAGCAGGTAACCATGGTAACATTTTCTATGTTCATTCTATCAACCTTTACAACAGGATAACTACATAAGAAATACAGAAGCCAATTTTAGAATTAGCCCTTAGACCGCTACACACAACAATAGTCGGCTGCTGTTGCTTTTATGTCTTGCCTTATTTCATAATAAAAACATGTTTTGACAGCACTTCAGAATCATTTCCAACGGAAATTATTCTAAAGTGCTGTCAAAGCATGTTTTTGATGATGAAAATGGAAATTAAAAAATAAACAGCAGACGACAAAAAATTAAGATAGCGGTGTAAGGGTTAGAAAACTGCCGATCCCATTACTGCTCTGTACATACATCAGGCCCGTAGCCAGACCTGTTTGAAGGTGGGGGGGGGGGGGGGGGGGGAGTTCGAAGGCCCAAAGGGCCTGAGGTATATAGGGGGGCTAACAAGTGGACCTCGAGGGTAAAAAAAAAAGTGGACCTCGAGGCTGGGCGGGGGGGGGGGGGGGGGGTGGGGGGGGGGGGGGGGGGGGGGGGGGGGCGTCCGACCGCTCCGACTACTGGTTACGAGCCTGTACTTCTATACCGACTGAGGAAACTTCTATCTACATTTTATACTGCTATTTATAAAGAATCCCGGAAACCAGCTCTCTGACCTTCTATACTATAATCAATGGAGACATTAGTTGTTTTCCTTATATATGTATTAACCCATACAATGCTGAATTAAAATTTGTCGTCTGCTGTTTATTTTTATTTTAAAAAATGTCTCACTAAAACCATGTTTTGACAACACTTTAGAATCATTTCCAATGGAAATGATTTTAAAGTGTTGTCAAACGATGTTTTTATTGAGAAAAAAGACAAACATAAATCGACAGCAGACGATAATTTATGTTTCCCGCGTTCTAAGGGTTAACCCATTTCATGATGAGGCTCGATACACAATTTTTCTGACTAAAATACATTGAATTTAAAAAAGAAAAAAATATTCTGTAGAGAATTGTGACAATTTATTTGACAGTTCAAAATACTTTCATTGAGAAATGAAGAAAATAGAATAAAAATCTGTGTGAATTTAGATACCTGTGAATGGGTATGCCACATGAAATAGGTTAAATGGTGGAATTGTCCCTAAAACCTTGTAATATCTTGCAATACCATAGAGGGAGGAGGGCTTAACCCTTAGAAGGCGGAAACCGAAAATTGTCGTATTTTCCCTAAATAAAAACATGGTTTGGCAGCATTTTAGAATAATTTCCATGGAAATGATTCTGAAGTGCTTCCAAACCATGTTTTTGATAAGAAAAATGGAAAATAAAGAAGAGGGCCATGGCCCTATATCGTTTCATCTGGTTATTAAAAATGCAAGTAAATCTGAGAGAGCTTTATACATGTAAATTCATTATTGCTACAAAGCTATAGATATTTATTAAATATTTTGTCCAACTTTATACGGCGGCCATCTTGGATTATGTGACAATCTCCAATTTGAAAGATCTGTAAATGTTTCACCGAAAGACAATAACTATAAAGTTTGGCCAGCATCAGTCACAAGCAGTTAGTAAGAAAAGACTATTTGAAAGCACTAATAAAAAGTTACCAGTTTGACCTTTTGGCAGCCATCATCCGATTTTGATAAAACCGATTCAGAGCGATTGTCTCCTCAATACCTTCGATTTGATATAGAAAATGACCATATTTGGTAAAATGTGAATTTTTACCCCTATTTGACTTCCTGGGCCCCACCCAGTTCCGACCCCGGGGTCACAATTTTAACAAATCTCAAACAGCATTCACTAAAAAACATTCTTGCCAAGTTTCGTTGATTTTCGGTCTGGCGGTTCATGCGAAAATTATTTCAGAATTTTACCTACCTTTCTACGGTGGCCATCTTGGATTATACGATGACCTCCATTTTAACAAATATGAAAAGGCTTCACCCACGACAAACTGAAGTTTGGCTCAGGCGAGTTAAAAAATAAACAGCGGACAACATATTCTACTTCAGCACTGTAAGAGTTAATTAGCCCAGTTTAGACGGACCATGGCCCAAAATAATTTAAGCTCACAAAATTCAAACAAATACAGATTAAAGAATACGCCAGCCACACAACTTATCTGCATGTATAAATGAAAAACCTGGGGTCAATTGTATTAATAGTATCATTGTTCTAGTTACCCCTCCAACACCAATGGGTTGAGGTCCCTACTATAGGAATGAATGGCCTTTTTGTGGAATTTATCGGGGTATAAACTTGGAAAAGTCGCGGGAATACTGGACGAAGGCCGGAAGGCCTCGTCCAGTATTCCCGCGACTTTTCCAAGTTTATAACCCCGATAAATTCCACAAAAAGGCCATTCATTCCTTATAATTCCAGCATTTGAAATAAATTCATCAAGAAAATGTGTTTATTTTCCGTTTTCTTAAGAATTATTTTAACTGCGCCTGACGGTTACGGAAAGTAGTTCGGCATGGAGCGAAGGCCGGAAGGCCTCGTCCAGTATTCCCACGACTTTTCCAAGTTTATAACCCCGATAAATTCCACAAAAAGGCCATTCATTCCTTATAATTCCAGCATTTGAAATAAATTCATCAAGAAAATGTGTTTATTTTCCGTTTTCTTAAGAATTATTTTAACTGCGCCTGACGGTTACGGAAAGTAGTTCGGCATGGAGTTTACTGGGATATAAATTATGGACGGAGACTTGCAACGGACCAATCAAATGTTAGGGAATTGTGTAAATATTTTTGTGCTGGAATTATTATATCGTAAATTCAAGACAAAAAGGTTGTGTTTGGCTTCATGCACAAATGAGGGATTGTAGCTGATTATTTCCCTTTGCAAATCTATTTATAGAAATCCGGTCCTTTGCTGTATTTCACCGTTTATTTCTTACTGAATAGCACAAAAGATGAGTTTTGCGAACCGCGTCGATCCAGATCAGACTGCTCATCTGTGCAGTCTGATCCGAGTCTACACTGATTGCAATAACATTAATACAGTCTACATTCGTTTACTCAAAGTCGGTTAAGTCGAATTCCCTCATTACGTCAAACTCGTGTCAAAGTCCCGTTTCTATTATTTTCAATGTAACTGGCTACTGTTACGTCGAATTTCGTTACGTCAAATTTTCGCCAATTCAAACTAATTGTTAGGTCCCGAAAACAGAAATGTGTGGTATTTCACTCTTGTTAAGTCAAAGTGTCAGTTTGCGCTCGGAAGTGCGAATTCGCGGCGCCAATTTACCGGATCAATGGACTGGACTTGTTTACCTGTGTAAACAAACTTTGAATAAGTGTTAAAGGTGATTTCCTCGAATTCACAACAAACAATCGAACATTGCTGACTTTTTCCGGCAGGTGGATATTACCGAGTCGGACAGAGTGTAAACTGTGACCAAACGTGGGCCATTTCGAACTGGGGCCGTATTGGACTAGGGCAATTTTGACTCGTTATTCACATGGATTTAAATACACAGCCAAGAATTTTATTTTATTTGCTGAAATATTTTATAAATATATAAATCACTTCAAAAGTTGTCACACCATGTCAACTTTCGAAACAATTTATGGAAAATTTTCCCAAATTTCGTTTCAATCAAACATCGAAGATACAATAAAGATAGTTTTCTCAAATCCAACTTGTCCAGACTCATTTGCATGTGTCATCAGATGCGAAACGTTGCCGAGTATATAGACTGAGTATAGACTCACATTCACCCTCCGATTGATAAATTCTGTGTGTATATATATATATAATCAAGATCGGTATGCACAACTTGTTAATTTTCGGTTTACGTGATTTATTTATTAAACATAATAAAATGTTACTTTACTGCTTTGAATTGTCTTTTCTTGTTCCACCCTGATAATACAGATGTGTATACTTATAGTTCGACTACACACATGCGGGTATAAGCAAACGCAAGTAAACATATTAGAGTTGCAAAAGTGTAACTCCGTGTGTCATAGGTCGTATGGGAGTTGCGTTCCGTAACGTGTATGGTAATATTTCGAGGTCCTGTTCAGATTTCGTTACGTCGAACTTCGGTTTACTCGAAGTATTTATCGCAGTCCAACGGACTTCGAGTAAACGAGCGTAGACTGTATGTGTGAAAATATGAATCTGGCATATAATTTAGTCCCAAATCAGATTGCGTGGATATGTAGGACGATCTGACACTCGTCAAACTCACTATAATTGCTCCTTTACACAAGAAATCATGTGACATTCGCTTTTTTACAAGCAATTAGGCCATAAAATATACAAGTTGGACCGGATTTCTATGAATCAATTCAAAGGGAGATAACTAACTATGATCCCCCATTGATCTCATCTCAATACAGGTAACTCTGAGCAATACAAAATTCAGTGACCAGTGCAGTTGCTTCCCCTGGCCCATTGGTGGCACACATATTGGTCTATGCTACTCATCATTGATTGAAGCATCTGCATTCCCACTCCAGATTGCGAGACTGTGCAACCAGGGCCCGGTTGCTCAAAACTTCTGTTAGCTTAACAGACTGTTAAATCCTTAGCATTGCTAAGGATTTACCAGTCTGTTAAGCTAACAGAGGTTTTGAGCAACCGGGCCCAGGACGTACTCTGGTCACTACATGTACACTCTAATCTGGGCCCGGTTGCTCAAAAGCTCTGTTAGCTTAACAGACTGTTAAATTCTTAACATTGTTAAGGACTTAACAGTCTGTCAAGGTAACAGAGCCTTTGAGCAACCGGGCCCTGCCCATTACAAGTGACGTACTACCGTTAGGCACTTTAAACACATGCATATACATGTACACATTATTTCCAGAAATTAAAAAATGTGAAAGTTCCAAAAATGCAACAAGAAATTAGAGACACTGATTGATGTATCGCTCACAACTTTAACGCAAGTTGTTTGATCTTGCTCTCGAGTACAGAGGCCCCGAACATGGGTGGACTAAGTTTCAAGCCAATCCGACTTCAAATACGGTTAAACAGAGATAGTAGGTAGCCTAAAAATGGAACACAAATCTACGATACACACCTTAGGTGGTACAGCCATTGTTTTCGGACAGACAGGGTGGCAACTATATATGTACCAGGGCCTGAAAATAGCACTGGTCCGAGGTCCTGGACCTGCAAATTTTAATGCCGGACTTTTGTATTTTACAAGCAAAAAGTCCGCCGGACCTGTGATAAAATTGAAATTGCGATCATCATTCAGTGTCGATGATAAATCCGTTCTGATTATCGCCTTATAAGATAATTTTTGGTGACACAGTCGAGTATTTACACATGGTGTGACGAGTCATTTAATATGAAACAGACACATATTTCAACCTTTTTTCTTGCGATTATCCGCTCAGACCTTGAAAAAAATTCCTTGGATCTTTAACTTTTTTCCTTGTTAGGTCCCGGACCTACTGGTAAAAGCTGCTATTTTCAGGCCCTGTGCATGCATGTACGAAAAACAATCTTCGGGGTACATGACACTATAATTCCAGCACAAAAATATTTACACAATTCCCTAACATTTGATTGGCCCGTAGCAAGTCTCCGTCCAAAATTTATATCCCAGTAAACTCCCACGCCGAACTACTTTCCGTAACCGTGAGGCGCAGTTAAAATAATTCTTAAGAAAACGGAAAACAAACACATGATTTTATTGATGAAATTGATGAATTTATTTCAAATGCTGGAATTATAAGGAATGAATAGCCTTTTTGTGGAATTTATCGGGGATATAAACTTGGAAAAGTCGTGGGAATACTGGACGAGGCCTTCCGGCCTTCGTCCAGTATTCCCGCGACTTTTCCAAGTTCGTACCCTGATAAATTCAACAAAAAGGCCATTCATTCCTATAATAAATTTTCATTATGAAACACATGTTAGATGCACAGATTTACATTCAGGGATTAAACATTTCACCGGTGAGCATGCCCCCTGGACTGCCCTAACATACTCTGTCCCATGATCACATGATTCTGCCTACACATAATGTCCACCGTAGTTACGCCACTGAATGCTGGCAAAATAAACTGCGCAATTTCCGAGCCACTGGAGTAGAGATCTCGGGGATTTCAATTTATTTAATCATCTCCACCATTAACCCATTACAGACGGAGCATAAACAAATTTTAGTTTGGGAATTCAACAAAATGTTTGTATTATTTTATCACAAATCTACATGTAGTTATTATCCATTTGAACTGTCGTCTCACCATAGTTGAATAACCCTTTCACCCTACAGACCAGAAAGCCAATGTTTACGAACACTGTAGATCCAGATGAGACATCAAGATTTACAGTGTTTTTCAGATGTTTACAAACTATTCCTCTAGGGGCCGTTTCACTAAACATAGCATGACTAAAATGTTCGTAGGTGCAAAATTATGATAGTCTAAAGAGGAAGTGCGGTAAAGCCCTGAAATCGCATCCGGTTTTGACAAAATTTAATTTTCTCAAAAATATATAAATTTTACACGTTTTGTTAAATACAACATCTCATCTCTTTAAAAATATAATTTTGATCAGTTTACATCATGCGATGACGTCATGACACTGCGTGGCGTGATGTCATGAAACCGGAAATTCGCATTTTCTTGACATTTTCTTCCCTACGTTCATGGATTTAATACCCAGACCACCCGTGTACCAAGTTAATATTTTCAATTTAAATTACCTCTGCAGTCATAAACCTACTGTAGAAATTAAAACTTGGTACACGCATGGGCTGGTAGCTAACTTTTGATTTGAATAAAGCCATATTTCCCCTACCCCACCCACTTGCCAACCACAGCTGTCTGGTTATTTTGACACTCAACAGCGTGAATAGCGTGTTTATTCCGATGTAAGATATCTATATATATATTTCTCTACAACAACTTACCTTGTGTATTCACTGAAATAGTTTATTTCATGAATTAATAGCAAAAAATAAGCTGAGCGTTAACTTTTCCAAACACGGAAATTTCTAAGTCAGTGACCATGGGTTTTCTGTAGAATGATGCGGGATGTTGTTACAAATGCATGTATGGAATATTAAAGCATAAACTGAGCGTTAACTTTTCCAAACACGAACATTTCTCTAAGTCAGTGACCTTGACCTTCGGCGTTAGCGGGCATCATGGGCTTTCTGTAGAATGATGCGGGATGTTGTTACAAATGCATGTATGGAATATTAAAGCATAAACTGAGCGTTAACGTTTCCAAACACGGAAATTTCTAAGTCAGCGACCTTGACCTTTGGGGTTAGCGGCACCATGGGCTTTCTGTCGAATGATGCGAGATGTTGTTACAAATGCATGAATGGAATATTAAAGCATTCCATTGAGATAAACAGAAGTCACAATGAATTAACCTGAGAGTTAAGTTTTAGAAACAGAGCTAAACGCAAAAACTTAACGCTGAATGCATGTGAAAAGTAGGTCAATGAACCATAAAACTAGGTCAAGGTCACATGGGCTCCCTCTGTGTGAGATGGTTACACCACAGTGTTGATGTATACCAAGTATGGAGGTCGTAGAAGTTATATTTTTCTGGAAACTGAGCTAAACGCAAAAAGTTAACATGAAATCTTGACGCCACCGCCGACGCACAAACGGTCAGTTACGTTGCTTACGGTCAGTTAAATACAATGACAACCAGTTAAGTGATGCTATTTTGAATTTAAAGATTTTCATATTTGCAGTAATACAGTGTGATCTACCAGGTCAAAAGCTTTCTTAAGGACCCATTCTATACCTGATCATCGTTTGATTCAAAGATAATTGCTTCGTAAATGTGATGGAATATATGTATAACATACATGTGAACACTGCCTCGTTACTGTATCCTATACGGCACATGGAATGGTGAACTCGACATATTGTGTGTTCAAGCCATCAGCCACTTTCACCTCTTCTGGCGTTTGACACAAAGCGCAAAATATGAAGTAGGACATATGGTATAATGTAGCTAATCACATGCAGAAAACCCAAGAGAACGGACTCCTATCAATTATATTACACCAAACTGTAAAATATGTCAGTTTTCTGGACAGGTTTGTGCCTGTGTTTTTAACAACATGAACCACCATTATAAATAGCCTCATACACATAATTTTGCACAGTGTATCACTTTTATCTGGCAAACCACACAACAAATACAATATATACCCACTACTGTACTCTGTTAATTTATCTATCAAATCCAGTGACATGTAAGCAGTTACCTGAGTGTATTGTCCCTGGTGTCTACTCACCTAATATGTGAGTAAATATGGCGTTACCTATGGATAACGTGTATACTAACAATAGGCTGTGCATCAGATTGAAACGTTTACACATCAAAATTTATTTTGAGATTGATGGGAGAAATGCTCAGGTATCTCGTCTTTTGTATAGTTTGCTGGCATAATATTTATAGCATGCCATAGTCATGTCTGTCTATGATGTATTGCACCAAATTGTATTTGGTTTACTGTAATATTATTTGCTGTATGTGTCAAAAACGCACGAAGTGGTGAAACTGTACGATGGCTTGTACATACAAAGAAGGCGGAGATGGCAACTCAATGTACCTTATAGTATACAGTAACAAGACAATATTTACATGTTATATTCAGATATCACATCACATCATATGAAGCAATTATCATTGAAGCCAACTGTATCTATTTATGACCTACTACCTTAAAGGTATATGCCCACTCAGTAGGCACACAATGTTCTTTATAGGAATTAAATAAGTGTATAATTGTGTCACTATTCAACCAGTTCTAAAAATTACAAGTGCACGCTATACAGATAAATCATCTAGTAATATTTATTTTACTGATAGTGACTCGTGGTGGTATCAGGCTATTTTCATATGCAAATGAGGGATGATATTTTTTAATCATTTATACTAATTAAATGCGCCACCTGAAAAAATAATATTTTCGACAGATTATAAAATATGATCATTGCACATCAAACAAGAGGGCCATGATGGCCCTAATTTGCTCACCTGACTCCATGAACACCAGAGGAGAATGTGACATTGAGTTCATGTGTTTTAAAAAAATTGTGCTATTTTTAGATGGCGGTCATCTTGGATTAAGCGATGAATCTCATTTTACCAAATCTGAAAATGCTTCACCCAAGGATCTTAACTTCCTATGAAGTTTGGCCAGCATCGGCCTTGTGGTTCCTGAGAAAAAGACGTTCAAAATCTTGAATAAATGGACCTTTTGGTGGCCATCATGGATGACATAATCAACCGATTCTGACAAATATTGCACCAGAGCAATCGCCTCATCGATACCTTCAATATGATATATGACATGAGCATATTCGGTCAATTTGACCCCAATTTGACCTCACGGGCCACGCCCATTTTTGAGCCCGGGGTCACCATTTTCACAACTTTGAAAGAGCATTGTACATCGATCATTCCTACCAAGTTTCGTCGAAATCCGACTAGCGGTTCATGAGAAGATTTTTTAAGAATTTATGCTATTTATAGACGGCGGCCATCTTGGATTAGCGATGACCTCCATTTTAACAAATCTGAAAAGGCGTCGCCAATGGACCATAACTTTTAAGTTTGGCTACCCTGGACCAAGCAGTTCATGTGAAGAAGAATTTTGAAATCTCTAATAAAAGAATGACCTTTAGACATTTCGGCGGCCATCTTGGATGACATAACCATCCGATTTCGACTAAAAACGTACCAGAGTGATCGCCTCATTGATACCTTCGATTTGATATATAACATGACCATATTCGGTTAAAATTCTACCCCAATTTGACCCCACGGGCCACGCCCATTTTTGACCCCGGGGTCACCATTTTAACAACTTTGAAAGAGCATTGTACATTGATCATTCCTACAAAGTTTCGTCAAAATCCGGCTAGCGGTTCATGAGAAGAAGATTTTTTAAGAATTTATGCTATTTTTAGATGACGGCCATCTTGGATTAGCGATGACCTCCATTTTAACAAATCTGAAAAGGCTTCATTCATGGACCATAACTTTTAAGTTTGGCAACAATGGGCCAAGCAGTTCATGTGAAGAAGAATTTTGAAATCTCTAATAAAAGAACGACCTTTTGACCTTTCGGCGGCCATCTTGGATGACATAACCATCCGATTTCGACAAAAAATGCACCAGAGTGATCGCCTCATTGATACCTTTAATTTGATATATGACATGACCATATTCGGTCAAAAATAAAATTTGACCCCAATTTGACCCCACGGGCCACGCTCATTTTTGACCCTGGGGTCACCATTTTAACAACTTTGAAAGAGCATTGTACATTGATCATTCCTACCAAGTTTTTTCGAAATCCGGTTGGCGGTTCTTGAGAAGAAGATTTTTGAAGAATTTGTGCTATTTTTAGACGGTGGCCATCTTGGATTACGTAATGACGTCATTTTAACAATTTTGTAATCCCCCTACCTACGGACCATGACCATGAAGTTTGGTGACTATAGGCCCAATGGTTACCGAGGAGAAGACATTTGAAAATGTTCACGGACGACGACGGACGACGACGGACGACGACAGACGACGGACGACGGACACATTGCGGTAACAATAGCAATGTCCATTAACATTTTAAGGAAAAACGGTTATCGCCCCTGATATCATTGTGGAAATTTACGTCAGATATAAAATGTATAATAATGCCAATCAATATATGGGGTAATGGTGAATGAATGTTTAATTTGCCAGAAAATGTCTCAGATGATGTCTCTGATATAAAGAACATTTTGTGCCAACTGAGTGGGCATGTACCTTTAAAGTCCAGAAAGTGTGGCAAAAATGAGATTTTTAAAATCTAGATTGTGTTTCACGTAGCATTTTGTACTTGTTTACACACTCCTTTAGGTGTTTGTTAACATGCTTTTCCAATAATCATGGTCGTGAAAATAACCTATGAAAAATAACACAGAAGTGTAGTGTGTCTTATTTTCATGTTAATTTCATCTAAAAATAGTTTCTTCCATTAATATTTGATCAGATGTTTTGCTATCCGTATCCGAATCCGGATCTTGTAATGCTAGACGATGTTATTCGTACAAAAACGGATATGGAAATTTTTTCTCGCTCACCAGGTGACCTGAGGCAAGGATATCCGTATAGTCACACGCTGGCTGAATGGTGATTAACAAATATGTTCTATATGGAGGCGATAAAAAGTATCCATCATATGCACTGGTGTGAGAGAAGGATATTCTACCCTCCTGATCAGAATATGTCGTCAGAAACTCGGCAAAGCCTCTGACGAGATATTCTGACATTCGGGTGGAATATCCTTGCCCCACACCAGTGCATATGATGGATACTCTTAATATAATCTCACTGTTCCTGAAGGAAACCCTGTTCTCGGTCACGTAGATATTACATTTAGGGATGGCATGATTCCAGCATAAATATCGACGTTGTAGGACATTCTAAGATGTATTAATTATTATGTGGACATATTGCGTTGTTCTTGAGGTTCCGTACGTCCTTCCGTCCATACGTCCGTCCGTGTATATTTACATCAAAACGTTTATATGAGTTATTCCAACATGTAATATTGTCAATATTACGATAAAGCATTGCTTCAATACTTGGACACTTGAATCACCTGAACATTTGTCACACACCCGCGCCACCATTAACACGACTTCCACATTTGTCACCTTCCAACTATCACCGAAACACTTAGCCATTTTGTTACGTCGAAAAGTTTGTAAGAGTTTTGCCAACATGTAATATCTTCAATATTACGTGAAGGATTGCTTTAATATTTGGACAGTTCATTCACCTGATTATGTGTGATACAATCACACCACCAATGACATGACATTTGTGACCTTCAAAATGGTGCTGAAACAATTAGCCATTTTCTAAAGTCAAAAAGTGTGTAGGACTTTCTCAAATGACTTTGAAATTTGATGAAATTAAAAAAAAAATGTTTGATACTCAATTTCTAGTTAGAGTCCAGAGCCATAGGGGACATATCCATGTTTTCCAAACATAATTTCTAGTTGTGCATACAAAACATAATTTCTAGTTGTGTATACATTGAGGTTCCAAATAAATCCAGATTTCAAATTTGCACCATTAGTGGAGAATCAATGTGTGGGTTTGAATCCCAATGCAACCTATAATATTTTATTTCCGAAAAGTCTCTCATTTTCCAAACACAACATTGCCCTATGTATCTTTAACGGTGTGATAGAATAGCACTGAAAAAATATGATTGCGACATCTGTCATTCGCAAATAAGCTTTTCTTGAAGTTGAACTGGTTAAAATACTCGATTAACCCGAGTTAATTCAAAAGTTTCAACAAAGCCGTGTAGACACATGTGAGCCAACTCATAACGAGCCGTGTCATCAGAATCTGCTCTATTTGTAAGTAGTTTTAGATTTTATAATAAATACATGTACAGTAGAACTTCGATCGCTCGAACCGAGTTTGAGTTCGAGCGATGCATAGTTCGAGGGAATGAAGTTTCAAAAATGTACTGTCACATTCAGTCAATAAAATCACTTATGTGAATATATGAGATGACCGATGTGACATGCCATTGTATATGCATAACATTTGAAGGGAGAAATGAAAAATAACAAATACAATTGTAAAGTTGCTGTTTTATTCAATATTTACATGTAATTATACGTCAAATAAACCGCTATGTTCCGCTTTGCGTCTATACATAATACTGGTATTCCGAGTGTCTAAAAATAGCACATAGCACAGTGGTTGGAATAAATATACAAACGGAAAATATAAACGAAACAATGTCAGTATACAATTATAAACACTATAAATTAACGCCTGAAGAATTCCATGATCTCGGTTTGTTTGTTATTGGCACATCTTCTGTCAAAGTTAAATTTAAGTAAACGTTTGTTCATGACACATAACGCATTCAAGTCCTTTTCACTGTGGTTTTAACGCCCGTAATTCACGCCGCTATTGTTTGCGATTCGTGATTTAATGTCATCCCGCGTCAAGGGAAACTACTCAACGTGACCACCCGCAATGGTGGAATTCGCACCTCGTTAGACAAACAGCTGATCACAGACTTACCTGTTCGAGTTATTAGCGGTAATTACCACTGTTTGACCGTCCACGGGACTAATCCACAGGTTCGACTGTTCGAGTAATTCATAGTTCGAGTTTAAGGTGTTTTATTACATTAATTATATAGGAAATTTGCCGGGACTGTCGAACAAGTTCGAGTATTCCATGGTGTTCGAGCCAGACCTGTTCTAGTTATCGAAGTTCTACTGTACTCGTAATTTTCTTTCCATCGGAACCAGGGCGGCAGGGCAGAGACCGTCGCCCCAATATGTGGACCAATTTTTTAAAAAAAATTTGCTGTGAGTTTGGGATCGGGACGTGATCGTGATTTGGGTAAACAAGCACCCCGTGTAATGTAGTGAGTATCCTGGTAATAAAATGTTAATTCGATTATGTAATTTCAAATGTAAAATATTGACTTTACCCAGAGCGGGAACAGTGCCATTCCAGACAACTGACTGTAATATGTTGTTTGTTTATTTTTTTGTAATACATGTACATACTAAAACAGATTACACACATGTATGCAAAATGATAAAAGTATAAGTATACTATTGGTATTTGCATTTTGAACACTTCCAAATATGTATAGATGGTGAAACCTCATACAAATCAGATAAACCTTTTTAATAATTGTCATAAAATTATCATTTAATTACCCCTTTTTACCAGTGATTTTGCTACAAAAATGTGTATGAGATACCTACTAATGTTGTCTCTTAAATGCAGCAGAATGCAGGAAATGCCATCTAGAAATAAGAAATCCGGGGGGGAGGGGGGGCCCCGGACCCCCCTACCACTCCCTCGTTTCACTCGGGTCGACTGCCGCCTCCCCAATATTAATTTGCTTCTGACGCCTCCGAATGTTTGTCTACAATGCCAATTATATTTCAATCACAAAATCCCCCGCTTCCCAGTAACGTAACGTCATCTCACATGTTTTAACGTCAAATTGACGGTGCAGTCCATTGAAATGTGCCATTGGGTTGTATCATTAAAAACGATATTGTCCGAGAAGTAGTAAAGATATCAAATCCAAATTTTCAACATATTGATGTTATTTTCCAATTGGGTGTTAGCCGATTTTTGGCCTTATTGCCCCTTGTCCTTTCACATTACCAATGTTTTGTTGTAAACAATTATTGGGATTTACATTTATTGAGCATAGGCTGCTTATGCAGCCTATGCTCAATAAATGTACCGTAAAGATTCTAATAGACGCCAGGGTGTGGGCGTTTAATAGAGGCAAGTGTTATTCAGCAAAGGGAAAATGATAAAAAAATATACGATGTTCTGCTATCTGAACAAAAACATAACTACGGGACGTTACTCTCCAACGCCAGACTTGATTGTACTGTCTGTCAGTTTATAAACATTTGGGCCAAGACGTTTCGGCCCACTCTGGTCATTATGGTACAGTCGGTAGAAATGTTACATTTAATGGTAATGTATATCAACACAGCGTCAATCATTAATGCTGATCAGATTTACGCCTACGGACGTTTCGTCAGCGTCAGCGTTTCGGATCTGTCGGGTTTGAGATGCTTTGAAAATGGCATCTCAGTAACCGTGTAAATTCTGATCACCCTGTGTCCGTGCAAACAGCTACTGCTGATGAGGAATTTACTGTGACACCGGAAACGGTCGAATTTCGCTTCCGCTTTTGAAAGTGAAAGCAGCAATTATGTTTTTTCCCCGATTTTAAAGGAAGTTGCTTTCGAAATAATGGAAAGAAAAAAAATCTAATTGGACAATTAGCTCCGATTTTGTTTCAAGTCGGTACTGGGCGTTTATTAGAGGCACTAATTTCGTGAAAATCGGCCAAAAAATGTGTAATTTTCAACGTGAAAAGTGGGGGGTGGGCGTCTATTAGAGCATGGGCATCTATTAGAATCTTACGGTAAATCCACCAATTGAAATTTCCAGATGATCCTAAATTTGCACTTATGAACATTTTAGCTGTACAAAGTTTATTGAAATGGGCCCCAGATGAAGAAGGAACGAGTCTATGCCAGTTATTTATGGGTGGAAGTGTTAATCAGCGTCTTCAGTTGGCTCATCTGTTGGTGAACAACAATAAAGGCAGTGTGTCTCAGATATTCAATACCAGTAAGTGGTTTTTCACTTTGTGCATTGTAAATGGCCTATATCAACCAATCACATCAGTACATGTGATAAAATTCAAAACAGTTTACGGTATCTGCAATTATAATACAATCAGATGCTGAGATAAACAGGGGAGATAACACAACACATAGGAACATTTATGAAAGAAAATAAAACTAGAAATGGACGCTTGTCGACAAGCGCATGTGTATCCCCCTCCCCAGTTACACAAGTAGTTTGAAAAAAGGGTGTTCGAGTTATGCTCCGGAGACAAAATCAGTGACGGAAAAAACAAAGGGAGATAACTAAAAAATTAGTGATGCAAGAGTTGTCATTCTTGCGTGACACACCTTTAGGGTTGTGGTCTATGCATGTGTGAAGATTCATGAAAATATTCCAAAGGGTGTTCGAGTTATGCTCCAGACACGAAATCAGTGCACGAAACAACAAAGGGAGATAACTAAGAAATTAACGACGCAAGAGTTGTCATTCTTACGTGCGACACACCTTTGGGTCGTCTTCTATGCATGTGTGAAGTTTAATAAACCAGAAAATGTGTTCATAGAACACGGATGTCCCAGTCCCACATATCGCTTTGATAATAAATGAGGCCAAATTCCAAGTCAAAATTTTCTTTTACCTGAGCGTTAAAGTTTTTGAAGCACCAAGTATGTGACCTTGACCCTGGGCTTGGCGGGGGCAGGACGAACGTGGATTTGGCACAGGGCGGTAGAGGACCATTAGAGCAATGCATATATGAAATATGAAGCTGATCCGTGAAAGAAAACAGAAATTATAAGATATTTACCTGAGCGTTAAAGTTTTTGAAGCACTAAGTATGTGATGTTAACCCTGGGCTTGGCGGGGGCAGGACGAAAGTGGATTTGGCACAGGGCGGTAGAGGACCATTAGAGCAACGCATATATGAAATATGAAGTTGATCCGTGAATGGAAAGAAAAATTATAAGATATTTACCTGAGCGTTAAAGTTTTTGAAGCACCAAGTATGTGACCTTGACCCTGGGATTGGCGGGGCAGGACGAACGTGGATTTGGCACAGGGCGGTAGAGGACCATTAGAGCAATGCGTATATGAAATATGAAGATGATCCATGAAAGAAAACAGAAAGTATAAGATATTTACCCGAGCGTTAAAGTTTTTGAAGCACTAAGTATGTGACCTTGACTCTGGGCTTGGCGGGGGCAGAACGAACGTGGATTTGGCACAGGGCGGTAGAGGACCATTAGAGCAATGCGTATATGAAATATGAAGCTGATCCGTGAAAGAAAACAGAAATTATAAGATATTTACCAGAGCGTTAAAGTTTTTGAAGCACCAAGTATGTAACCTTGACCCTGGGCTTGGCGGGGGCAGGACGAATGTGGATTTGGCACAGGGCGGTAGAGGACCATTAGAGCAATGTGTATATGAAATATGAAGCTGATCCGTGAAAGAAAACAGAAATATAAGATATTAACCCGAGCGTTAAAGTTTTTGAAGCACCAAGTATGTGACCTTGACCCTGGGCTTGCCGGGGGCAGGACGAACGTGGATTTGGCACAGGGCGGCAGTGAACCATCAGAGCAATGTGTATATGAAATATGAAGCAGATCGGTCGAAGGATGAAGAAATTATGAGACATTTACCCGAGTGTTAAAGTTTTGTGACGGACGGACGGACGGGAGGACGGGACGCACGTTCCTACGAATGAATACTTGTTGGGTTTTTACTGTATAAAAATACCCAACAAGAGTACCCAAAACTATCCTAACCCTACCCAATAAGATCCCCGTATGCTTACAACAAGTACCCATTCGTGTGTGCGGATTGACGGACGGACGGACGGACGGACGGACGTTCTTACGAGAGCTACATTGTGAGGTTATTTCCTTTGATGTTTACACTGTGGGGTTAACCTCACAATGTAGCAACTTATTCCGTTATTTTCTTCCTTAACGATTCTCTTACGGAATAAATCGCATAATATGCAAATGAGCTAGCCATTAGTTAATTATATTTGAAAAACACTTATCCAAGTGTCTTAAATAGGGCGGTGTGTGGGTTTCAGCACAACACAGCAACCTCACAATGTAGCTCTCGTAAGTACGGACGGACGACGGACGGACGGACGACGGACGGACGGACGGACGGACGGACGTTCTTACTTTCAGGTAACTATGTGGCTTATCGCATGTTAAATATTAGCCACATAAAACCACTTTTAGCCACATAAAACGATATCTTAGGTGACTAATTGTAACCAACCCTATCCTTTAACAAGTCCATAACCCTGTGGGGCTAACCACATAAGTACCTGAATGTCTGCCCGGACGGACGGACGGACGGACGGACGGACGGACGGAGACGGACGGACGGACGGACGGACGTCTTTACTTTCAGGTAACTATGTGGCTTATCGCATGTTAAATATTAGCCACATAAAACCATTTTTAGCCACATAAAACGATTTTTTAGGTGGCTAATTGTAACCAACCCTATCCTTTAACAAGTCCATAACCCTGTGGGGCTAGCCACATAAGTACCCGAATGTCTGCCCGGACGGACGGACGGACGGACGGACGGACGGACGGACGGACGGACGGACGGACGGACGGACGGACTGTATATAGCACTTATGACCTTATGCTACTAGACAAAAATTGAAAAAGAATTTGAAAAAAAAAAGAATTAATTTTTTTTAAAAATTAAAAATAATAATGCTTGCTACTGGAGCCCAGAATTTTTTTTAATAGTCCTATATTTATCTACATATATCTGCACAGGTCCACATAATGCCACAATATTTTCAACACAGTTTACGGAAATGTAATATACAAAAAAAAAAATAATAATAATGCTCGCTACTGGAGCCCAGAATTTTTGTTAATAGTTACGGAAATGTAATAATGTACCTGTATAAATTACCTGTAATAAGTTAGTGGTCAGTTAAAAAATTGAAAAAGAATGTAAAAAAAACAAATGGAAAAAAAAAATTAAATTTAAAAAAAAGAAAAGAATAATGCTCCCTACTGGAGCCCAGAATGTTTTTTAATAGTGCTATATTTATCGACATATCATATATATACAGGTCCACATATTGCCACAATATTTTCAACACAGTTTACGGAAATGTAATATAATCATTTACCTGTATAAATTACCTGTAAGTGGTCAGTTGTCAGTTGCACATGCAAGCACATGCACAGGTGAACAGTCTGTATATAGCACTTCAGACCTTATGCTACTAGACAAAAATTGAAAAATAATTTGAAAAAAAAAAATGAAAAAAAAAAAAATGAAAAATAAATGGAAAAAAAAGAATGAAAAAAAAAAAAGAAAAAAAAAATGAAAACAAAAAAAAATGGAAAAAAAAAGTTTAAAAATAATAATGCTTGCTACTGGAGCCCAGATTGTTTTTTAATAGTCCTATATTTATCTACATATATCTGCACAGGTCCACATAATGCCACAATATTTTCAACACAGTACCCAATGTAGTAATTTACCTGTATAAATTACCTGTGGTCAGCAGTGGTCAAGCACTGGACATTTGCACATGCAAGCCCATGCTAGCACATGGTTCTCCCAGTCTCCATTGTTCTCTCTACAGGTAAGGTGTACAGAGCACACGAGAAAAGGTGTACAGAGCAGACGAGAAAACGGGTCTTCATGCATTATTGTCCAGTTTGTAGAGTGCGCAAAACAAAAAAGGGAGATAACTCAAAAATTAGCTACGCAAGAGTTGTCATTCTTGTGCGCGACACACCTCCGGGTCGTGGTCTATGCATGTGTGAAGTTTCATGAAAATATTCCAAAGGGTGGTCGAGTTATGCTCCGGACAGGAAATCAGTGTGCGAAAACAAAAAAAGGAGATAACTCAAAAATTAGCTATGCAAGAGTTGTCATTCTTGTGCACGACACACCTTCGGTTCGTGGTCTAATTGAATGTGTTAAGTTTCATAAAAATATTCCAAAGGGTGGTCGAGTTATGGTCAATCAGTGCGCGAAACAAAAAAGGGAGATAACTAAAAAATTAGCTATGCAAGAGTTGTCATTCTTGTGCGCAACACACCTTCGGGTCGTGGTCTATGCATGTGTGAAGTTTCATGAAAATATTCCAAAGGGTGGTGGAGTTATGCTCCGGACACGAAATCAGTGTGAGAAACAAAAAAGGGAGATAACTAAAAAATTAGCTATGCAAGAGTTGTCATTCTTGTGCGCGACACACCTTCGGGTCGTGGTCTATGCACGTGTGAAGCTTCATGAAAATATTCCAAAGGGTGTTCGAGTTATGCTCCGGACAAGAAGTGTCTGCGGCGGATGCGGACGCGGACGCGGACGCGGACGCGGACGCGGACGCGGACGCGGCGCGCTGTCAAATCCATAGTATCCCCCGACGGAGTCCGGGGGATACAATAATCAATAGTTTAGTTTCCCTTAGATACACTGGTTAAGTAATATAAATAATGTAAATAAAATTTAAATTAGAAACCATCGATTGGGGAAAAACTTGAATTTGCAATGCTTTTTTCAGGCGACTTGAACGAACATTCGGGGTTTAGAAATATAATGCAAATCTGTAATTAAAATATTTTTACTGGTAAGTTTCATCATTTTCTCCACATATCTGAGACCCTGTGCCTTTAACCCATCCAACACTAAAGACCTCTTTCCTAATATGTATTTGCAAATGGCGTAGATCTTGATGAGCCGGCTCGTAGGATCTTGATGAGCCGGCTCGTAGGATCTTGATGAGCCGGCTCGTAAGAGCATTTGCGGATATTTTTTAATTTTTACAAACTGACCCAATTTTTAGCATAATGGATCAGTTTCAAACGTACCATGTAATAATCCATGTTTAAGTTACTTAGGGGTGAAAGGGTTAAACCCCAGCAATATGGTGAACTGTCTGACTGCACAAGTATGTACAATCAGCTATATATTCACTGTCGATCCGGTCATCAAATCATCCAGTGTAATTAGGTTAGTCTACTATCATAGCAGGTGTGCACAGGAACTGCATCGGTCACGAAGCTGCCAGTTAGGAACATTTGAGGTATGCCGTGTGACTTTGTACCAAAGGAGATGAGCTTTATCTAATGAAACAATATTTATTGTTTACCCTAGTTTCTCGACCAATGAAAGAACAGAATTTTGTCTCAAATAATTGCATATTGCGACACTTTCGCCAATATCTATTAAATTAATCATAAACTGTTCAGCCGCTATATTTAGAACTGATTTTACGCCTTGTTGTCATCACAGCCAATCACATGCTAGTATAGCGATTCAAAATCACGTTTAGGGGCGGAGCTTCGTGAGTGGGCGTGTAAGCAATAAGTACGTCATAGTTCACATATTGAATTTTTAATAAAGAATTCTCGCTCGCAAACCCTCGTTATGAAATTAATTGATTAAAAATTCCTGGATCTGCATGATTGTTAACCCTTAACCCTTTCAACACTACAGGCCTGTATTGTGGTATTGGCAAACAGTGTAGATCCAGATGAGACGGCTCGTGACGAGCCGTCTCATCAGGATCTTCACTTTTTGCACATAATTTTCATATTTTTGAGAACAAAAATACAACCTTTCCATAAATAGTCTGAAAATCATTTTGTGACAGATGGATTGGTTGCAAAATTTACATATCAAATTCAATTCCAGTTACTTAGGGGTGAAAGTGTTAAAGGCAGGAACCAAAAACTATTATCTGCTGTTGTGTCATATTTTGCCTTCTTCGTCCATAAAAATATGGTCTGACAGCAATTTAGAATCATTTCCAAACCATGCAAAACCATGTTTTTGTTGAGAAATATGGAAAATATAAACCAATCAACAGATGTATAAAAAAGAAGAGGCCCAAATGGGCCTGTATCGCTCACCTAAAAGCCTCCATAGTGGTCATCTTGATTTCACAAAGACTCTTCACTTACAACTTCAAATGTTCCACAGAATTTGTTGGTACCTTCTGATCTAACATATATTGCGAATGTGCATGTGATTTACTGCTATACCTTCGATTTGATATATAAAATGACCATATTCGGTCAAAAATAAAATTTGACCCCTATTTGACACCTCGGGCCATGACCATTTTTGACCCAGAGGCCACCATATGAACAAATCTGAATCAGCGTTAACTATCGATCATTCATACAAAGTTTCGTCGAAATCGGCCTGGCGGTTTGTGAGAGGAAGATTTTTTGACAATTTTACCTACTTTTCAACGGCGAACATCTTGGATTTGGTGATGACCTCCATTTTGACAAAAATGAACAGGCTTCACCAACAAACCATTTCAGTTAAGTTTGGTCAATATCGGCCAAGTAGTTCACAAGAAGAAGTCCTTCAAAATCTTTAGTAAAAGAACAACCTTTTGACCTGTCGGTGGCCATCTTGGATGACGTAATCATCTGATTTTGGCAAAACATGCTCCAGAGTGATCGTCTCGTCGATACCTTGGATTGGATATATTATATGACCATATTCGGTCAAAAATATAATTTGACCCCTAGTTGACCCCTCGGGCCACGACCATTTTTGACCCAGGTGCCACCATATGAACAAATCTGAAACAGCGTTAAATATCAATCATTCACACCAAGTTTCGTCGAAATCAGCCTGGAGGTTTGTGAGAAGATTTTTTTGACAATTTGACCTACTTTTCAACGGCGGACATCTTGGATTTGGTGATGACCTCCATTTTAACAAAAATGGACAGGCTTCACCCACAGACCATTACAGTTAAGTTTGGCCAATATCGGCCAAGAAGTTCACAAGAAGAATACGTTTGAAATCTTTAGTAAAAGAACAACTTTTTTACCTTTCGGTGGCCATCTTGGATGACAAAATCATCTGATTTAGACAAAAAATGCTCCAAAGTGATCGACTAGTCGATATCTTCGATTTGATATATTATATGACCATATTCGGGCAAAAATATAATTTGACCCCTAGTTGACCCCTCAGGCCATGCCCATTTTTGACCCAGGGGCCACCATATGAACAAATCTGAAACAGCGTTAACTATCAATCATTCATACAAAGTTTCGTCGAAATCGGCCTGGAGGTTTGTGAGAAGAAGATTTTTTGACAATCTGACCTACTTTTCAACGGCGGACATCTTGGATTTGGTGATGACCTCCATTTTAACAAAAATGGACAGGCTTCACCCACAGACCATTACAGTTAAGTTTGGCCAATATCGGCCAAGCAGTTCACAAGAAGAATACGTTTGAAATCTTTAGTAAAAGAACAACTTTTTTACCTTTCGGTGGCCATCTTGGATGACAAAAATCATCTGATTTAGACAAAAAATGCTCCAAAGTGATCGACTAGTCGATATCCTCGATTTGATATATTATATGACCATATTCGGGCAAAAATATAATTTGACCCCTAGTTGACCCCTCGGGCCACGCCCATTTTTGACCCAGGGGCCACCATATGAACAAATCTGAAACAGCGTTAACTATCAATCATTCACACCAAGTTTCGTCGAAATCGGCCTGGAGGTTTGTGAGAAGAAGATTTTTTGACAATCTGACCTTTTCAACGGCGGACATCTTGGATTTGGTGATGACCTCCATTTTAACAAAAATAAACAGGCTTCACCCACAGACCATTACAGTTAAGTTTGGCCAATATCGGCCAAGCAGTTCACAAGAAAAAGACGTTTGAAATCTTTAGTAAAAGAATGACCTTTTGAACTATCAGTGGCCATCTTGGATGACGTAATCATCTGATTTAGACAAAAAATTCTCCAGAGTGATCGTCTCGTCAATACATTCGATTTCGATATTTTTATATGATATATGACTATATTCGGTTAAAAATAAAATTTACCCCTATTTGACCCCTCGGGCGACGCCCATTTTTGACCCAGGGGCCACCATATGAACAAATCTGAAACAGCGCTAACTATCGATCATTCATACCCAGTATCGTCGAAATCGGCCTGGCGGTTCGTGAGAAGAAGATTTTTTAAGAATTTGACCTACTTCTCAACGGCGGCCATCTTGGATTTGGTGATGACCTCCATTTTAACAAAAATGAACAGGCTTCAACCACAGACCATTACAGTTAAGTTTGGCCAATATCGGCCAAGCAGTTTACAAGAAAAAGACGTTTGAAATCTTTAGTAAAAGAATGACCATTTGAACTATCGGTGGCCATCTTGGATGACGTAATCATATGATTTAGACAAAAAATGTTCCAGAGTGATTGTCTTGTCAATACCTTCGATTTGATATATTACATGACTATATTCGGTTAAAAATTAAATTTGACCCCTATTTGACCCCTCGGGCGACGCCCATTTTTGACCCACGGGCCACCATATGAACAAATCTGAAACAGCGCTAACTATCGATCATTCATACCAAGTATCGTCGAAATCGGCCTGGCGGTTCGTGAGAAGAAGATTTTTTAAGAATTTGACCTATTTTTCCATGGCGGCCATCTTGGATTGTCGATGACCTCCATTTTAACAAATCTGAAATGGCATCACCCATATATCATCCCTGTGAAGTTTAACCAATATCGGCTCAGCAGTTTGGGAGAAGAAGATGATTGAAAATGTTCACGGAAGGACAACGGACGACGGACACTTTGCCATAACAATAGCTCACATGAGCTTTGCTCAGGTGAGCTAAAAAATGTAAATATTTTTCTGCATTTGTTCTCATTTCGCATCAAAAGTGTATGTTGTTACCACTCAGTTGAACCGTCTCGGCGAACCGTCTCGGCGCGCGAGACGGTTCAACTGAGTGGTAACAACATACACTTTGGGTGGGTAGTGAACCAACCTGTTGTTGCCAAAAAAAAACAACCTCTATTGTCATGGTGACTCGGATGTGATTTGAAACTGAAGCTATTAACCTCATTCCTGAATTTAATTCGTCCAAGCAAACTGATTAGCTTTTAAATCTGCTTAAAATATCTGGCACGTGATGTTCAATTCCACGAGATCCAATAAATCTTGTTACCAGCATTTTTCTACATCAGGCACAGTGTTGATACAGAGGCGTCGGAAGTGGGGCGGCAGGGGCGGCAGGGGCGGCATATCCGCCGCACCAATATTTGGACCAAATATAAAAGGTGTCTCTTAAATGCAGTAGAATGCAGGAAATGGCATCTAGAATTAAACAAAAATTTACGGGGGTGCATGCCCCCGGACCCCCCTAGCACTAATTCGCTTTGCTCGGGTCGACATTCCCTCCTCAATATTAATTTGCTTCCGACGCCTCTGTGATAGGAAACAAGGTTCCCGGCTTGTATGTGGTACCAGGGGGCCGTTTCACTATAAACTGTGTACGACTAAAGTGCACAATTATATAGTCTGTAAATTGCACATTAACAATGTTTTCTTGGAAACAATTATTGGATTTGCATTTATTGAGCATAGGCTGCATAAATGTAAATCCATAAAATTGAAGTTTCCAGACAATCCTAAATTTACACTTTTAGTCGTACGAAGTTTAGTGAAACGGGCCCCAGGTTGGTGTGAGGTCATACCACGTACCGTAATAACCCTAAATATTTGGACACCATTTATTTGTGGAAACCACAAAGTACAGCATGCCAATATTTAGGGTCAGTATGGCAGTAGTGGTCTAAGCACAATAACAGTGCATTTGGATATAATTTGTTTTGGGAAAACCCTACTTAATAGGGTTTTCCAAAGCAAATTGTGTCCGAATATTTAGAGTTAATACGGTAGAAAAACAAAGCTGGGAAATGTGTAGGAAATTTGAGAATTGAATAAAAATTCCTAGTTTTCGAGTCAAACAGGTTACCACCACGATGAGCAAGAGATTCAGCATATTCATATTAATCCATTTGATAATGAGGATACACCATTTTGAATTCAACTACATGTACCATGAATACAGTTGAAACTAAAATGTGGCTGTGACTGGAGAAATGGGGATTATGGGTTTTGCAACCAGAATAGATCCAGATCAGCCTGTGCATCCGCACAGTTTGATAAGGATCTGCACTGTTCGCCATTCCATCAATAAAACACCTGCCATGTTTGTTACAAGCAATATAGATCGTTATCAGGTTACAGGTGTGTGCTATTTGATCAGGAGCTACACTGGCCACAAAACCCATTCTCCAGTCACAGCTACAAATTATACTGAATTATCATTAGCATCGCTGGACAGGTGATTCTTTGATTGATTGGGGCTTTACATCTGTTGAACATTAAGGTCATATACAGCATTGTTGGACCAATTGGCGGGATTACCAGTACAAGCAGATAGTTACCCCGTTGAACTGGGCGCAGACTTTATTGAAGGCATCAATCCAGCGGGCACGGGCGGGCGACGGCATGTTGTCGTCGCTACGGGCACCATACTGAAGATCAGGGTCGCTGTAGTCCTGCGTGCTCTGCCGACTCACATTCGTGGAAGACCGACTGTTCAGAGGGCTGGAACACAACACAATCAAGGTGAACACTCTGCAAACTTTAAGGAATCAACAACGTCGCATGACATTACGTGGGGCTAATGTAAAGAACAGGGATATAAAAGCAATACGTTAAATGGGCGTTTCCATTATGAATTTAACCCTTAGACCGATATCTTATTTTTTTTGTCGCCTGCTGTTTATTTTCTATTTTCCATCATCAAAAACATGCTTTGACAGCACTTTAGAATAATTTACAACATGCTTTGACAGCACTTCAGAATCATTTCCATTCTAAAGTGCTGTCAAACCATGTTTTTATTGAGTAATAAGGCAAGATATAAAAGCAACAGCAGACGACAATTGTTGTTAGTAGCGGTCTAGTACCCTGTAAGTATACATATGCCATACCTGTATTTAACATATTCATGGACAGAGTTGTTATAACATTTCACATCTCTCCGACATACGGACAGCAGTTCTCTAAGTGTAAAACAACGCATGTCCGATGAGCAGTGACCACCATGTGTAACTAACTGACCATGAAGTAACATTGGCATGTATATGGATGAGAGGCTGGTGAAATGGACCTTACAATGTTGGTAACAAGCGTAGCCCCAGATCATCCCAAAGAATCAGTGCTGTCTGATCAGGGTACAGTGCAACCTCGCTAAACCGGACACCCTGGGAGGTCCCCGTGTACAGTGGGAGGTCCCCGTGTACAGTGGGAGGTCCCCGTGTACAGTGGGAGGTCCCCAGGGTGTCCGTTTAAGCGTGGTTTCACTGTAAACCAGGCATTGGATTATGCCGAGCCAGTCGTGTGATATGCGATCACGAACAGGCATTATCACCTATGATAAATGACCCAGAAACCCATCAAAACCATGCACACATTTGTTTCTTGTTGTCCGGTTTAGAGAGGTTCCACTGTATATTGTTTGTTTGTCATTACGTCACTGAAGTCAATGTACAGCCAGAAAATATATGAAGAATTCACGTCCAGCAGATCTTTCACTAAGATTGTTTTCTAATCGTATTACCACCAGTTTACAAGGACATATTGCATGTTAACAACAAATGAATAAATAACGTTTCAACTAAATTGAACATTTCGCAATCCACAATGTGAATATGCTTGGCAGACAAAATCATACGGCACTACATTGTATTTGCAAATACAAAATACAATGTGTACAATATTGTTCTAAAACAATAGAAATGGCCCCTTGTTATGAATAGAATAAGGGGCCAAACGGAATAAATCAAAGAATTATTTTGTGTTAGGCTCCTCCCAATGGCCCCTTCCTCCCGTTTGGTTGCCCGGTCGGACAGACGGACGACAGACAGACAGAGAGATTGATTGGTGTTTTATGTCTGTTCAACAGCAAGGTCATATACAGATGTGAATGTACCTGTATGGGCATGTACCATACGTGCAGCACTGACATGACAATAAAAACTTTTAGTACTCAAGACGGTGTCCTGATCCAGTGCCTGGCACCATTACTACTTAACCTCAGGTACGTGTGAATTCCGGTGAGATTCACTGTCAAGATACGAATCCTTCAGGATGGATTCATTGTTAATATATACACAGGCATTCGGCGTGTTTCGGCTTTCATCGGTATAACTCTATATATATGAACAAGGCTTCTAACTTTGATCGTTCATTATAATGATGAAAGCCGAAACACGTCGAATGCCTGTGTATGTATACAGACTTAATTATTGTTAGGAATGCCCATTACATGTTTTATTTGTTACTGTATGCTTTATATATGTATCATATATGTCTATGGTATGTGAAGAATATATTATTTTAGTTTTCTATTTGATAAAAGCCCCGCCAATCGTCCAATTGTTACTTTAAAAATGCCCACTGGCAATCAACAGGCAAGGCATATACATGTATACTAGTGTTAAAGCATGCATATGACAGCTGTCCTGGGCACTAACCGGCCATGAACAGTGCAATGACATTGTGATACCATCAGCCTCAAACGGTTGCTAGGTAACAGATGATAATAATTATTTATATGCCACATACATATCTAGGTGACATGTATGTAATGACTTGAATGAATTGGTGTTTAACTGTCCAGATGTAGTGGTTTAGGTTTCTGAAATGACTATGTTATAATCCTATTCTAAGTGGATTAAATCATTATTTGAGTCTATGACTGGATAAATGGGGAATACGGCCTTTGCGACCAGTGCAAACCCAGATCAGCCTGCGCATCTGCACAGTCTGATCAGGGTCTACACTGGTCGCCATTCAATCAATCAGTGAAACATGCATCATACATTCTTTAACCCTGTCACCCCTAAGTAACTGGAATGTTTTTTTTATATGTTATTTTGCAGCCAATCCAATCATCACAAAATGATTTTCAGACTAGTCCATTTATAAAAAGGGGTGTTTTTGTTCTCAAAAATATGACAATTACTTGCAAAAAGTGCAGATCCTGATGAGACTGCTCGTAACTTGCTGGCTCATATGGATCTACACTGTTTTCCAATACCACTATACAGGTCTGTAGTGTTGAAAGGGTTAATCTGAGTACACTGTCATATCAAGAGATAGGTACCATAAGCACCATTTCTCAGTTGTAGCCACGTTTGACCTAGTTAGTCAATAAGTACTGCCGGATCACAAAATTGGTCAATACAATATTTGCGAGCAGCGTATCCCAGACAACTGTGCACAATTACAGTCAGTCAGAGCCTATACTGTTCGTCATTCAGTAATTAAAGATATGAAGCACAAATTAACCCTTACACCGCTATCTTATTTTTTTGTCGTCGGCTGTTTATTTTCTATTTTCCATTTTTATCATCAAAAACATGCTTTGACAGCACTTTAGTATAATTTACAACATGCTTTGACAGCACTTCAGAACCATTTCCATTGGAAATAATTCTGAAGTGCTGTCAAAACATGTTTTTATTGAGAAATAAGGCAAGATATAAAAGCAACAGCAGACGACAATTGTTGTGTGTAGCGGTCTAAGGGTTAAGGTGATCAAGAGATTAGAGTCAGATGTGACTATGTTGATGTACATAAGGATCAGGATCTACACTGTCCCCCTCCCAACACCCTCATTGGCAGACCCACAGTCCAATACCTAAGCTAACTTTGCCACCGTCTTGTTGAATTTCAGTCCCACATGGTTCACATATCAGTTGAATGACTTTTTCTGTTTTCTGCAAAAACCCTGTATCTGGTAATGATTTGAATATTTTACTGCATGATCTACATGCATGCTGACAAAATGTTATTATCATATATTGACCCTGATGGCAGCTGCCCATTTTGAACACATGAAACATAGATTTCCCGTTGTTTCTCACCAACCTGACTTAGAATACAGGGGGCCGTTTCACTAAACTTCTTACGACTAAAATGTTCGTAAGTGCAAATTTAGATTTGTCTGAAATTTCAATTGATAGATTTACATTTATTGAGCATAGGCTGCATATGCAGCCTATGCTCAATAAATGTAAATCCAATAATTGTTTGCAAGGAAACATTGTTAATGTGAAATTTACAGACTATCATAATTTTGCACTTACGAACATTTTAGTCGTACAAAGTTTAGTGAAACGGCCCCCTGGTTCTGAGGCTACAGTTGTCATTAACTATGAGTGCAGAAATGGGGCTTATGGTATTTGTGTCCAGTGTAGACCCAGAACAGCTTGCACAATTGTGCAGTCTGGTCAGGGTCTGCACTGTTCACCAGCAATTCATTAACCATTACACCGCTATCTTAATTTTTTGTCGTCTGCCGTTTATTTTCTATTTTCCATTTTTATCATCAAAACATGCTTTGACAGCACTTTAGAAAATTTACAACATGGTTTGACAGCACTTGAGAATCATTTCCATGTTTTTATTGAGATATAAGGCAAGATATAAAAGCAACAGTAGACGACAATTGTTGTGTGTAGCAGTATAAGGGTGAAACACCCACCATACTTCTGATAAACAGAATAAGTCATTAGCAGGCTACTGGTGGGGGGGGGGCCAAGTCAGGACCTTCCCTCCAGGCTTTTATAAACTACAGAAAGTGAGCATCGGCTCATGTATACCCCCGGCCGCTGCCTGGGCTGACAAATAAAGACTTTAACGCAGACAGACGGACAGACAGACTGACGGAAGGACGGAATATACAACAAGAGCTGTAGGAGAACAGCATAGCTCGACTACGAGGGTTGTCGATGTACACATAGCTTGACAAACAAGGTGGCCGCGGCCTGTATAAAAACCTTAACCAAGGTTGACTAAAAACCTTAACGAAGGGAAATTAAGTAAGTAATTCAAGGTTAAATGTAGGTCAATGTGGCCGCGGCCTGTATAAAAACCTTAACCAAGGTTGACTACAAACCTTAACGAAGGGAAATTAAGTAAGTAATTCAAGGTTAAATGTAGGTCAATGTCAGATATAGGTCAGGGATTATTGATGTAGATCACTAGGAGATGAAGTTTTCCAAGTATGGTTGCTGTAGGCCCAGGAATATTCCATATACAAGCTTGACTAAAAACCTTAACCAAGGGGAAATAAGAAAGTAATCCAAGGATACAAGTAGGTCAAGGTCAAATATAGGTCAGGGATTATTGATGTACATCACTAGGAGATGAAGTTGTCCAAGTATGGTTGGTGTAGGGCCAGGAGTATTGCATCTACAAGCTTGACTAAAAACCTTAACCAAGGAGAATTAATAAGTAATTAAAGAGGAAATGTAGGTCAAGGTCAAATATAGATCAGGGGTTATTGATGTACATCCCTATGAGAAAAGGTTGTCCAAGTATGGTGTCTGTATGCACACTAGTATTCCATGTACAAGCTTGACTAAAAACCTTAACCAAGGTTGACTAAAAACCTTAACCAAGGGGAATTAACTAAGCAATTCAAGGTTAAATGTAGGTGAAGGTCAAATATAGGTCAGTGGTTGTTGATGTACATCACTAGGAGATGAAGTTGTCCAAGTATGGTGGGTGTAGGGCCTGGAATATTCCATATACAAGCTTGACTAAAAACTTAACCAAGGTTGACAAAAAACCTTAACCAAGGGGAATTAATATGTAGGTGAAGGTCAAATATAGGTCAGGGGTTGTTGATGTACATCACTAGGAGATGAAGTTGTCCAAGTATGATGGGTGTAGGGCCCAGGAATATTCCATATACAAGCTTGACTAAAAAACCGTTAACCAAGGGGAATTAACTAAGTAATTCAAGAGGAAAATGTAGGTCAAGGTCAAATATAAGATCAGGGTTATTGATGTACATCCCTATGAGGAAAAGGTTGTCCAAGTATGGTGTCAGTATGCACACTAGTATTCCATGTACAAGCTTGACTAAAAACCTTAACCAAGGGGAATTAACTAAGTAATTCAAGGTTAAATGTAGGTGAAGGTCAAATATAGGTCAGTGGTTGTTGATGTACATCACTAGGAGATGAAGTTGTCCAAGTATGGTGGGTGTAGGGCCAGGAATATTCCATATACAAGCTTGACTAAAAACCATAACCAAGGTTGACTAAAAACCTTAACCAAGGGGAATTAACTATGTAGGTGAAGGTCAAATATAGGTCAGGGGTTGTTGATGTACATCACTAGGAGATGAAGTTGTCCAAGTATGGTGGGTGTAGGGCCAGGAATATTCCATATACAAGCTTGACTAAAAACCTTAACCAAGGGGAATTAACTAAGTAATTCAAGAGGAAATGTAGGTCAATGTCAAATATAGATCAGGGGTTATTGATGTACATCCCTATGAGAAAAGGTTGTCCAAGTATGGTGTCAGTATGCACACTAGTATTCCATGTACAAGCTTGACTAAAAACCTTAACCAAGGTTGACTAAAAACCTTAACCAAGGGGAATTAACTATGTAATTCAGGGTTAAATGTAGGAGAAGGTCAAATATAGGTCAGGGGTTGTTGATGTATATCACTAGGAGATGAAGTTGTTCAAGTATGGTGGGTGTAGGACCAGGAGTATTCCATATACAAGCTTGACTAAAAACCTTAACCAAGGGGAATTAACTAAGTAATTCAAGAGGAAATGTAGGTCAAGGTCAAATATAGATCAGGGGTTATTGATGTACATCCATATGAGAAAAGTTTGTCCAAGTATGGTGTCTGTATGCACAATAGTATTCCATGTACAAGCTTGACTAAAAACCTTAACGAAGGTTGACTAAAAACCTTAACCAAGGGAATTAAGTAAGTAATTCAAGAGGAAATGTAGGTCAAGGTCAAATATAGATCAGGGGTTATTGATGTACATCGCTATGAGAAAAGGTTGTCCAAGTATGGTGTCTGTATGCACAATAGTATTCCATGTACAAGCTTGACTAAAAACCTTAACCAAGGTTGACTAAAAACCTTAACCAAGGGGAATTAAGTAAGTAATTCAAGAGGAAATGTAGGTCAAGGTCAAATATAGATCAGGGGTTATTGATGTACATCGCTATGAGAAAAGGTTGTCCAAGTATGGTGTCTGTATGCACAATAGTATTCCATGTACAAGCTTGACTAAAAACCTTAACCAAGGTTGACTAAAAACCTTAACCAAGGGGAATTAACTAAGTAATTCAAGAGGAAATGTAGGTGAAGGTCAAATATAGATCAGGGGTTATTGATGTACATCACTAGGAGATGAAGTTGTGCAAGTATGGTGGGTGTAGGGCCAGTAGTATTCCATATACAAGCTTGACTAAAAACCTTAACCAAGGCGTGACGGTGACGGTGACGGTGACGGTGACGGTGACGCCGACGCCAACGTGACAACATAAGCTCTACTTATTCTTCGAATAGTCGAGCTAAAAACTATATACCCCTCGACATACTTTGTATGCCCGGGGTATAATTAGTTGCGGATTAACAATTGTCGTCTGCTGTTGCTTTTATATCTTGCCTTATTTCTCAATAAGAACATGGTTTGACAGCACTTCAGAATCATTTCCAATGGACATGATTCTGAAGTGCTGTCAAAGCATTTTGTAAATTATTCTAAAGTGCTGTCAAAGCAAATTTTTTATTATAAAAATGGAAAGTAGAAAATAAACAAACAAAAATAAGATAGCGGTGTAAGGGGTAACGCAAATCTTGGACAGACAGATGAACATAATTTTTTTCGGGGTACATAAAAATATTTGCACAAACATTGTCATCGTATAAAAGATGGTGAAGTGGGCTCCAGGTAAATAACAATTAGAAAGCTGTTTAACTTACGCTGGTACATCCATTGGAATCACTGTCTACAAAATACTGTCACTGTTCACAATTCACAATTCCTATTGTCGCAAAATATTCACAATACATGTATTGCAACATACAAAGTGTTAATGAGCTATAAAAGCCTCAACGTTAACAAACACTGTACACTGGACAGCTAGCTCCAAATTGTTCATTCAGAAATATCCACATTAACATAATTCCCACTTTTGATAACTGGCCAATTTGTGACATAATCACCACCAGGGTAAGACATACCTGTACACTTTCAGTATTACATACAGAAAACCAGGCTTGTGTCTTTTCATGTTTAACAGGCCAGGCTGGGAAACATGTATTGTCTGTTTCACGAAACCTGCCCAAATTTTACGGCTGTATAAATAATGCAAAAACAATATTTTTTTGGATAATATTAAATTTTATCAACATTTAAGAATGAGCCTACTTTTTATTTTGTGAAATTTGGTCCGGCGATTCTTAATGTGTGGAAAATATCAAAGTTATAAGGTCAAAAGGTCAAGGTCATATTAAGGGCAGAATGAATGTGTGGCATTTGTCCACAGGTATGGTGTGTTGAAATATTTAATCAATCCTTCAAGGGATATATAGAGGTTATGACATAATTGAGAAACTCTGACGAACTTCTGAATGTGGACACAATGGATGCATGTACGTACGCCAATGTGCAGACTATATCGCACTGTCCGCAATTAAGCGGGCGCGACAAAAATACAATTATCAGAACTACAGGGGAACCTCTCTAAACCGGACACCCTGGGATTTCCCCGGGGTGTACGGTATAGAGAGGTTTCACTGTAAATCAGGCATTTGATTACTCTGAGCCATTGTTGTGTGCTCTGCGATCCCAAACAGACATTATCAAATGAGATAATTGACCAAGAAACTCATCAAAAACAATATCACAGGTGTTTTCTTGGTGTCCGGTTTAGAGAGGTTCCACTTTACATCAACACATTATTGTCTGGTGACAATTTTGCAGACAAAGCATTTTCCTTATTTTCTAAGCATTTTCTAAGCATTTTCCTTATTGCTCTGCAGAAATATATGCCGTGATCTCTCACTTCGCCAAGACAGTTTTCACAGCAGTATAAACAATGCCATAAACATTTATTTAACTCTTTGCATGCTTGGAAACTTGTGGGCTATAAATAGTTAAAAACTAACGGACAAAAATTCATCATATTTTCTTGTATTTCTCCCCGTAAATATCATGAATATGTTTTGGAATTTCATTAGAATTGAGTCCTGAGGACGCAATTCTAATGAAATTCCAAGACATATTTATAGAAGAGAGAAATAAAACATATACCGGTACTCCTAATTCGTTTGGCGGATATTGTCAAATTCATATTCAGAAATGCTCATTTTAAAAATATTCCAATGCGAATTAAGACTGCAAAGTCCCAATAGAATTAACAACATTATGAATTGTTATTTTCACTATTATTCACTGTTATGCGGCAATTATACACAATGGATTATATAGTACTAATAGCATACAGGTAAGTCTGGGCTCCAGATAAGGAGAGTATTGTTGTATTTTATGCACTTATTTTAGCAGAATACGCACTGATTATCAAAAGTGGGAGTACAAAATACTCACACCAATGTGAAAATACACATTGATACAAATTGAGTAGTGAGAATACTGTAATAAAGTTGAAATTTACTTAGTTGAGTTGCAAAAAGCAAACACTGTTTGCTTTTTGCAGCTCAAATAAGTGAACTTTTAAACATGTTTTATTCATTTTTTTATCATTTGTTCCCTATTTAATACGGAAGAAAATCAATACATTTGTAAAAGTAAAATACGCATTGAATTTGAAATCTGGGGGTATAAAACTTATCTGGAGCTCTGGTTAAGCCATCCATGAAACCAGTTTAAAGCTATTTATTCACGGTTGTGGTAATTAGTGATGCTATATTTGAAATCATTAAAGTATAAAACAAATGATTGTATTCAATGAATATACATTCTATGATTCTACGTAGACAACGATCTGTAGCCTATTTCACCAACATTGCAAAGTATACTTTTCTAGCAAAGTATACTTTGATGGAGTAATCATTTATTTTTCCTGAAATGCATTATTTCATATAAAACTCAACAACTGCATATATTTGATGATTAAAAGTATTATTATACTGAATTTATTACATTATCACAGCCAAAATGGCTGTGATAATGTAATAAATTCAGTATAATAAAAATTAATAAATTTATCATAAAATTTCTCCCTCAAAAGTATACTTTGCTAGAAAAGTATACTTTGCAATTTTTATGAAATAGACCACTGATCTATCACTAAAGGGAATGAAAAACTAGCAAAATCTGACATATTCCCCTAATGTGCTACGTAGCCCCCCGATATGAATTTCTTATTTTGGAGCCAAAATGAAGACATTACAGAACAATTGAAAGAAATCAGAAATTTTGACCTTTCTTCTAAACCTTCCTGTTGTTTATTTTATATTCAGTTATTCCAGCCAACACAAGACATGATAAGCAGCTAACTACGGCTCGGGTACGTGTGGCGCCAGGCTAGTAAAGTCGGCTTCCGTGTTCAATTTCTACGGAGCCCCACAGAGGTCGTAGATTCGTTGTTTTATTCATTCGTTCCCACGAAATAACAATTCGTCCCCACAAAATAATTTGTTCCCGCGAAATAACAATTTGTTCCCACAATTTAACAATTCGTTCCCAATTTAACAATTCGTTCCTATGAGATAACAATTTGTTCCCACGGGACGGAATTGTTAATTTGTGGTAACAAATTGTTAAATTGAGGAAACAAATGGTCATTTTGTGGGAACAAATTGTTAATTCGAGGAACGAATTGTTAATTTGTGGGCACGAATTGTTAATTCGAGGAAACAAATTGTTAAATGGAGGGAACGAATTGTTATTTCATGGGAACGAATAAAAAAAAGAAAATCCATGTCCCCTGTGGGGCTCCATACAACCAGCACATTATCTTTATTTTTTTTAAATATTTTCCAAGCGGTAAAGGCAATTTATATATACAAACTATATACAACCATTCAGTACCATAATTTAGTTTATACTTTATTGGTTTCTGATATGAATTACAACCACACACAAATACGCTTAATGAATCTTTATCCATAGTTGTATGAAACAATGCCATATTTAAAAGTATCTTTATCCATAGCCTGATATTCCAAACACAAAGCAAATAAAACGATATGAAGTTTTGAAAATATGACCAGATGTATTTGCCTATGTTAGCCATGGTTTCCATGAAATATGACACATGTGATTTTATATCTGTTTTGTGCACTAGCCCAGACGCAGGTGTGACATGTACCACCAGTATATATGTCAGTTCACTGCTCTGCATGATCACTGTATATACTGTTTGCCATTCCATCTCTAAAGCATCTTGACTCACCCGCACAGAGTAGATCTCACTGGGACTGTGATTGACCATGAGAACAGGGCCTACACTGGTCACAGGTATCGACCAGAGTGATTTCTCGCCATTATGTGAGATGGGAAGAACAGAAGGAACCTGCTCATGTTGACAGTCGCTGTAGACCCTGTACTTTATAATGAATACACATAATTGGATGGCAAATTAATCTTTTCGCTGATGAAAAAAAGTACTGCAGTGACGGAACGGAGAACAGCATAGTCCCTGATCAGACTCTGCGAACTGGGGCAACGCTTGTAGCAAACACCATGAAGTCTCTTTTCGCAGTCAAGAATCACATATTAGTCATTGGATTGTAACATATTGACTGTGAAACAAAGCTGGATCTCACTGATATTGGTCTATAACAATTATAAGGGCATCTACCGCAATACAATGTGATAATACGCGTAAATTGATGTAATGTCCAACAAATGATGTGAAAAGCTGACAAAACGTCAGAGAAAATACAACAGAAATATTCAGTAACATGTACAATGACGTACAGAGATGCTAAAATTATTTGCAAACCATTATGTTATGTATATAATCGCGTAACGTCGTGCCTATCATTTTCACAGTCCAGCAGATATATATTACAAGCACAACATATGTGCACAATGTGAAGATATGAAGAACCCATCACTACTGTCTGTTCCACATTTTGCTGCCAACAAACTTATGGCTTTTAAACACATTAAATCTTTTTCATAAAATTTATAACAACCCATTTTTTTATTTCATGAAATTCTATCAAATATTAATTGCATAGTGCACAAGAAAATGTCGGCACACGAATGCCCCCGGTGGCAAATTGGAGAAACTGTGGCAAAGTTAATTAACCGAACGTATTCATAAGCACATGTACAGTTGTGAAGGTCAAATGCTGATGATCATATTATGGGCAGCATGGATGTGTGGCATTTGTCCACGGGTTTGATGTATTGAAATATAGAGAATAGTAGGTTAGTGCCGTGAATGGGAAAAAATATCTGGCAAGGCTCAGGAAACGGGATGTGCTCGGAGCCGTTTCTGTGCCGCGCCAGATATTTTTTCCCATTCACGGCACTAACCTACTATTCTATTTATCCCGTCAACACCTACAAATGGCTGTAAAATGCAAAAATAGTATTGACTGGATATCAAAAATGTTTCACGGCATCGTGTTTCACGGCACATACGCACTGTGTTGATGGGATAAATTAAAGTATCCATCAAGAGATATAGAAGTTATGTCAGAATTTCGAAACTCCGGCGAACTTCTTAATTGGTGAAAAAGTTGAAAGTTGTGAAGGTTAAAAGGTCAAGGTCATATTAAGGGCAGCATGGATGTGTGGCATTTGTCCACAAGTATGTTGTGTTGAAATATTTACGTCAGCCTTCAAGGAATATAGAAGGGGGAGGGTCCCCAGGGTGTCCGGGTTAGAGATGTTCCAAAGCAAGTCAGTATAAATATATTTTAGTAAATAATGATTTACATATTTTGGGCATACAAGCAGTGTAAGAGCATTGGAAGGAAAGATTGCTATCATACCGATTACCGATAAACAGGGGCGTCGGAACAGCTAGGTACGGCAGGTCCGGACACTGCCGGATCAATAATTTTTACATATTTGTAATTCATGTATAAAAAAAAACGGAATGTAAATATTTTTCTGCAATTTTTCTCATTTCTCATCAAAAGTGTATGTTGTTCCCACTCAGTTGAACCGTCTCGGCGAGACGGTTCAACTGAGTGGTAACAACATACAATTTGGGTCGTTAGCGAGGGCACCCAGTTGATTCGCTGGACCAATCTTATGATGATTCCGGCACCCCTGATAGAGCTATATAAATAAATTAGTGCAGACTCATCTGGATCTACACTGTTTGCAAATATAAGGATTGAGGGATGAAATTATTTAAGGACCCGTGATACATGATCATCGTTTGATTCAAAGAGACGATGATTGCTTCGTAAATGTGATAGAATATATGTATAACATATATGTGAATACTGCCTCGTTACTGTATCCTATACGGCACATGGAGTGGACAAGTCGGCCATCTGTGTGTTCCAGCCATCAATCAATTCCACCTGTTCTGCCGTTTGACAAAGAACTCAAAATGTGAAGTTGCTAATCACATGTAGAAAAGCCAGGAGAATGGATGGTTTGTGTCTGTGTTTTTAACAACATGAACCGCCATTATAGATAGCCTCCTACACAGACAATCGCACAGTGTATCACTTTTACCTGTCCAACCACACAACACATACCATTTCTACCCACTACTGTACTCTGTTATTAGCTATCAAATCCAGTGACATGTAAGCAGTTACCATTATAGATAGCCTCCTACACAGACAATCGCACAGTGTATCACTTTTACCTGTCCAACCACACAACACATACCATTTCTACCCACTACTGTACTCTGTTATTTGCTATCAAATCCAGTGACATGTAAGCAGTTACCCGAGTGTATTGTCCCTGGTGTCTACTCACCTACTATACGAGTAAAAACGGCTTTACCTATGGGCAACGTGTACACTAACATAGGCTGTGCATCAGATTGAAAAATGTTCACATCAAAATTTCAGAAATGCTCAGATATCTCGTCTTTTTTATAGTTTGCTGGCATAATATTTATAGCTTGCCATTGGCATATATGTCTATTATGTATTGCACCAAATTTTATTTGGTCATATCATTTGCTGTATGTGTCAAACGCATAAAGTGGTGAAACTGTACGATGACTTGTACATACAAAGATGGCGGAGCTGGCAACTCACTGTACCTAGTACCAAGACAATATTTACACATGTTATATTCATATATCACATCACTCTTATGAAGCAATTATCATTGAAGCTGAGTGTATCTACCTATGCCCTACTACCTTAAAGATCTGTGCATGATAGACACATCAACACATGACACAGAGGGGAAGACAGCTAGTCAATATCCCAACACTGGCTGCAACAGGTGGCCATGATGTCTGTCCAGGCATATAAATGGTCCACTATCTGTCAAAACTGGACCCATTTCATCGTTTACCAGTGTAGATCCTGATCATCTGATGATGTCCTAATACAGCCACAAGGGAGATCAGTTTTGTGACAATTCCGGCCTTCGTCCAGTATTCCCGCGACTTTTCCAAGTTTATATTTTAACAGCCTATCAACAGCTGAGGTCATTTAAGGCCGGGTCAATGGGTTTAGTACTAAATCACATATATTGCTTGTACAAGTACATGTACAGATGGGGGGGGGTGTGAGGGAGAAAGTCTTACAAACGTTTGGATACAAAATGACAACATGTGTTATTGTTATCGTACAGGGGGGGGGGGGGGGTGGGGGGGGGGGGGGTGGGGGGGGGGGGGGGACACAATTCTAATGAAATTTCAAGACATATTTACAGAGAGAAACAAAACATATACTCCTAATTCGTTTGGCGGATATTTTCGCCGCTAGCATGCAAAGAGTTAAATAGAAGATAACTTAACCAAAGTTGCTCCTAACCAACTACTGGAGACATGACAACATCAGACAGTTTGTAACTCTCAGTTCATCTCTGCTCGTAACCTCTCCCACACATTGAATCATCACTGCACGCCTGGTTGTACCAACCCTGTAGTGTTGTTTGTTGTTTGTTAATCGGTGTTTAATGGCCTATCAACAGCTAAGGTCATGTAAGGCCACACAAACAGGTTCGATCCCGTTTTAACCTGCTGCAATGGGTCGAGAAAAAATATATTCAGTGTCCATACCACACCAAAGTCACTTGGCCACTTCCCCTAAAATAGGATTACGGTCAATTGTATCAACCCTGTAGTGACTGATGCCATAATATTCAATTCAATATAGGGTATTAACGGCTGAACGTGCCATGGTGTAAAATGACATGTTTCCCTGTAATTGTTGCTTGTTTAATTGATTGCACACTAGAACAAATATTTGCTTCCTAACATTATGACATAATCAGGAAATTATCACAGAGAAAAAGGCGAATAATGGAAATCAGAAAAATGATACCTCCAACAAAATACCTCATTAGCTATTAACAGTGTGTGTTCTACTTCCTGGAATTTCATCCCCTAGAACACGGGAAATAAAAATTGTCGTCTAGTGTTGTTTTATATATTCTATTCTTCTCAATAAAAACATTATTTGACAGCACTTTAGAATCATTTCCATAGGCATTGTAAGGGTTAAAACAATAATACAGTGCAACCTCTGTAAACCGGACACAGGGAGGTCCCCAGGATCTCCGGTATAAACAGGTTCCATTGTAAACCAGGCATATCGCCACTCTTAGGCATGTTTTGTGCAATGGAATCAAGCACAGACAGAGCCATCGCCGATAAATAACTGAATCCCATCAAAATTGCCCACATGTGAGTGCAAATAATGTCTGGTTTAGAGAGGTTCCACTATACTGCATTCTTGCAGTGGCGTAGGAGCATTTCACTTATTGGGTCCAACTGCATGTGACTTTTGCTGTTTATTGGATATAGAACTCAAGCAAACAATCATTGTTACAGGACTGCCATTGTTTGACACCGCTCAACTACCGTGTACAAACATACAGCATGGCAGTAGATGACGCTCATTCCGAGGCCAAGCCAACAACTACGTAATGCAGCTGCGGCCCGGAACATAGTTATAGAAGGGGCTAACTGCAGAAACATATATTGGAGGTACCGTAATAATCCTAATTATTCGGACACCATTTTATAGGGGTTTCCGAAAACAAAGTATATCCATAGACGTTGTTACTGTGATCAGCAAGCACAACGACACTAACAGTAAATATTTGTCAGTATTCTTTGCTGTGAGAAACCATTTATTAATGTGTGTTTCCCCGAATATTTAGGGTTATTACAGTAATAAATATTGGCTGGCCAACCCCAATCTCTCCACTGACCCAATATTGTGTAGGCAACACCAACTTCCCCCCTAAATATCTTAACAAACAAAACAAGGGCATCGTTATTATGAGGCTGATCCCCTCGCTGACATCCTTGATAATAGAAAAACAACAACAAAATAATTTAACATTTTTGCCTTACAAACAAGGTGAACATAATTCCTCAGTGACCTTGACATTGGGCGGTCGGACGTGGGTCATATGCAGAACAAAGCAACATACCTACACACACATTGTGGCCACATATTATCAAAATCATTAAAGTGGTTCATGAGTTATTGTAAAATGAAAGGTGTTACCGTATTCTTGCGATTATAAGACGCATTTTTTTTACTCAGATTTGTATCCTAGAAAGCCCCTGCGTCTTATAAATACATGTAGATACATGAGCATTTTTTTCCACCCGAAATATTGACATAAACGACCAAAAATAAAAAAAATAAAATGCGTTCCTATATTTGTTGTTGTTGTTAGTCTTTGGGGTAAAATCCGGTATTGGAATATTGATTTCGTATTCTAAACAGTTCGCGCCTTTACTCGCGCCTTACTCGTTCCGGCATATGCATGTGTCACATTCGGTACACATTTTCTATACCAAAGGCGAACAGTGTATACCAAGATCAGATCCGGTCGACATTTTCTCTGCCGAATCACAATCTTGCCTCTATCATTTTAATTATCTTTTGAAAACATTTACCGGTCCCATATCGGTCGGTGTCATTTTGCCGTGAAAAAATATTGCATGACGCCATTAACGGTAAATCCCAATATGCATAATGCAATTCCACGAAAGTTATAAAACTCCATCATTAGTTTCGAAACTGTGTGTTTACAAGATGCTGATGAAAGTGGCAAGCCCAAGTCAGCTGGCCGACATCAAACACACGTGTCAAGATTTACAACACAAAGCCATATCAAATATCAACACACGCGGTTGCTGACGTCCGTTTCGTATTCGTCACTAAACTGGTACCCTGTCTAATGCGTTCCAGTGAAACAATACTACCGAGAACCAGACTCTATTTATGACACGGCAAACGTGTTTATGTGAATTGGGTCTTTATCTCTGACAAATCCCGGCTTATTGCATTAGCGGCCAGACCAGGCGGTGGATTTGCGTAGTCGGCACATGGTTTACAATGTTCGCCAATCTCTATTTAAAAAAATATAATTACGTCAGAGGACAATGCAAATTCGTCATAGCTATAGGCTGCTAATTTCAGCGTCATTTACGGAAGATACAACTGATTTTGAAATATTACATACTGTAGGCGAAAGTTGTGTGTTGCTTTGTGGAAAAAAATCGATAACACCCAACCGTGTCAACAGGTGCTATTATCTTATGTCATCATTCAGCACGAGCTGTAAACTGTGTGACCTTTAGGCTATGTTTTGAAATTGCACTGATTGGTCAACACGCTTTTTGATGTGTGCCGCAGATGTGGCGAACGTGCGGCTTTCATCCTTGCATCATGGGGGCAATCAGTAACCCATTTCATGCTGAGGATACGCTTATGTTTGCGGAAAATCCTAAATATTTTCCTTCTATGCAATCAGAAATATATGCCGCGACCACCATTTAAACCGTTTCGTCGAGACGGTTCAAATGAGTGGTTACAACATATACTTTCAGTGAGAAATAACAAAAATAAAAATAAAATATTTAATAAATTTCATATCCGTAAATGTGTATTCAGAAAGGAACGGGTTAAAAAAACACTCTGGATTATACGCAGATATTGATTTCGAAAATAGTTTCCGTAAATGGTGTTGAAAAGTGAAAATACATACCGCAATCAATAATTAACAATATAATACCACTTTCGGCAGCAATATGATTGCAAATATATTAACACGATTTATGACAATAGTCTGTTACACATTTAACACGATTTTGATATACAAATAGGCAAAAAAATCGGGAGCCAATGCACAACCGTGTACTAACCGAGCACGTGTTATAGTGAAGCGTGTACTACCGCGTTCACAGTGTAATTGAAGATACTAGAACATGGTGAAATACGGACCGGGGAATCACGGACATAGAGTCGGCAAATTACGGACATAGCAAACTATGATAGGGAAAATAGACAAAAACGTCCAAGGTACGAATAAAAAAACAGTGTGGGGGGATAAATAACAACAACTTGGCGATTTTTTTTTCATTTTTTTTGTTTCATTTTGTTAGGAAAATTGGGTGCGTCTTATAATCTCATGTAGACATTTTCCCCCAGATTTTGGACTGAAAATAGGGGTGCATCTTATGCACTCTTGCGACCTATAATCGCAAGAATACGGTACTAACGTACACATACACACGTACATAACGCATGTACGTACTAACTTTATATCCCCTCCTGGCTGTCGGTGTGGGGATAATAAAATTTATAGAAACAAATAGAACTTTTTTCATGGTCAAATGTCATATTTGCAAGCTGTTAAGCAATTAGGCCATACCATATCTTTTCTATGTTAAGCGTCTACCCAGTTGACAAAAAAACCTACTTACGTATCCGGTAAAAACAAACAAGGCCGTGAAAAAAACAAAGACAAATTTATATTAAAAACGGCCTCAACCCTTTGCATATTTCATATTACTTCACCAGTAAATAGCGTCAAATAGCATACAGAGTTTGTTTGTTTTTTCACAGAACACTTAACAGAGAAAGAACTTGCCATGGCCTGATTTACAGTAATTTGCTAATTTTGGCCAAATTTTATTTTATTATGTCCAATAATTATTGGGTGAGGAGAGGAACTATCAAGGAGGAGAACTCTAGAAGATAGCAAGCTATCATCCTCTTACACGGCTCATATACCCACAATTCATGTAAAATATTATTAACCCTTACACCGCTATCTTAATTTTTTGTCGTCTGCTGTTTATTTTCTATTTTCCATTTTTATCATCAAAAACATGCTTTGACAGCACTTTAGAATAATTTACAACATGTTTTGACAGCACTTTAGAATCATTTCCATTGGAAATGATTCTGAAGCGCTGTCAAACCATGTTTTTATTGAGAAATAAGGCAAGATATTAAAGCAACATTAGATGACAATTGTTGTGTGTAGCGGTCCAAGGGTTAAATAAAATATGTTGAAACCAATTATTGGGTGGGTTGGGGGCATGGCCCGCACTGTTAACAAAGAGAGGGCCTAGCCCCACTGGTCCCGACTCATGCCAATGGTAACTGGACCACTCACCTGAAATCCTGGGTACTCTGCCGTGTCACTGACGACACCCGACTACCGCGGCTCACCTGGCTACCTGTCGGGCTCCTGAAACATAAGCTCGAGATAAGGTGCGTATTGGAATATTTTACGCACTTATTTTAGCAGAATATGCATTGATTACCAAAAGTCGGAGTACAAAATACTCACAGCAATGTAAAAATATACATTGATTTTCAAATTGCGTAGTGAAAATAATGTATAAAGTTGAAAATTTACTTAGTTGAGCTGCAAAAAACAAACCCTGTTTGCTTTTTGCAGCTCAAATAAGTGAATTTTTACATTTGTTTTATTTTTTATCATTTGTTCCATATTTAATAAGGAAGAAAATCAATAACACATTTGTAAATGTAAAATACTCATTGAATTTGAAATATGGGAGTATAATACTCTTTAGATACAAAACTTACCAGTAGCCTATTTCATCAACATTGCAAAGTATACTTTACTAGCAAAGTATACTTTGAGGGAGTAATCATTTATTTTTCCTGAAATGCATTATTTCATATAGAACTAACAAATGCATATATTTCATGATTAAAAGTATGCAGAATTATTATACTGAATTTATTACATTATCACAGCCAAATTGGCTGTGATAATGTAATAAATTCAGTATAATAAAAATTAATAAATTTATCATAAAATTGAAAATTTCTCCCTCAAAGTATACTTTGCTACTAAAGTATACTTTGCAATGTTGATGAAATAGGCTACTGGAGTTGTGTACCCGCCACTTAATGCCATAGACTTCATGCTCATATGTGGACCAGGCTATCACTGGAGAAATGGGGCTAATGGGATTTGTGACCGATGTAAACTGTAAAATAGCACACTCCTGAAGCAGGATAACAATCTACATTGCTTGTTAGAAGAATCACGGGTGTTTCACTGATGGAATGGCGAACAGTGGAGATCCTGATCAAACTGTGTGAATGAAGTCTGATCTGGATCTACACTGGTCCCAAAAAAAACATAAGCCCCATTTCTCCAGTGACAGCTACAAATAGAGATGATTCCTGAACATAAAGTCATAGAGATGGGCCTGAAACATATACTGTCACCAGCGCTCCAGATAAGCTGCATATATACCCAATTCAAATTGCCAAAAACCCAATTGAAATCAGAAGTAGCGAGTTTCAAAAAGCAATTACAAGTTTGTGATACATTTATCATGCTGCAGAAAACAATAAACAGACCACAAATATAGCATATTTTTCTTATTTTCCATGAAAACACGTCTTGGTATTTCATTAGAATTGTCTCCAATGAAATGCCAATACATGTTTTCATTTAGAAGCAAACTGTTCAATAATTGCTGTCTGTTGATGTGTAAACAGTAGTGTGATTTTATTTTACCCAATTGAAATTTTGAAATACCCAATTGCTTAAGAAATGATGGAGTGACAATACTCAATTACTAATTCCTTATCTCCACCCTGCTGCCACCTTGTCAATAGAGAATACCAGACAAGGCTAGGAAACGCGTATTGCCTCGGAATTCCTTAGTAACTGCTTCCGAGCCAAGCTTGTTAAACTTGATATCAAAAGACACTAGCCTGGTATTCTATTTATCAGGTAATGTTTTATGCTTGAAAATGACCACAAATGACGTCATTATCTATGGACAGACTTGTTTACGTTGCGTCATTACACCGACGTCATTCAGTAACGTCATGTGATGTCATCCGACCAATGGAACGTCAGTACAACAATATGTTGTACGTATTCAATCAGTCAGTACGTATTCGGTCAATACAGGGCAGGTTATCTGATAAAAATGTTTTGATTATTTGTTTGTTGGGGTTTAACGGCCTATCAACAGCTAAGGTCATTTAAGGCCGGGTCAATGGGTTTAGTAATAAATCCCATATATTACCTGTACAAGTACATGTACAAATGGGGAGAAAATCCTAAAATCAGAACAGAATATTTACAATACAAAAACTATATATTCAGCCCTGAAATCAGAATAATCTTGATCTGATGCCAGGTCCTCGCCACACCAGAATCACTTGGCCCCCTCCTAAAAGCAGTAGGATCAGTAATAATCTTACTACTTTTATAATGGGCAATAACCCAATTTAACTCTCAAGTAACAAAAGAGCCAAAGATAAAAATGTACCTGAGGCCCAAACCAGGCAAATCGTGATTCCTATAAGGAGGAATCCCACCGTTAATTTACGCCGTCTCGTTCGCCCGACCAATACCCACCAGAGACAGAAAGGGTAAAACATGCAAGCTGAACTCATATAGAAACATGCCTTTGGTTACAAGTCCCGGCCATTTGAATGAATATTTTAGAAGACTCAGTTGACAAGTGAACTAGAGAATTGTTAACCCTTAGACCGCTATCTTAATGTTTTTGTCTTCTGCTGTTTATTTTCTATTTTCCATTGTTATCATCAAAAACATGCTTTGACGGCACCTTAAAATAATTTACAACATGCTTTGACAGCACTTCAGAATCATTTCCATTGGAAATGATTCTGAAGTGCTGTCAAAACATGTTTTTATTGAGAAATGAGGCAATATATAAAAGCAACAGCAGACGACAATTGTTGTGAGTAGCGGTATAAGGGTTAATAGAACATGGATGTCCCACCTACCACTTTGGTAGTAAACAAGCTCAAACAAAAACTTTAACCAAGGGAAATAACTATGTAAATATTGCAATTGTAGGTCAAGGTCACACGGAGGTCACATGTTTCACAGTGGATGGCAGTGCACATCACTGGCTCATGTGAAAGTATCGTTGATGGTTGTAGGCCTCATATTATAGAAGAATAAACGTTATCCTTGTGATTGATGGGACAAACGGACGGGATGGACAGGTAGACAAGGGTAACATACCCCCTCCACTATCGTTTAGGGTTTAACAACTACAGTTACTTCCCTTTGTTGGATGCAGGTAAACACTGTTGGCCATTTCGGGGCGTAATATTCCATTACGCCCTATAGGCAAATAGAGAAAATAATCCCATTTTCGGAATAGTTAAATTTTGCATGCAACAAAAAACAGTTGTCTTTCCATCTTTAATTTGTTTGAACAAAATATATTTGTTTTTAAGCACTAAAATTCATATATGAGTATCTATGTTTAATCAATGTAAAAATTCTGAAAGTCGGCGTGACATATCATTAGTCACGTGACACGATATGTTTGGGGAATAGTCGATACATTTTGCTCTAAAATACATCATTTTTATGCCAGAATATTTCACATTTAGAACTACGAAAATACTAAATGGTGATAAGAATATTTTTTAATGACCATTTAACATTATAAATCTGCATTTAAAATTGATTTAGCGATTGGAATTTAGTTGTTTGAAGCATTCAAAAATTATTAAATTTTTAGGGATGTGTCAGATTTCCCGCTGCGCTCCTCGACAGGGGAGATAATTATAACCTGCAGGTGCGCAACATGGACGAAGTCCGACTTCCAGAATTTATCCTATTTGTTACATTTAGTTTTGTTACAAAGATGATGGACAAGGTAGACTCCAAGTAACATTAGCTCATTTGGGAACTATGTATAGGTGGGACCTTGACTTTAAGTCTACCGACTTGGGAGGGACTTTCTAAGAAGACACAAATGGGATGGAATGACTGAATTGACACAGTGACTGCCGCATTGCCAGTGTACTTGGAATTTAACCCTTACACCGCTATCTTAATTTTTTGTCATCTGCAGTTTATTTTTTATTTTCCATTTTTATCATCAAAAACATGCATTGACAGCACTTTAGAATAATTTACAACATGCTTTGACAGCACTTTAGAATAATCATTTCCAGTGGAAATGATTCCGAAGTGCTGTCAAACTATGTTTTTATTGAGAAATAAGGCAAGATATAAAAGCAACAGCAGACGACAATTGTTGTGTGTAGCGGTCTAAGGGTTAATACTCATTTTTGAATGGGATGGCTCGGAAAAGTTAGATAATGGCATGTTAATGTTTTTGTTATTATCAGACCATGTGTGATAGGTTCATAAAAATATTTTTTAAAAGAAAAGACTGTTATTATTATAGCATAGACTCACAAGTGAAATAATGGAAATCCAGCTACCATGGTGAACATCACATCTAGCTTTCCTTAAGTCAACTTGAAAGAATGTTTTCCACATTAAGAGCAACTGGATATAAGACTTTTTAACACATTTTAGAAATCTGTACTTGAAATCAGGCAGCTGGATTGGGCGAGACTGAGCACAGCTCAGCCTCGACCAAACAAACTTCCCGAGCATGAGTACCGAGTATATACTCAGGTGTCTGGTGAAATTTATACACACAAATAAAGCAGTCTCGATGGCCGAGACTGAGCAAAGCTAAGCCCCGACCACTAAAAATGCCTGATTTCAAACCTGAGCACCGAGTAAGTATGCGGGTGGCTGGTTAAAATTTGTTCTAGAAATCAAACAGTCTGAATTGCCGATACTGAGCACAGCTCAGTCTCGGCCAATCAAATTTCCCGATTTCAAGCAAGAAAACAGAGTATATGCTCAAAGTCTTATCATCACTGGTTCGTGTAACTTACGGAGGTCTCCGGAAAGGGTCTGTGACCTTGTTAAACAATGATCGGTTGTTGGGTCGGCTGTTATACGATAACGGCTCCGAGTCTGTGTCACTGCGACCCACGTGATATGGACCGTTGTTTGCGTAGTAATCCTGTCCCGGTGCATAATCCTCAGATTCGTGTGAATACTGATTCCTCTCTTCGTGCGAAAAGTTCTCTCGTCGACTCACAAACTCCCGAGAACCCTGTGAATATTCACGTTCATCTTGTGAGTCAAATATATCATAGACACGATCATGTTTCGCTATATCCGAGTTGGTTATAGTCCGTTCGTAGTCACGATCTGAACGGTCGAACTCGTGTTCCGAGTCATAATCTCGTTGAGTGGACGTAGGAGACCCGAGCTCCAATCGCTCGTAGTCTCGGATCGGTCTATGGTAGTCACGATCTCTGTCGTAGTCGCGACCACTATCATACCCTTCGTATGTATTATCAAACTCCACGACACACTGGTCATAATCACCAGAATTCTGCCGATAGACCACAGGACGACGATCATAATCCGGTGAATCACGCTCAAACGATTCCTGCCGTTCGAATGAATCAACGTAATTGTAATCATTTCGATCAAAGTTACGCCCCCGATCGAATGAATCGTCCGGCTCGATTGATGGCTGTCGAACGTAACAATCGCGATCACGATCGAACGAATCATACGGTCCGTCGTCGTAGTCCTGGTTGAAGTCGCGGAGGGCGTCGCGGTTCAGTGGGTAATCGGGCTCACCGCGGAACTGGTGGGCGGAGCTGTTGTGCTGGTGCTGCAGCGGGTAGTTGATGTCGCTCGTATAGTCGCTATCCTCCGACATGCCAGACAGGCCAGCTGGTGGGGCAGAAAAGTTAAAGGTATTACATAAATGGTGTTTAACGGCCTGTCAACAGCTATGGTAATTTTAGATCGGGTTAACGGGGTCAAATTCCATAATTCACCTGTTGTGATGGGAGGAAAACCAGAAATGAATAGTTACAAAAACAAAAAATTACATTCAGCCCTGAAATGAAAAAGTTTAACATCCAAGCAACAGCTCAGGTCATTTAGAGACACGACTTTCATAGGTTTGCACTTACAAACATTTTAGTCGTAAGAAGTTTAGTGAAACGGCCCCCTGATCGTTCATGACATTTGCATAATAACATTTCGACCAGTGTGATGCCAGGACCGTATTACACTTACCATAATTACCCTAAATATTCGGACACCAAAACCAATTGTTATAAGTGTCATAAACATTTATCAAGTTGATTATGTTGTCCAATGAGGCCTCCGAAGCATTCTGTGAAAATGGCAAATAGTGCAGACCCAGATCAGACTGCTCCTTCAGGAGCAGGCTGGTCTGGGTCTACACTGTTTGTTCACATATTGGTGTCCGAATATTTAGGGTAATTACGGCATTACACTTTCAGTGTCTGTACTCTATTCTCCTGCTAGAAATCAGGAAGTTTGGTTGGTCGAGACTGAGCTGTGCTCAGTCTCGGCCAATCAAAATACCTGATTTTGTGTATGGATTTAGATTTAATTTTGATTTATTGGTGTTTAACGACCTATCAACAGATAAGGTAATTTAATGCCGGGCCAACGGGTTCAAACCCGTATAGAACCTGCTGCAGGGGAATATCCCAAAATCAGAACTGAATATTTACATCAAAATAAATATATATTCAGCCCTGAAATTAGAATAACCTGACCTGGTCCATACCACACCAAAGTATTTTGGCCCCTTCCAGTAACAGTAATAGGATTAGGAGCCAGCTCATCTGGACCTGCAGTAATGACTTTCTGGCCTCTAAGGTTGAAAGGGTTACTGGTACATGCCAACTCAATAGGCACAAAATGTTCTTTATATCCAAGACATCATTGGAGACATTTTCTGGCAAAATAAACATTCATTCACCATTATCCCACATATTGATTGGCATTATTATACATTTTATATCAGATGTAAATTTCCACAATGATATCAGGGGCGATAACCGTGTTTCCTTAAAATGGTAACGACATTACTATTTATTCTCTGTATTTATTTTTTGATGAGCAATGATCATACTTTATAATCTGTCGAAAAATATTATTTTTTCAGTTGACATATTTAATTAGTATAAATAATTAAACAAGAGGGCCATGATGGCCCTAATTCGCTCACCTGACTCCATGAACACCAGAGGAGAATGTGACATTGCGTTCATATGTTTTAAAAAAATTGTGCTATTTTTAAATGGCGGTCATCTTGGATTAAGCGATGACTCTCATTTTACCAAGTCTGAAAATGCTTCACCCAAGAATCATAACTTACTATGAAGTTTGGCCAGCATCGGCCATGTGGTTCCTGAGAAAAAGACGTTCAAAATCTTGAATAAATGGACCTTTTGGAGGCCATCATGGATGACATAATCATCCGATTCCGAAATATTGCACCAGAGCAATCTTTTCATCGATACCTTCAATTTGATATATGACACGACCATATTTGGTCAAAAATAAAATTTAACCCCAATGGCCACGCCAATTTTTTACCCCGGATTCTTTAAGAATTTGTGCTATTTTTAGACGGCGGCCATCTTGGATTAGCGACGACCTCCGTTTTAACAAATCTGAAAAGGCTTCACCCATGTGAAGTTTGGCCACCATGGGCCAAGCGGTTTGTGTGAAGAAGAATTTTAAAATCTCTAATAAAAGAACAACCTTTTGACCTTTCAGTGGCTATCTTGGATGACATGACCATCCAATTTCCACAAAAAATGCACCAGAGCGATCGCCTCTTTCATACCTTCGATTTGATATAGACATGACCATATTCAGTCCAAAATAAAATTTGACCCCAATTTGACCCCACACGCCACGCCCATTTTTGACCCCGGGGTCACCATTTTAACAACTTTGAAAGAGCATTGTACATCGATCATTCCTACCAAGTTTCGTCGAAATCCGGCTGGCGGTTCATGAGAAGATTTTTTAAGAATTTGTGCTATTTTTAGACGGCGGCCATCTTGGATTACGTCATTTTAACAATTTTGTAATCCCCCTACCTAAGGACCATGACCATGAAGTTTGGTGACTATAGGCCCAATGGTTACCGAGGAGAAGACGTTTGAAAATGTTCACGGACGACGGACGACGATGGACACATTGCGGTAACAATAGCTCACATGAGCTTCGCCCAGGTGAGCTAAAAATATCATGCATCATTTGCATATAAAAATAGTCTGATACCACCGCACGTCACTATCAGTAAAATAAATATTACTATCTGATTATATCTGTATAGCGGGCACTCGTAATTTTTAGAACTGGTGGAATAGTAACACAATTATGCTCTTATTTAATTCCTATAAAGAACATTTTGTGCCTACTGAGTGGGCATGTACCTTTAATAGCAGCATATATGTTTCACAGACTAAGTCTTTGGCTATCATTTACATAAATTATGAAACAACAAATGATCATAATAACAAGGGTACTGTATGTCTAAACTCTGCTACCGTAACCCTAAATATTCAGACACAATTTGCTTTGGGAAACCCCTATTAAATAGGGTTTCCCAAAACAAATTGAGTCTGAATATATTGTGATTATACCATTACTTCCATACTAACCCTAAATATTGACACGCTCACTGTTGTGGGGAAACCATATATTTCTATGTGTTTCCCCAAATAAATGGTGTGCACATATTTAGGGTTATATAGAGGGAGACAAATACTACTTACATTGGGAGTAGGTCTGTCTCTTCAACAGCTTCTTATTCTCCTGTAGCTGCAAACAGAAAGGTCAAAGTTCACACACATACAGAACATAAAACACAATTACAACGTGGCACAAGTACACATGGCATAATTATGACACAATCACACATGGCACAATTATACATGTCACAATTGCATCATGTCAAAATCACAAATAGTACATGCACACATGCCACACAGAATGTCATAATTGTAACATGTCACAATTACACCATGTCACAATTATAATATTTCACAATTACAATGTGTCACAATTACAACATGGTACAATCATACATGTCACACTAACAACATATCACAATAGCAACATTATTACAATCACAGCATGTCACAAATACAACATGTCACAATGTGGCACAATTACATGTACAATATTTCAATAACCTTATGTCAAACAGCGTAGACCTCAGAGTGTGTGGAAATGCAAGTTAGTCCAAGTCTACAGTGATCGCACTGATTCACTTCTGTTTGATCATGGTGTAGAAAATATCAGTACACTCCTTAATGTCTTCCACATCCCTAGTCAGCAGAAAAATCCCTATATGTGGGAATACCAGGGGTGGGAATATTAGAGTTCCCGAATGAGAATCGAGTACGTAGTCAGCACGTACATTATCTCTACATTGCTCCCACCCTGGGGAATGAAATTTCATTCATAAAGAGATGAATTAGACAGTCATTATGTCTAAATCCTGAGGGTTTACATGCCGCCCAAAGAAGACATTACTACGTGCATAAATCTCGATATTTGTTTGCAGCCTCTTCACGATCATTTCAATAACATTTACCCATTACATGCGAAAAAAACCTTTATGGGTATGAAAACAATATTTTTCCAGAAATATTTCTTGTTTCACATCCAAAGTATACGTTGTTGCCAATCATTTGAACCATCTCGACGAGACGGTTCAAATGACAATATATACTTTGGAGGTGAAATAAGAAAAATATTTTCTAAACTAAAATGGTGTATCCTCAGAATATGATTGGCCTACTGATGATAAAACACCATGCATAAAATCTTGCAGAGTAAGCAGAAATAATAAGTCCAATTGTGTAAGCTGAAACTGTGTACCAAATTTGGTTACGATCCGTCAAGTATAACTCAAGTTATTGCACTGACAACGATATAGATGGCAATAATTAAACATGCCACCAAGGCCTTAAGGGCAGGCAGGTAACTACCGTATTCTTGCGATTATAAGTCGCATTTTTTTCACTCAGATTTGTATCCCAGAAAGCCCCTGCGTCTTATAAATACATGTAGATACATGAGCATTTCTTTTCCACCCGAAATATTGACATAAACGACCAAAAATAAAAAAAAATAGAAATGTGGCCTGTCGGCACACGAATGCCCCCGCTGGCAGCCAAAGAAAACGAGGCATATTTGATTATAAGCCATTTACCCGAGCGTTAAGGTTTCGAACGCACCAAGTCTGTGACCTTGACCCTGGGCTTAGCGGGGGTGGGACGAATGTGGATTTGTCACAGGGCGGTAGAGGACCATTGGAGCAATGCGTGTGTGAAATGTGAAGCAGATCCGAGCAAGGAAACAGAAATTATAAGCCATTTACCCAGCGTTAAGGTTTCGGGACGTACGTACGTACGGACGCCGGTAACACTATATGCCCCCCTCACCATTCGGTGGCGGGGGCATAATAAAATGTGTTCCTATATTTGTTGTTGTTGTTAGTCTTTGGGGTAAAATCCAGTATTGGAATATTGGATTCGTATTCTAAACAGTTCGCGCCTTACTCGCGCCTTACTCGCGCCTTACTCGTTCCGGCCCTGTGTCACATTCGGTACACATTTTCTATACCGAAGGCGAACAGTGTATACCAAGATCAGATCCGGTCGACATTTTCTCTGCCGAATCACAATCTGGCCTCTATCATTTTAATTATCTTTTGAAAACATTTACCGGGCCCATATCGGTCGGTGACATTTTGCCGTGAAAAATATTGCATGACGCCATTAACGGTAAATCCCAATATGCATAATGCAATTCCACGAAAGTTATAAAACTCCATCATTAGTTTCGAAACTGTGTGTTTACACGATGCTGATGAAAGTGGCAAGCCTAAGTCAGCTGGCCGACATCAAACACACCGCGTGTCAAGATTTACAACACACAAAGCCATATCAAATATCAACACACGCGGTTGCTGACGCCAGTTTCGTATTCGTCACTAAACTGGTACCCCGTCTGATGCGTCCCAGAGAAACAATACTACCGAGAACCAGACTCTATTTGTGACACGGCAAACTGTTTATGTGAAATGGGTCTCTATCTCTGACAAATCCCGGCTTATTGCATTAGCGGCCAGACAAGGCGGTGGATTCGCGTGGTCTGCACATGGTTTACAATGTTCGTCAATCTCTAATTAAAAACATTATAATTACGTCAGCGGACAATGCAAATTCGTCATAGCTATAGGCTGCTTTCAGCGTCATTTACGGAAGATACAACTGATTTTGAAATATTACATACTGTAGGCGAATTAAGTTGTGTGTTGCTTTGTGGAAAAAAATCGATAACACCCAACCGTGTCAACTAACAGGTGCTTATCTTATGTCATCATTCAGCACGAGGCTGTAAACTGTGTGACCTTTAGGCTATGTTTTGAAATTGCACTGATTGGTCAACACGCTTTTTGATGTGTGCTGCAGATGTGGCGAACGTGCGGCTTTCATCCTCGCATCATGGGGGCAATCAGTAACCCATTTCATGCTGAGGATACGCTTATGTTTGCGGAAAATCCTAAATATTTTCCTTCTGTGCACTCAGAAGTATATGCCACGACCACCATTTAAACCGTTTCATCGAGATGGTTCAAATGAGTGGTCACAACATATACTTTCAGTGAGAAATAACAAAAATAAAAATAAAATATTTAATAAATTTCATATCCGTAAATGTGTATTCAGAAAGGAACGGGTTAAAAAAACACTCTGGATTATACGCAGATCTGTCGCCATATTTCGCCGATATTGATTTTGAAAATAGTTTCCGTAAATGGTGTTGAAAAGAGATAATACATACCGCAATCAATAATTAACAATATAATACCACTTTCGGCAGCAATATGATCGCAAATATAACACGATTTATGACAATAGTATGTTACATATTTAACACGATTTTGATATACAAATAGGCAAACAAATCGGGAGCCAATGCACAACCGTGTACTAACCGAGCATGTGTTATAGTGAAGCGTGTACTACCGAGTTCACGGTGTAATTGAAGATACTAGAAAACGGTGAAATACGGACCGGGGAATCACGGACATAGAGTCGGCAAATTACGGACAGAGCAAACTATGATAGGGAAAATACAGACAAAAACGTCCAAGGTACGAATAAAAAAACAGTGTGGGGGAATAAATAACAACATTTTTTTGGTTTCATTTTGTTAGGAAAATTGGGTGCATCTTATAATCTCATATAAACATTTTCCCCCAGATTTTGGACTGAAAATAGGGGTGCGTCTTATGCACTCTTGCGACCTATAATCGGCAGAATACGGTAATTAGAAACAAAATTGCTACCCCAGTCTGAGAAATTAGCCGAGTGCCCGATGCCCGAGACATGTAGAAATCGCGACGGACATGTAAATTTTCCAATGTCACATGCCCGACGGGCACCTGTTTTAAAAACGCATAAACGAAATAAAACTGGACAGTAGAAATGTTTTTCTAAATTCTTTAAAATTACGAATTGTTTACACCGGAATTGAAAGTCGTCTAGCGGACAGGTGTAAATTCGCGTTTTCACTTACTGACATCTCGGCCCTATGACGAGTCGGCCGATCGATACCTCGGGTGCGGGTCAAAACGTACCCGATACCTCGCCCCCGGTATGACTAGAAACCGGAGAGGACCGGAAAGGAGATTTCTGTTTTCTCGCCCCAGGTCGTTTTGTCCTATTTTTTTTTGTATATGTGTTTATACTACAAGCCTATGACGAATTGGCAATGTCCACTGACGTAATTACTGATGTTTTAATTAGAGATTGGCGAGCATTGTAAACCATGGTCAGACTACGCGAATCCACTGCCTGGTCTGGTCGCTAATGCAATAAGCCGGGATTTGTCGGAGATCGAGACCCAATTCACATAAACAAGTTTGTTGTGTCACTTTAGACTGGTTCCCGGTACGGGTAGTATTGTTTCGCTAGGCTGCGCATCCGACAGGGTACAGTCTAGTGTGGACTACGTGACTGACGTCAGCAACAGCGTGTATTGATCTTTGATATGGCCTTGTGCCCCGCGGTGTGAAACTTACACGTAGTAATACACAATGTACTTGACAAGCGCGGTGTGTTTGAAGTCTTAGTCTTGTCACTGTAGACGAATCAGCATCGTGTAAACACAGTTTGCTAACTAATGATGGAGTTTTATGATTTACGCGGAATTGCATTTTGCCTATTGGAATGCACAACACGGAATACATATCGGGAATTACCGTTAATGGCGTTACGCAATATTTTTCATGGAAAATGTTTAATGTCGCCAAAATGACACCGACCATACCGGGCAAGGTAAATGTTTTGAAAAGAGCGTTGTGTCAATGTATGCGAATGTAATCGATAATTGGATACGACCAGTTTCAATTCAAATGATAGCGGCCAGATTCGAACGAAAGGAAAATAGCGATTGTGGTGCTATTTATTTTTGCCGACAAAACTTCACATGGCCGCTGTTCACATACAAAAATGCCGTGTGGAAATGAAAATAGCTGGCCGCTGGTCGCAGTTCGGGGTTCATTATGCCAAGGTCTTATAAAGAACAAATTGGACGGGGGGGGGGGGGGGGGGGGGGGGGGTGGGGGGGGGGGGGGGGGGAAATTCTCTCCCTAAATTGTCTGACTTATTTTGATTTGAGGAAGAAGTAGTTTTTCACTATATAAAACATAAATTATTGTTTACTCATATGGCCATATTATAAGTATTACTAATAAATGCATGATATGCCACTTTATGTTAGGTACATATACTACTATACATTTAACCGTAAAATTCTGCACAAATGTATGGGCACCTAGAAGTTCATTCGGGCAAGTGTGTCAAAAAGTTTTTCGTGAAGACTGCTACCCCGCTCCATACACAGGTTGAAGTAACGGACAGAGGTCTATAAATACATTAAATATGCCTAAAAGCATCAATAAATTAAAAAATATATATTTAATGTATTTATAGACCTTGGTCCGTTACTTCAACCTGTGGCTCCATACATCCATACATATCGGAGGCGAATTATCATAGCTAGTAACTAATCAGACAATTTTGAAAATCAAGAGGGTTATTCGTCTTTCCATGACAAACATGTATTTGGTTCAGATGTGACAAATAGAACAGAATGTGAAAGTTAACAAGAGCTGTAGGAGAACAGCATAGCTCGACTACGAGGGTTGTCGATGTACACATAGCTTGACAAACAAGGTGGCTGCGGCCTACATAAAAACCTTAACCAAGGTTGACTAAAAACCTTAACCAAGGGACATTAAGTAATTCAAGGTTAAATGTAGGTCAATGTCAGATATAGGTCAGGGGTTATTGATGTACATCACTAGGAAATGAAGTTTTCCAAGTATGGTTGCTGTAGGCCCAGGAGTATTTCATATACAAGCTTGACTAAAAACCATAACCAAGGGGAAATAAGTAAGTAATCCAAGGATAAAAGTAGGTGAAGGTCAAATATAGGTCAGGGATTATTGATGTACATCACTAGGAGATGAAGTTGTCAAGTATGGTTGATGTAGGCCCAGGAGTATCCTATACAAGCTGACTATAAAACATTAACCAAGTAATTTAAGGTTAAATGTAGATGAAGGTAAAATATAGGTCAGGGGTTATTGATTGTACATACTATGAGAAAAGTTATCAAGTATGGTGTCTGTATGCACAATAGTATTCCATCTACAAGCTTGACTAAAAACCTTAACCAAGGTTGACTAAAAACCTTAACCAAGGGGAATTAAGTAAGTAATTCAAGGTTAAATGTAGGTCAAGGTCAAATATAGGTCAGGGGTTGTTGATGTACATCACTAGGAGATGAAGTTGTTCAAGTATGGTTGGTGTAGGGCCAGGAGTATTCCATCTACAAGCTTGACTAAAAACCTTAACCAAAGATAATTAACTAAGTAATTCAAGAGGAAATGTAGGTCAAGGTCAAATATAGATCAGGGGTTATTGATGTACATCACTATCAGAAAAGGTTGTCCAAGTATAGTGTCTGTATGCACAATAATATTCCATGTACAAGCTTGAGTAAAACCCTTAACCAAGGTTGACTAAAAACCGTAACCAAGGGGAATTAAGTAAGTAATTCAAGGTTAAATGTAGGTCAAGGTCAAATATAGGTCAGGGGTTGTTGATGTACATCACTAGGAGATGAAGTTGTTCAAGTATGGTTGGTGTAGGGCCAGGAGTATTCCATCTACAAGCTTGACTAAAAACCTTAACCAAAGATAATTAACTAAGTAATTCAAGAGGAAATGTAGGTCAAGGTCAAATATAGATCAGGGGTTATTGATGTACATCACTATCAGAAAAGGTTGTCCAAGTATAGTGTCTGTATGCACAATAATATTCCATGTACAAGCTTGAGTAAAACCCTTAACCAAGGTTGACTAAAAACCGTAACCAAGGGGAATTAAGTAAGTAATTCAATGTTAAATGTAGGTCAAGGTGAAATATAGGTCAGGGGTTGCTGATGTACATCACTAGGAGATGAATTTGTCCAAGTATGGTTAGTGTAGGGCCAGGAGTATTCCATCTACAAGCTTGACTAAAAACCGTAACCATGGGGAATTAACTAAGTGATTCAAGGTTAAATGTAGGTGAAGGTCAAATATAGGTCAGGGGTTGTTGATGTACATCACTAGGAGATGAAGTTGTCCAAGTATGGTTGGTGTAGGGCCAGGAGTATTCCATCTACAAGCTTGACTAAAAACCTTAACCAAAGATAATTAACTAAGTAATTCAAGAGGAAATGTAGGTCAAGGTCAAATATAGACCAGGGGTTATTGATGTACATCACTATCAGAAAAGGTTGTCCAAGTATGGTGTCTGTATGCACAATAATATTCCATGTACAAGCTTGAGTAAAACCCTTAACCAAGGTTGACTAAAAACCGTAACCAAGGGGAATTAACTAAGTAATTCAAGAGGAAATGTAGGTCAAGGTCAAATATGGATCAGGGGTTATTGATGTACATCACTAGGAGATGAAGTTGTCCAAGTATGGTGGGTGTAGGGCCAGGAGTATTCCATATACAAGCTTGACTAAAAACCTTAACCAAGGGGAATTAACTAAGTAATTCAAGAGGAAATGTAGGTCAAGGTCAAATATAGATCAGGGGTTATTGATGTACATCCCTATGAGAAAAGGTTGTCCAAGTATGGTGTATGTATGCACAATAGTATTCCATGTTCAAGCTTGATTATAAACCTTAACCAAGGTTGACTAAAAACCTTAACCAAGGGGAATTAACTAAGTAATTCAAGAGGAAATGTAGGTCAAGGTCAAATATATATCTGGGGTTATTGATGTACATCACTAGGAGATGAAGTTGTGCAAGTATGGTGGGTGTAGGGCCAGTAGTATTCCATGTACAAGCTTGACTAAAAACCTTAACCAAGGTTGACTGAAAACCTTAACCAAGGGGAATTAACTAAGTAATTCAAGAGGAAATGTAGGTCAAGGTCAAATATAGATCTGGGGTTATTGATGTACATCACTAGGAGATGAAGTTGTCCAAGTATGGTGGGTGTAGGGCCAGTAGTATTCCATGTACAAGCTTGACTAAAAACCTTAACCAAGGTTGACTGAAAATCTTAACCAAGGGGAATTAACTAAGTAATTGAAGAGGAAATGTAGGTGAAGGTCAAATATAGATCAGGGGTTATTGATGTACATCACTAGGAGATGAAGTTGTGCAAGTATGGTGGGTGTAGAGTCAGTAGTATTCCATATACAAGGTT